>LR738710.1:501346743-501459255 GCA_902687465.1 Secale cereale
AACTGGGAAGCTCCTCAGAACGTCAAGCAGCTCCGCAGTTTTCTGGGTCTTGCCAGCTATTGCAGAAGGTTTGTGGAGAACTTCTCCAAGATTGCCAAGCCTCTTTCCAACCTCCTTCAGAAGAATGTCAAATACTTTTGGTCTCCCGAGTGTGAAGTGGCTTTCAAAACCCTCAAAGAGAAGCTTGTCTCAGCTCCAGTTCTGATTCCTCCAGATGAATCCAAGCCCTATGAAGTGTTCTGTGACGCTTCTCTTCAAGGCCTTGGTGGTGTGCTTATGCAAGAGAAGAGAATTGTGGCATACACTTCACGTCAGCTAAAGCCAGCTGAGAAAAACTATCCCACACATGACCTCGAGCTAGCAGCTGTGGTACATGCTCTGATTACGTGGAGACATCTGTTGTTGGGCAGAAAGGTCGACATCTTCACTGATCACAAGAGCTTGAAGTACATATTCACACAGCCGCATCTGAACCTCCGACAGACTCGTTGGGTCGAGATGATCCAAGAGTACAACCCCAGCATTGAGTACACTCCAGGCAAGGCAAATGTGATTGCAGATGCTTTGAGCAGAAAGGCATATTGCAACAGCCTTCTTATCAAGCCACACCAGCCTGAGCTTTGTGAAGCTTTCAGGAAGCTCAACCTTCAGGTTGTTCCGCAGGGTTTTCTTGCAAATCTCCAAATTGCTCCTACCTTGGAAGATCAAGTCCGTGAGGCCCAGCTCAGTGATACCATGGTGAAGAAGGTGAAACATGGGATTGCAAAGGGCACTCCAAAATATAAGTGCTTCCGTGTTGATGAGAGAGATACCTTGTTCTTCGAGGACAGACTCGTTGTTCCCAAAGGTGATCTCAGGAAGCTCATAATGGAAGAAGCTCATGACTCTCTCCTTTCCATCCATCCTGGCAGTTCCAAGATGTATCAAGACCTCAAGCAATCTTACTGGTGGACACGCATGAAAAGGGAAATTGCCCAATTCGTGAATGAATGTGATGTATGCAGAAGAGTGAAAGCAGAACATCAACGTCCAGCCGGTCTTCTCCAACCTCTTCCTATTCCTGAGTGGAAGTTCGACCACATTGAAATGGACTTCGTCACTGGCTTTCCAAGATCCAAGCGAGGCAATGATGCTATCTTTGTGGTGATTGACAAGCTTACCAAAGTCGCTCACTTTCTTCCAGTCAAAGAATCAATCAATGCAGCTCAACTTGCAGAGCTGTACACTTCCAGAATTGTGTCCCTACATGGCATTCCTCAAGTGATATCCTCAGACCGTGGCAGCTTGTTCACATCAAGGTTCTGGGACTCCTTTCAGTCCGCCATGGGCACGAAGATCAGGTTCAGCACTGCCTTTCACCCTCAGACTAGTGGTCAAGTCGAGCGTGTGAATCAGATCCTTGAAGATATGCTCAGAGCCTGTGTCATCTCCTTCGGCATGAAATGGGAGGACTGCCTTCCATTTGCCGAGTTCTCTTACAACAACAGCTTTCAAGCAAGTGCAGGCAAAGCACCGTTTGAAATTCTCTATGGCAGAAAGTGCCGTACCCCTCTCAACTGGTCTGAAACAGGCGAACGCCAACTTCTTGGCAATGATTTGATCTCTGAAGCCGAAGAAATGTGCAAAGTCATACGTGAGAATCTCAAGGCCGCTCAGTCGCGTCAGAAGAGCTACTATGACGGAAAGCATCGTGATTTGGCTTTCGACATCGGTGATCATGTCTATCTCCGAGTTTCTCCGATGAAAGGAACCCAAAGATTCGGTATCAAAGGAAAGCTTGCTCCTAGATACGTCGGGCCTTTCAAAATTCTTGGCAAAAGAGGCGATCTAGCCTATCAGCTCGAGCTCCCTTCCAACTTTGCAAATGTTCATGATGTCTTTCATGTGTCTCAACTTCGCAAATGCTTCAAGGCACCTGAGCGCATGATTCCGTTTGAGGAGATTGATCTTCAACAAGACCTTTCCTACCGAGAGCATCCAGTTGCAATTCTCGAAGAAACTGAACGCAAGACTCGCAACAAGTCCATCAAGTTTCTGAAAGTCAAGTGGTCACATCACACAGACCGAGAAGCTACCTGGGAACGAGAAGATCATCTTCGTTCCGAGTACCCTTCCTTTTTCCAGTCCTAGATCTCGGGACGAGATCTTTTTGTAGTAGAGGAGAGTTTGTAATGCCCCGGATGTAATACTTTCCCTTTTGGGCTTATAATAAATCTCCGGCTTCATCTATTTCCATTTCGGGTTCTTTGTCTTTCGGGCTTTCGTCGCTTTGTTGTGTGTGTGTGTGTGTGGCATTCATTCATATCATGTAGACATGTGCATTGCATTGCATTCGTGTTGTGGGTTGCATCCGGTTCGTGGCGTTTCTTCCCGTTGTCCGTTTCGTGTTCCGGAGCTCCCTCACGTGTCCGTGACGTCCCGTAGGCCTACTTTGTTGTTCGGGCGTTTTTCGTTACCGGTGTGCCGCGAGGTTGTGTTGTGTGTTGTTGTTTTGTTGTGTGCAACCCGCCTCTCAAATCTCGTCTCGTTTGGACTCCGTCGACTTTTCCCTCCGTTGTCCGTGTGGGTCCGAAGTGCCTTCGCTTCGTGTCCCGAAAATACCCCTACTGCATTCTTTTATCTCCGTCTGGCCCTTTTAAATCATCCCCGCGATCGGATCCGTTGGATCCCGATCGGAGGGCTCCTAAACATCCCTAGTCCCCAAACCCTAAAATTCTGCTACATATAGACCCCCCTAGTCTATATTTGGGCATTTCTATCCCCTTCTTCTTCCTCCTCTAGTTCCTATCCTTTTTTTTTCTTTTTTTACTCCAGATCCGAAATCTTCTCAGATCCAATCCTCCTTTTTTCTCTGGATCCCGAGGGGAACCAGATCCCTCGAGAGAGCCAGCGCCGCCGCTGGATCCAGCCCCCTCGAGGAGCACGAAGTCAACGCCCTTCGCACCGCAGCGCCGGCGGGCCGTCTCCACCTGGCGCCAGGCGCCGACCGCGACGGGCCGCGCCACCCAGCGGCGACCGGATCCGGGCGAGGGACCACTTCCCCCCGGCCCGTACCGCTCCAGTTCGCCAGCCTCCACCGTTCCAGATCCGCCGCACCGACCGGGCCGGCTTCGCTCCCCCCGCGTCAGCCCGCTTCGCCGTCGCCCTGGGCCAGGCCCGACTCGCCTCCGCGCTGCACCAGCCAGGCAGCCGCCGCGGACCTCCCTCGCTCCAGCCGCGGTGGGCCGCCGCGCCACCTGGGCCGCCTCGCCCCGCTCACCGAGCCGGCTCGGGCTGGGCCCGTACAGCCGCCTGCCTCGCCTCGCCAGCCTCCAGCCGCGGCTGGGCCGAACCGAGCCGCCCGGGCCGCCGCCTCCGCGCCAGATCTGGGCCGCCGCCACTGTAGCCCCGGCCGGCCTGTCACTGTTCATCCTCTGTTCCAGATCTGGATCTGAGGTCCAAATTCAAACCCTAAGACCCAGTGTTTTAATCTCTGATGCATACTTTGACCTGCCCTAACTTTGTGCCTGTTGCTCCGTTTTGCGCGTGTAGCATGTCCAGATGTTCGTGGAGTTGTGCTCTACGTTTTACCTGTTGTTGTCATGCTTGTTAGAGATCATCTAGGGGCTTGTTTTTCTGTTGCAAGAGTGTATGATGATATAAACTGCTGCTATGTGTTATTTTCATGCCACCTTTGACATGTGATATCTTTTAGCTCGTTTGTCCAAACGATGCAAATGACATGTCCACGTGTTCGTCTTGCCACGAACTACGTGTTGGGTGTGATAGGTTGCATGGTAGATGTATTGTTTCCTTGTTATCATCGTTGCAAGATGCCATGTTCACATGTTGTGTTTTCACTTGTTATGAAATGCCATCTTGTTGAGCTCGTTGCAATCGGTGTGTTCACCACGATGATGCATGCTTGTGTGTTTCGGGATCACCTTCATATGTATTTTGATGAGGTGCTTACCCTTTGCCATGTTTAGTTTAGATGTGACTTAAACATGCTCTTTTTGATGCTATGATGATGTTGCTGTTTAGGACTTAGTGAAATTTCACTAAGTCTGAAATCTGTAACGTTCCGATGCCATGTTCGTGTGATGTTGTAGGACAAAGCATGTTAGTTTTGGGGTGGATTTTGATTGTTCCTTGAAGTATATATTGTTGTCTTTCCATTCATGTCCTCACATGTCCATTTGAGTGGCTGTAGCATGTTTATCTTTTGCTCCAAACTTTCAATAAAATTCTGCTGCCAGAATTTTATTTCAAAGTTCAATATGTCCAAGATCATTGCTATTGATCCGTGACTCCGTTGGGGGTGCACTTTGGACCTAGTTGCTGTAAATTATATCTAGTTTGTGTTCAAGTCCTTTGCCATGCTTTTTGGGTGCTGTAGATTAATTATTTTGAGCTCCCAAGATGCTATGTTGCTGTAATTTGCAGTTTTCGCTCAAATCTTGTTTCGGGCATAACTTTTAGCCCGTAACTCCGATTTCAGCGAATCTTATATCAAACTTGGGTGATTTTCTGTGTAGATTAATATTATCAGGTTGTTATCTTGTTTTGAGGTGTTTTGCTTGAGTGATGTTTTCCGTGCTCCATGTGCTTCACTAGTGCATCCATCATGCATACATGTTTTTCGAGTGCGCATTGCATCGTGTTGATTGGTGCTTGGTGTGTTTGTCTTGTTTAGAGCCGGAAGTTGAGCACGAGTTTTCCAACGAGGTTGAGCACGAGGTTTCCAACGAGTTTGAGCAAGAGGACCCTTCTTTCGATCCGAACGTCTTCTCTTCAGGCAAGATGACCGAACCCCGATAACTTTACTATCTTCGCCTATTGCTAGTAGTCTCGATCTATAGTTTTGCCTCGATGCCCATGTCTTTCTTGTCAGCCTCCTACTTGTAACCAATTGCCATGTTTAACCACCCTACCTATGCAAACCGTTGCTTGGCTAAGTACGCTTCGCTCAACCCTTCTTATAGCGTTGCTAGTTGCAGGTGAAGTGAAGATGCTTGCTCCATGTTGAAGTTTGGTTGGGTTATATCACACTATATAAATGCTTAAACTGAAATCACATATATATTGGCAAGGGTGGAAGGCTAAGCCTTTTGCTTGGTGTTTTGTTCCACTCATGCCGTTAGGATCCGTATAAGCCGGTTTTATGTTCCTTGATTATGCGTTCCTAACACGGTTGGGGTGTATGGGACCCCCTCGATAAACCGCTAAGTGCTAAGTCTTTTCCAGCAAATCCCAACATTGGTACTATTTGCCTAATAACAAACTAAACATGCATAGGGAGTAATTAACCCTCTTTCTTAATCAACAACCCCGGGCCAGTGCTCCACATGAGTGTTGGTCCGAAACGAGCGGACTGCGGGGCCGCCTTGGGGCAACCTGAGGTATTTGGCATACACCTGTAGGATGTCTCGTCCGGTCGTGTCCTGAGACCTAGATACGCGCGGCTACTATCAGGGTGTCGACACGCCGGGATGATTTGCTGGATTAGCCTTACCTTAGTTCGGTTTAACTTGAGCACGGGATTCCGAGGATACTCGGGTCTTCCCACTTTGGAGTTGCGACTCCGCGGATCGTGGGCTTGTAATGGGTCAAGTTGGAACACCCCTGCAGGGTTTGAACTTTCGAAAGCCGTGCCCGCGGTTATGTGGCAGATGGGAGCTTGTTAATTCCGGTTGTAGATAACTTGACACAATGATACTAATACACTACCAGCGTGTGTTCCGTGACTGTCAATTTCCGAATAGGGATTCGGGAGTTGAACACGGAGGGGTTATGTTTGTGAGCTTGTAGCTAGGATCACTTCGTGATCACTTCTCGCGATGCCTTCTCTTCTCGCTCTCACTTGCGTAAGCTAGATGCTAGTTGCTGCTGCAGACTTGTTCTTTCTTCAGCCTTTCCCTCACCTAAAGGCTTTGATAGTTTTGTTACCCGGGAACGGGATTGCTGAGTCCTCTGTGGCTCACAGTTACTTCACACACCAGATGCAGGTCCAGCTGTGAGCTATCCAGGTGATGGCACCGAGCTGGATTGGGAGTACGACGAGGAGCGCAGTCGTTACTACGTGCGCTACCCGGACGATCAGTAGTGGAGTCTCTTACTAGGATTCGATCCGCCTGTGGTTGTTTTATTTATCTGAGTTTGGTACTTTGACATTTGGCTTTTGCCCTTAGAGGGTTGTAGTGATCTTATTGTATGATGTTTGAGACTTGTACTGTTATTCTGTGACGTGGCGATTGTAAGCCAACTATTTTCAGTTTACTATCCCTCTTTTACATGAGTTGTGCAAAGATTACCAAACTTGAGATCATTCTAGGAGGGACTTATGCCTTTAAGTCGTGCCTCGACACGTAGGAGGTATAATTCCATCCTGGGCATTACATACTAGATGCATGGCTGATGCACTATGGAAGCAATGCAGATGCACTAGGGAAGCACAAAAAGTCTACATAGGAAGCACAGTGTTACAGCACAAAGGAGCATGGAAAATATGCAACAAGCAAAACACTTCAAAACATGATAACAAGAGGAGAATATGAATCTACATGCAAAATCACACAAGTTACATATAGGACTTGCTCAAAACGGAGCAACGGGCTAAAAGTTACACCCGAAACAATAAACATGCACAAGCTAAAATTAACAGCCACATAGCCACTTCGGAGCAAGAGATAAATAGTCTACAACACTCAAACATCATGGCAATGAGCATGGACATAAATTAGACATATCCTACAGCAAACAAATCCATTGGAGCATCTCCAAAGGAAGCATGGATCAATAGCAACAAGCTATGACATTTTGAACTTGACAACAAAACCTGACAGCAGTAATTTGTTGCAACTTGGGATCAAGAGTTAAATATGCTACAGCCACCCAAATAAGCATGTGAGAGCATGAATGGATAGCCAACAACTTATACAACAAGGAATCATCAAGAGTCACCCCAAAACTAGCATGGATTTGCCTAGAACAACAAGCAAACATGGCATCTGGAAATTACAGATTCCAGACTTAGTGAAATTTCACTGTGTTAAAACAGTAGTAACATCATGGCATCTTTGTGAGCAAGTTTAAGTCACCTCAAAGCATAACATGGCAAGTGGTAAGCACCACAGCAAAGTACACATGATGGTGAATCCAAAACATCCAAGCATGCATCAAGGGGACATCCACATCAATAGCAACGAGCTCCTCAACGAGGCATCTCGTAACAAGTTTAACAACATAACAACCACTAGCACTTTTGCAAAGGAGATAAACATGGCAAGATGAATTCTATCATGCAAGCTAAAGCAATCAACATGTAGAGAATTTCATGATGAACACGTGGACATATCATTTGCTTCATTTGGATAAACATGCACCAAGATATCACATTGCAAACATGGCATGAAAACAACTACTAACAGCAGTTTATAACAAGTAGCACTCTTGCAACAGATATTTAAGCATCTAGATGACATCAAATATGCATGTCACAATGGAACAAAACGTAGTACATGTCTCCACGATCAATTTGACATAACATTTGCTCAAAACGGATAAGCACACAAAAAGTTATCCACCTTGCAAAACAGCATCAGACATTAAAGAAAACTACAGACTTAGTGGATTTGGGGCAACCTTGGTCAACGCGGATCTGGATCTGGAGCGGTTGGTCAAACGGGCCGGAGCTGCTAACGGGCGGCGGATCGGGCCCACCGGGCGAAGCGGGTTGGATCGGGCGCTAACGGGCTTCGGCCCGTTAGGGTTTCGGTGCTGGGCGCTGGATCGGATCGAGGGAGCCTGGCTGGCTCCCCTCGATCGCAGGGTGGCGGCGGATCGGGCTTCGAGGCCTCGGCCTCCTTCGATGCGGGCAGGGTCCAGCGGCGGTGCCCGGCCGGCGCGGCGGCGGTGCCCGGCCGGCGCGTCGGATGGAGGAGGTGTAGTGGCGGCGGGGCTCGCCGGTGAGCGGTGGCGCGGCCCCGGCGGCGAGCTGCCCAGCCGGCGGCGGGGACGGGAGGAGGCGGCGCCGGCTTGGGAAGCCGGGGCGGCGGGGTCCGGCGGTGAGGAGATTGAGCTCCGGCGCGGCGGCGGCCGGAGGCGGAGAAGATGAACGGCGGCGACGGTTCGGAGGTTGAAGACGACCTCGGCCCCACGGGGCCCGCGCGTCGGGAGGAAGCACGGCGAGTGCCCGGTGGAAGCACGAGCAGTGAGGTGGAAGCACGGCTCGCTAGGATGTCGGAAGCACGGCGGCTCAACGGTGGAAGCACCGGCGGCGAACTGTGGAAGCATTAGGGTTTCTGGGCGCAAAAATTGGGGAAGATGGACGTTTATATAGGCACAAGGAGCTAGGGTTGTCCAAATGAGGGGAGGTTTTTGGCCACGCGATCACAATTGGATGACCTAGATGAAGGGAGGGGTTTGGGTTGGTTTGATGGGCTGTTGGAGGGGTGTCTTGGGCCTCAAAGAGGGGGTACTTTCAGCTCACGAGAATAACTGATGGAGCATCAAACGAACTCCAAACGCGACGAGATTTGACAGGCGGGTTACGCACACCAAAACAACATCGCACGACAAGTCTCACGCCAAACCGGAAACGTTACACGGCTAAACACCAAAGTAGGCCTATGTGATGCCACAGACATGTGAGAGAGCTCCGGAACTCGAAACGGACAATGGAAAGGAACGAGTGGGACCGGATGCAAACGACAACACAAATGCAATGCGATGCACATGACTACATGATAAGGATGAATGCACACACGCAACACGACAAAACGACGAAAACCCGAAAGAAGAAGAACCCGGAATGGAACTGATGGAGCCAAAGATACATATATTGCCCAAAAGGGAAAGTATTACATCCGGGGCATTACAAACTCTCCTCTACTACAAAAAGATCTCGTCCCGAGATCTAGGACTGGAAGAAGGAGGGGTACTCGGAACGAAGGTGATCTTCTCGTTCCCACGTAGCTTCTCGGTCGGTATGGTGTGACCACTTGACTTTCAAGAATTTGATGGACTTGTTGCGGGTCTTGCGCTCGGTTTCTTCGAGAATAGCAACTGGGTGCTCTCGGTAAGACAAGTCTTGTGGAAGATCAATCTCCTCAAACGGAATGGTGCGTTCAGGTCTCTTGAAGCACTTGCGTAGTTGAGACACATGAAACACATCATGAACATTGGCGAAGTTGGAAGGGAGCTCAAGTTGATAGGCTAGATCGCCTCTTTTGCCAAGGATCTTGAAAGGCCCAACGTATCTAGGAGCAAGCTTTCCTTTGATACCGAATCTTTGGGTTCCTTTCATCGGAGAAACACGGAGATAGACATGATCCCCAATGTTGAAGGCCAAATCACGATGCTTGCCATCATAGTAGCTCTTCTGACGCGACTGAGCGGCCTTGAGATTCTCACGTATGACTTTGCACATTTCTCCGGCTTCTGAGATCAAGTCATTGCCAAGAAGTTGACGTTCACCAGTCTCGGACCAGTTGAGAGGGGTACGGCACTTTCTGCCATAGAGGATTTCAAACGGAGCTTTGCATGCACTTGCTTGGAAGCTGTTGTTGTAAGAGAACTCGGCAAATGGAAGGCAATCTTCCCATTTCATGCCAAAAGATATGACATAGGCTCTGAGCATGTCTTCTAGAATCTGATTCACTCGCTCGACTTGACCACTAGTGTGAGGGTGAAATGCAGTGCTGAAACGAATCTTAGTGCCCATGGCAGACTGAAAGGAGTCCCAGAACTTAGAGGTGAACAAACTTCCACGGTCTGAGGAGATAACTTGAGGAATGCCATGTAAGGACACAATTCTGGAAGTGTACAACTCTGCCAATTGAGCTGCATTGATGGATTCTTTGACTGGAAGGAAATGAGAGACTTTGGTAAGCTTGTCAATCACCACAAAGATAGAATCATTCCCTCTCTTGGACTTAGGAAAGACAGTGACGAAATCCATTTCAATGTGGTCAAATTTCCACTCGGGAATAGGAAGAGGTTGGAGAAGACCGGCTGGACATTGATGCTTTGCCTTCACTCTTCTGCAGACATCACATTCATTCATGAATTGGGCAATCTCCCTTTTCATGCGAGTCCACCAGTAAGATTGCTTGAGGTCTTGGTACATCTTGGAACTGCCAGGATGAATGGAAAGGAGGGAATCATGTGCTTCGTCCATTATGAGCTTCCTGAGATCACCTTTGGGAACGACGAGTCTGTCCTCAAAGAACAAGGTATCTCTCTCATCAACGCGATAGCACTTGTATTTAGGAGTACCCTTTGCAATACCATGTTTCACTTTCTGCACCATAGCATCACTTTGTTGGGCCTCACGGATCTGAACTTCCAAGGTAGGAGCAACTTGAAGATTTGCAAGAAAACCCTGCGGAACAACTTGGAGGTTGAGCTTCCTGAATGCTTCACAAAGCTCAGGCTGGAACGGCTTGATAAGGAGGCTGTTGCAATATGCCTTTCTGTTCAAAGCATCTGCAATCACATTCGCCTTGCCAGGTGTGTATTCGATGCTGGGATCATACTCTTGGATCATCTCGACCCAACGAGTCTGGAGGAGGTTCAGATTCGGCTGTGTGAAGATGTACTTCAAGCTCTTGTGATCGGTGAAGATGTCGACTTTTCTGCCCAACAGAAGGTGTCTCCACGTAATCAAATCATGTACCACAGCTGCTAGCTCAAGATCATGTGTGGGGTAGTTCTTCTCACTTGGCTTCAGCTAACGAGAAGTGTATGCCACAATTCTCTTGTCCTGCATTAGCACACCACCAAGTCCTTGAAGAGAAGCATCACAGAATACTTCGTAGGGCTTGGACTCATCTGGAGGAGTAAGAACTGGAGCAGAGACGAGCTTTTCTTTGACAGTTTTGAAAGCCACATCACAATCTGGAGACCAATAGTACTTGACATTCTTCTGCAATAAGTTGGAAAGAGGCTTGGCAATCTTGGAAAAGTTCTCAACGAACCTTCTGCAATAGCTGGCAAGACCAAGAAAGCTTCGGAGTTGCTTGACGTTCTGAGGAGGTTCCTAGTTGACAATTGCTTCAACTTTCTCGGGGTTTACCGCAATACCGTCAGCGGAGATGATATGGCCCAGATACAAGACCTTATCGAGCCAAAATTGGCACTTGGAGAACTTGGCGTAGAACTTATATTCACGGAGTCTGTCGAGAACCAGACGGAGGTGCTTTTCGTGATCTTATTCATTCTTGGAGAAAACCAAAATGTCATCGAGATACACAAGCACAAACTCGCCGGTGTAGGGGTTGAAAATGTAGTGCATCATTCTCGAGAAGGTAGGTGGAGCATTAGCGAGGCCAAAAGACATGACTGTATACTCATAGGAGCCGTAGCTCGTTCTAAAGGCAGTCTTGTGGATATCTTCTTCATGAATGCGAATTTGGTGATAGCCCATTCGGAGATCGAGCTTTGAGAACACTTTAGCTCCTTTGAGCTGCTCGAACAATTCGTTGATGTTGGGGAGTGGATACTTGTTCTTTGTTGTCTTCTTGTTCAATGGTCGGTAATCGACGCAAAGGCGCTCAGTGCCATCCTTCTTCTTGACAAATAAGACACCACAGCCCCAAGGAGACGTACTAGGCCTGATCAGACCCAAACGCTCTTGTTCATCCAGCTGCTTCTTCAACTCCTTCAATTCTCCAGGAGAGAGCTTGTACGGACGCCGACATGCTGGCTCGGTACCCGGCTCGAGTTCAATGACGAATTCCACTTGACGGTGTGGAGGCATGCCTGGAAGTTCTTCAGGAAAGACGTCTTCGTATTCGTTAACCACCGGAATTTGAGATATGGCATTAATCTCGCCCTTGTCATTGAGAGAGAAAAGCCTGATTGTGTTATCCCGAGAGGCGAAGATAATCACATCATCATCGGAATGAGTAATCTTGACTTCCTTCTGTGCACAGTCAATTTGAGCATCATGCTGAGAAAGCTAGTCCATTCCGAGGATAAGATCAATGTCGGAATTGCCGAGAACCACCGGAGAGGCCAGAAATCGATAATCACCCATGCGAATAGAAACATTCAGAGCATACACACTCGAATGCATTCGTCTCCCCGGAAAAATAATTGATAACTCCCTTGGCAGATTTTTAGTGACAACATCGTGCTTGCATGCAAATGGATATGACATGAAAGAACATGAAGCACCCGAATCAAACAACACTATTGCAGGAAACGAGTTAACTGGAAGGTTACCCAATATGACATCAGAAGAATTCTCCGCTTGTGCTGCATTCATCAGATTCACCCTTGCTGCCTTTGGATCATGCTTGACAATAGCGGTACTGCAGGTGGAGGAGGCGGAAGGCGCCTTGGGTTGTTGCACTTGTTGGAATAATGACCCTTCTGGCCACACTTGTAGCAAGTGACCTCAGAAAGAGGACGAGTAGGAGGAACACTTGGTCTTGGAGCTTGGAACTGCGACTTGGACTGCTTGCTTGGGTTGGGTGGGTGGGAGAAACCACGACCACGAGCATTCTTGTTGTTGTTGTTGTAGGGAGCTCGGATCACAGGAGGAGGTGGAAGCCAAAACTTCTGTTGCTTCACGACCACTTGAGAAGATGATGAGGAGTGAACATCATCTCGAATCCTCTTTTTGGAAGCTTCCATCTTGAGCTGGGCTGCCTCTTGCTTAAGCGCCATGTTATAGAATTTGTCAAACTCATCAGGCTCGAACAAGGTGAGAGCAAGTTGAAGTTCATCCTTCAGACCACCACAGAACTGATAGATCTTGCTCTTGGCATCTGGGATGTCTTGCTTAGCATAGCGGGCAAGATTTTGGAACTTGGACATTATACTGGTAGACAGTCATAGAGCCTTGCTTCAGGTTGCGGAATTGCTCACGCATACCCTCGATGACACTTGTTGGAATGTGGTGAGAGCGAAAGTCCTTGCAGAAATCATCCCAAGAGATCACACGCCCTTCTCTGGAGTCTTTGTACTGCTGCCA
This sequence comes from Secale cereale, assembly GCA_902687465.1. Classification (NCBI taxonomy): domain Eukaryota; kingdom Viridiplantae; phylum Streptophyta; class Magnoliopsida; order Poales; family Poaceae; genus Secale; species Secale cereale. The sequence goes on from LR738710.1 coordinate 501,359,705, forward strand.
CCAATCAGCTGCTTGGTCTTTGAGTTGGAAGGCTGCAAACTTCACATAGTCCTCAGGCCTTACGTTGCTGCACTCAAAATGCTTCTTGATATGAGTGATCCAAACCTCAGCATCGAGAGGGTCAACACAGTAACTGAAAGCCTTTGGTTGATTAGCCAAGAACTGGTTGAGCGTAGCATGGTGCTGTTGGTTGAAGAGATTGCCTTGGTTCCCTGGAGCACCCTGATTTGCTTGATTTGCTTGCATCTGCTGCATCATCTGCATAAGCATTTGGGTGTTCTGATTTGTAGTCTGCATAATCGCTCTCCAGGCCTCAGATGGAGGAGGAGGGGAAGGAGGACGATCTGGAACCTCTTCACCCTCTGGGTTAGCGTTGGGAACCCGTTTCGGAGCCATCCTGAAAGAGATGACCACCAATCAGCAATTTGATTGAAAGAAGATATAAGCTGAAACAACGGATAGAAATGCAACATAGTCTTCACAAGAATCATTCGAACAAGAGGAACGAATGAAATTCTCAGTTTAATGATAACAACAATCTTCACGAGAAGCCACTGGGAGACAAAAGGTAAATAAGAAAACAACAAGGTACAGATAGAACAAACACAAGATAGGAGCTTCGTTCGACATCTTTGTGCAGAAAGCTTATGGAACGTGTTACGAAAGGGTTTTGCAATCCCCGGATCAGCAAAGCCAAGGACCCTTTAAGATGCAACTCCCGATCGGAACATCGGCCATAAAACCACTTCACTCAATGTAGAACCCCGAACTCCGTAACCTGCATTCGTTGGAAGAATGCCTACGATCTACTGGATGAACCCACCTATTAATTTTCGAAAGTTTCCAGTTATGCAATCAGGTGTTGGGGATACAGGGGAAGCATCGCGCACACAACTCTAATCCTACATCCAGATGTATCCATCCTTCAACACATAACCAGTTGTTCTCGGAAACCGTCTACCTCGGACCTTCGAAACGCATCTACTATACAAGCTATGGCAATACTCCCGAACTACCTCCCCAGTACTGGGTGATGTCGGGGTTATCTTGCCACTAACCGCATAGGAGAGTTTTCGATGTCGGCCGTCTTAAGTACTCTAGAACTGCCGCGATATGCTTGTGACGACCATACCCCGAAGCTCAACTCCCCGGGACACTGCCACAACCCCTAATGCCAGGAGGCATCGAGAACAATATTATCATCACAAAGACATCGAAACAATCCAACAATACTCGCGAGATTCCTAAAAAAAAAATTTGATGCAATTTTTGAAAGTAGAAGAGGCAAGAGTAGTCGTCAGGAGTCCTCACCAGAATGAAAAGAGATGAGGAGCAAAAGAAATCCTACTCTCCGATATAAATATAAGACTCAAAACATTTTAAGTGTGTGCCTAGACTCAACCATCAACGATTCGATCAATCAGTGGGGGCTTCTAGGTCGGAGAAGGCTCTGAATACCAACTTGTAATGCCCAGGATGGGACTATATCTCCTACGTGTCGAGGCACAACTTAAAGATATAAGCCCATTCTGGAATGATCGCAAGTTTGGTACCTTTGCACATCTCATGTAAAATAGGGATGAAAGCTGAAAAGATAGTTGGCTTACACTCGCCACGTCACCCAAATACATTACATGTTCAAACATCATTCAGATAAATATCACATCCCATCTAAGGGTAAGATCCAAATGAAAGATACCAAGCATAACATTAAACCACAGGTCTAGATCGAATCCTAGTAGAAGCTCTACTGATCAACCGGATAGTTCACATAGTAACGGCTACACTCCTCGTCGTACTCCCAGTCTAGCTCAGTGCCATCGCCTGTGTAGCTCACCATAGTACCTGCATCTGGTGTGGTGAAGTAACTGTGAGCCACAGAGGACTCAGCAAACCCGTTCTCGGGTAATACGGCTATCCAAGCCTTGGGTGTGGAACAAGGCTGAAGAAAGAACAAGAGTTTGCAGCAGCACTAGCCTAGCTTACGTAACAGAGAGCGAGAAGAGAAGGTGCCTCGGTCGAGAGATGATCACGAAGTGATCCTAACTAGCAAGTCAAACATAGCCCCACCGTGTTCACTTCCCGAAACCCTTTCGGAAAATGACCGTCACGGTACTCACGCTGGTAGTGTATTGGAACATGGTGTCAAGTTTTCTACAACCGGATATTAACAAATTCCCATCTGCCACATAACCGCGGGCACGACTTTTGAAAGTTCATAACCCTGCAGGGGTGTTCCAACTTGGCCCATGACAAGCCCACGATCCGCGGAGTCGCAACTCCAAAGTGGGAAGGCCCGAGTATCCTCGGAATCCTGTGCTCAAGATACTCCGACTAAGGTAAGGCTAATCTAGCAAATCCTCCCGGCGTGCCGACACCCTGACAATAGCCGCGCGTATCTAGTCTCAGGCCACGACTGGATGGGCGATGCTACAGGTTTTTACCAATCCTCGAGTTTCCTCGTGGTGGCCCTGCAGGACCCCCGTTTCGGACCAACACTCATGTGGAGCACTGGCCCGGGGTTGTTGATTAAGAACTCGGGTTTGCAAGACCCTATGCAAGTTTTTATTTATTAGGCAAATAGTACCAATGTTGGAACTTGCTGGAAAAGACTTAGCACTTAGCGGTTTATCGAGGGGGTCCCATAACCCCAACCGTGTGAGGAACGCATAATCAAGGAACATAACACCGGTTTATACGGTTCCTAGATGGCATGAGTGGAACAAATCACCAAGCAAAAGACTTAGCCTTCCACCCATTACCAATATATAGATGATTTCATTTAATAATTAATATAGTGTGATATCCCAACAAGCTTCAACAAGAAGCAAGAATCTTCAATCTTCACCTGCAGCTAACAATGCTATAAGAGGGGCTGAGCGAAGCCTACGTACAGCCAATCAATGGTTTGCATAGGTAGGGTGGTTAAACAGGTTCATGGTTACAATAGGAGGCTGACAGGAAAAACATGGGCATCGAGGCAAAACTATAGAGCGATACTTCTAGCAATAGGCAAAGATAGAAATGATATCCGGGTTCGGTCATCTTGCCTGAAGACTTGTCGATGGGATCGTAAGAGAGCTCCTCGTTCTCAACCTCGGTAGTAACCTCGTTCTCGTACTCGTACTCAGCTTCCGGCTCTACTCAACACAAACACACAAGGCACAAAAATCAACAAGATGCAATGCACAAAACTACTGGATGCATGGCTGATGCACTATGGAAGCAATGCAGATGCACTAGGGAAGCACAAAAAGTCTACATAGGAAGCACAGTGTTACAACACAAAGGAGCATGGAAAATATGCAACAAGCAAAAAACTTCAAAACATGATAACAAGAGGAGAATATGAATCTACATGCAAAATCACACAAGTTACATATAGTTCTTGCTCAAAACGGAGAAACGGGCTAAAAGTTACACCCGAAACAATAAACATGCACAAGCTGAAATTAACAGCCACATAGCCACTTCGGAGCAAGAGATAAATAGTCTACAACACTCAAACATCATGGCAATGAGCATGGACATAAAGTAGACATATCCTACAGCAAACAAATCCATTGGAGCATCTCCAAAGGAAGCATGGACCAATAGCAACAAGCTATGACATTTTGAACTTGACAACAAAACCTGACAGCAGTAATTTGTTGCAACTTGGGAGCAAGAGTTAAATATGCTACAGCCACCCAAATAAGCATGTGAGAGCATGAATGGATAGCCAACAACTTATACAACAAGGAATCATCAAGAGTCACCCCAAAACTAGCATGGATTTGCCTAGAACAACAAGCAAACATGGCATCTGGAAATTACAGATTCCAGACTTAGTGAAATTTCACTGTGTTAAAACAGTAGTCACATCATGGCATCTTTGTGAGCAAGTTTAAGTCACCTCAAAGCATAACATGGCAAGTGGTAAGCGCCACAGCAAAGTATACATGATGGTGAATCCAAAACATCCAAGCATGTATCAAGGGGACATCCACATCAATAGCAACGAGCTCCTCAACGAGGCATCTCGTAACAAGTTTAACAACATAACAACCACTAGCACTTTTGCAAAGGAGATAAACATGGCAAGATGAATTCTATCATGCAAGCTAAAGCAATCAACATGTAGAGCATTTCATGATGAACACGTGGACATATCATTTGCTTCATTTGGATAAACATGCACCAAGATATCACATTGCAAACATGGCATGAAAACAACTACTAACAGCAGTTTATAACAAGTAGCACTCTTGCAACAAATATTTAAGCATCTAGATGACCTCAAACATGCATGGCACAATGGAACAAAACGTAGTACATGTCTCCACAGTCAATTTGACATAACATTTGCTCAAAACGGATAAGCACACAAAAAGTTATCCACCTCGCAAAACAGCATCAGACATTAAAGAAAACTACAGACTTAGTGGATTTGGAGCAACCTTGGTCAACGCGGATCTGGATCTGGAGCGGTTGGTCAAACGGGCCGGAGCTGCTAACGGGCGGCGGATCGGGCCCACCGGGCGAAGCGGGTTGGATCGGGCGCTAACGGGCTTCGGCCCGTTAGGGTTTCGGTGCTGGGCGCTTGATCGGATCAAGGGAGCCTGGCTGGCTCCCCTCGATCGCAGGGTGGCGGCGGATCGGGCTTCGAGGCCTCGGCCTCCTTCGATGCGGGCAAGGTCCGGCGGCGGTGCCCGACCGGCGCGGCGGATGGAGGAGGTGAAGTGGCGGCGGGGCTCGCCGGCGAGCGGTGGCGCGGCCCCGGCGGCGAGCTGCCCAGCCGGCGGCGGGGACGGGAGGAGGCAGTGGCGGCTTGGGAAGCCGGGGCGGCGGGGTCCGGCGGTGAGGAGAGGGAGCTCCGGCGCGGCGGCGGCCGGAGGCGGAGAAGATGAACGGCGGCGGCGGTTCGGAGGTTGAAGACGACCTCGGCCCTGCGGGGCCCGCGCTTCAGGAGGAACCACGGCGAGTGCCCGGTGGAAGCACGAGCAGTGAGGTGGAAGCACGGCTCGTTGGGACGTCGGAAGCACGGCGGCTCAACGGTGGAAGCACCGCACTTCAACGGTGGAAGCACCGGCGGCGAACTGTGGAAGCATTAGGGTTTCTGGGCGCAAAAATTGGGGAAGATGGACGTTTATATAGGCACAAGGAGCTAGGGTTGTCCAAATGAGGGGAGGTTTTCGGCCACGCGATCACAATTGGATGGCCTAGATGAAGGGAGGGGTTTGGGTTGGTTTGGTGGGCTGTTGGAGGGGTGTCTTGGGCCTCAAAGAGGGGGTACTTTCAGCCCACGAGAATAACTATTGGAGCATCAAACGAACTCCAAACGCGACGAGATTTGACAGGCGGGTTACACACACCAAAACAACATCGCACGACAAGTCTCACGCCAAACCAGAAACGTTACATGGTCAAACACCAAAGTAGGCCTAGGTGATGCCACAGACACGTGAGAGAGCTCCGGAACTCGAAACGGACAATGGAAAGGAACGAGTGGGACCGGATGCAAACGACAACACAAATGCAATGCGATGCATATGACTACATGATAAGGATGAATGCACACACGCAACACGACAAAATGACGAAAACCCGAAAGACGAAGAACCCGGAATGGAACCGATGGAGCCAAAGATACATATATTGCCCAAAATGGAAAGTATTACATCCGGGGCATTACACATGGTGACTGCCGAGGATGTGGAAGAATGCACCCAAGCTTTTGCTATAGCCATGGTAGAGCTTGTGGGCGCCGAGGAGGTCGAGAGGAGTGGAGAGCCATAGGGGGCGCCACCACCGGGAAAGGGCAGTTGTCCTCGCCCATATTTGAATGGGGGGGAGGGATATGATGACTATCAACATATCATCGAGGAGGTTATTGATGAAGTCTAGGCCTGTTGGAGTCGCTTGCGGTTCTTTCTCGACCCGCCTTCGCTTGTTGGATGCCTCGTTCTCCACCTCGCCGGCGGCGACAGAAACCTCTGTCTCCATATTCACGCCGTGCTCCGGTGCTTCAGCAGCCCCAGCGTCGCCACTCCCTCCGATGGGGCGCTTTGGCGGCATTCTCATACACTGACGAGTACTGAGAGCGGCGTCGAGGATGCAGGCGGAAAGAGAGGATTGTGTGTGTGGCGAGGATGGGGGGTGCCGGCTTTGAGGACTGAGAGCGGCGTCGAGGATGCGGGCGGAGTGAGAGGATTGTGTGTGGCGACGATTGGGGGGTGCGACCGCTTGGGCGCGCCATTAATACAGACCAGTGGGAGCGAGGCGGGCGGCGGTCAAAGTGCTGGCTCGCCTTCGGGTAAGCCTGCACGGCGGACTACTGTCATGCCTATCGTCATTTCACACGGCTACTAACACGCCCACGATGAGTGCGCATGCCTCGGCCTCCCGGTCTGCCTGCTAGCATGCGTCTTGTCAACTCACGCATGCTCGTACGGCACACGGGATGCGTGCGCGACACGTATTATATTTGATTTTTCCTTTTTGATGATTAATTCTATTGCTTTATTGCTTAACCGAAGCACGACAGTTACATTGTTGGTCTAACGCACATGGTTCGAATAAAGAGTTCGTTGGCAATATTGGTTGATAATTATTTATAATTTCCTGTATGTAAGAACATTATATCAAAACTTGTCTCAAATTTGAACAAAAATATCAAAGTCTATTGGTGTCCATATGACACCACGATAAGTTTCATGAATTTCAACTTAGTTTTGGATTTATTGGATTTTAACATCAAGATTCTATATGTTAGAATTTTCTTGCACGGGGACTAAACATGCACCCAGGGACACGTACATATATGGTTTTGCTATCCATTTTTGTGTACTATCACGGGTCTCATGTAGATCAAATTTGATTTTTGCACATTTAAATCCCCGGGAAACCAATCAATGTATAAAAAACGAACATATGTTATCTATATTTTTCAATTTTCAACACTAAACTCCTTTGGTCAAATTTTTGCTACAGAAAACATTTGACATGCATCTTTGGGTCACATGCACGCGGTGGTACTAGGACACTCACTTGCGTGGGCCTGCAAGGTCGCCATCCAGCACTATGACATGCGATGAGAGTGGTTAATTTGACCAACAAAGATGGTCAAATTTTGGTTTTTGTTATATGGACGGTAGGAGTATATATATAGTACGTGTTCAAGAGGGTGGCCGAGGGCAATACTACGCGTCATATAGGAAACTCACTCGCATGCGATGCTTCCATTCGTGGGCCCGCGAGGTTGTCCTCCATCACTTTGACCCAGCAAGGAGGTTTGTTTTTGGGTTGTGTTGCGGTAGGAGTATATAGTACACGTCAAAGAGGGGAGGAGGGGGCCGGGGCAGCACATATATACTACACACACGCCATGAATCGATCTCGCTCCGTGTGGGGACTTTTCTGTTTTCGAGGCAGGTGCCACAAAGAAGTTGTGCATATTGGGTATTAAAAACATCACCAACACATTAGACGATGGTTGTCACTCATTCACCTGTGACTCTTACCTCCATGGGCCCGCGAGGTCGTCGTCCATATAATATACGACACAACGAGAAAGGTAATTTGATGAACAAGGAGGATTATTTTTGGGTTGTGTTACGGTACGTACGTAGGAGTATATATTACGTGTCGAAGAGGGGAGGGGGAAACATATATATACTACATGTCATGAACCTCGGTTTGTGTGGAGGACTTAAAGGTTTTCGAGGCAGGTGCCACATCAAAGTTTCGCATATATATTAGGTATTCAAACATCACAACAACACATCTCCATACATGTGTTTTGCCCACACGCAAGCGATGGTGGTTGTTCTCTAGCACTCACTCATGGGATTATGGGCCAGATACTTCCGTCCATCTCTGTGTGCCCGCTTGGTCAATCACTTCGACTGACAGCGATAGAGGTTATTTGACTTATAATTAGGAGGGGATTAAATTTTGGTTCGTCTTATATGATTCGGTACATGTAACTTTACTTCGTGCGCATGTGTACGCATGAATCCCTCTCACCGGGTCGAAGTGGGGGGGGGGGGCGAGCACGCGATGCATCATGAACCATATCAGTGTGGGGACTACGCGTTTCTTGACGCATGCATGCACCACATCAAAATGTTGTGCTTTTGGTATTCAAACATATATGCATGCATCACACATGTCCATACATATGTTTGGGGCACATACATGCAGTGGTTGTCTTTAGACACTCTCCCTCGCTTGGTTATCATCGACGACCTATATATTCGTGGGCCCACGTGGACGTCTTCATCACTTCGACCAACAACGCGAGAGGGGTTACCAGGGTGGATTGTTCGTGTTACCGTATAGTCGTACGTCGATCATGGTGAGATTCGAGACCTAAGTTCGAGGGCTCACATACACATGAATCAAAATTGTGCATTGGGTATATTCAAACACCACATGACACTTCATACATATGTTTGGGCCACATGCACACAGTGGTTGTCTTCAGGCACTCCCTCGCGTGGTTACCGATCGATGACAAGTTAGCCTATTTTGTGGGGCCGTGTGCGGAATGTTAATGCATGGCTTTGACCCAACAAACAAGAGAGGTTATACGACCAAGCGGTGGTGATTCTTCTAGGTCAGTCTTACAATACGCCTTGGCACTGGTACGCGTCGGTGCTATACAAATGGTTTTTAACCCCTTTCCGCGACGACATTTGGAACCATCGCCTAGTGAGTGATGGCGATAGGGGGGGGGGGGGGGGGTCCTTCCCAAACGACCCAGAAACCGTCAGGGATATGCCCTCCTGGCACACACGCTTGGCAAAATGAGGTCGTGTGCGACCGACAAGCGCTCAAATACGAAAATACGTACAGTAGAGCTAGGAAAACAATTATACAGGCGAAATTGTTTCCGGTTGCAAGTTCATCCCACACGGTTAGTCCCCGCTAAACATTTCCATTCGTATGTACATCCCACACAGTCGCTCCAAGGAAAACATTTCCGTTCACAGGTACATCACACACAATTTTTCCCGTTAAATCGTTTGTGATAGCGTTGCCATTGCAGACGATACTAACAATTTTATCATTTGTGTTATTGAATGTATCACACACGGTGCACAGAAGAAACGGTATGGCAAAGGCTGTCCATAACACATAGTTTTTATGTGGTAAACGTTTGCGCAAGGTGTCCCAACGCAAGCAGTTTTCAAGAGAAGGTCGTGTGTGATTGTTCATTGATCCAACACGGCTTATTCCTAGGAACTGTGCGCGTTGCCTGTGCTCATTGCCCACAGTATTTTCTCAATAACCGTTTGCAATAGCTAAACCCAATTTGCAGGCTAATTGCCCTATTATTAATAGTCCCTTTATTAATCTAATTGACATTCATATTAAGCACATAATATATTTCATTTCCATATTAAGGAAGCAGGATTTCATAATTGAGATACATCAGAGTACAACATGATATAGCTTTAGCACTCAGCTACCCCATTACACAACTGCACCAGCACCAAGTTTCACATGCAACATGTAGAACCTTTCGAAATTAGCATCATAGACGGTATATAGACAGATGCATCTCATCTAGAAAACTGCTGAAGCAGAAGGCGAATATTGATCCTTCATTCATGTTGAAGGTCTTTGCAACTTTAGGCTGGTGCCTGTGGATGATTGACCGTCCGTCCTTCGTCCTATTCAGAAACACTTCAATATTGAACCATGAGTGTTGTATGAAAACCTCCCTCGCCTCCTGACCATAGAGGTGGTTTGAGAGGTAATCATGAGTGAACTGCTTTGGAAAGGCCCGAAAACAAGGATGTGCATAAATATCTTCTCTATATTGGAAATGGGGCAAAGGAATAAAAATAGGTAAGGTATAATAGTTAGTACCATCTTGTAGTGAACTGATGTCTTCTTCACAGTGGGTCAAAACCTGTAACAGCAGGACCTACATGTGCAAGACCAAATTGTTAAAAACCTAAATATTAGAGTGGTTCCTGCAATTGCACAATAATGTGCTATTAGACAACGGACCGTGCACGTGCAGTTAAATGAACACCACAACAAATGAACCAAACATTAACTGAGCACCATATTGCACAATATAACATACTCCTAATAGAAGATGATACAGTTAACCAAACCAAGCATGCTTAACAACTTGGAAATATAGCAATTGAATTTGTTTCTCATGTATTTAGTACAACCAAATTCGATTTATTTCTCACATGGTATACAACAATAGAATGCAACCAGAACAATTAAACATTGCATTGCAGAATTGAACCATGCAGTTAAGTAAACACCACAACAAATGAACCAAATGTTAACTGAGCACCACATTGCACAATATAACATACTCCTAATAGAAGATAAGGTAGTTAACCAAACCAAGCATGCTTAATAACTTGGAAATTTAGCAATTGTATTTGTTTCACATGTATTTAGTACAGCCAAATACGATTTATTTCTCACATGGTATACAATAACAGAATGTAGCCAGAACAATTGAACATCGCATTGCAGAATTGAACCAAACAATTAACTAAACACCACAACAAATGAACCAAACGGTAACTGAGCACCACATTGCACAATATAACAAACTCCTAATAGAAGATCAGACATTTAACCAAACCAAGCATGCTTAACAACTTGGAAATATATCAATTGTATTTGTTTCTCATGTATTTAGTAGAGCCAAATTCGATTTTTCTCACATGGTATACAATAACAGAATGCACCCACAACAATTGAATATCGCATTGCAGAATTGAACCAAACAGTTAACTAAACACCACAACAAATGAACCAAACATTAACTAAGCACCACATTGCATAATATAACATACCCATAATAGAAGATCAGATAGTTAACCAAACCAAGCATGCTTGACAACTTGGAAAATTTCACCCTGAAGAATTGAACATCACATTTGTAGAATTGAACCAAACAGTTAACTCACCACATTACACGACACATAGAAAATATACTCTAGAGCAGAAGATAGCACAATTCACTAGAATTTGTTAAGGAAAGGCAGTAGCTAGCAAACTGAATATGGGTCCTTATAGTGAGCTAATAAGACAAGGTACTCCTCATTGTCGGAGATATCGATGACGATTGGATCCTTGGACATGGAAGAGGGCGAGGCCTCCGCTTCATGGGTCCCCTCGTCGTAGTGGTGAGTTGCCTAAGCCGCTCCGGGCACCAACCTGCTGGCTCCCGAGATGAGGTAAGCACGTGCACACTGAGAGAACACCTCGTAGTCTTCGTCGAAGGCACCGACGATGGCCTCGAGAAAACGGCACGAACTATCGTTGAAAGCAGCCAACCGCGTCGCGGTGTCGGCGCGTGAGGTGTCGACGGCACCCTCGACGGCGAGGTGCTCCTCTAAGATCTGGGGGTCGGCACGAATGGCAGCCATCGCGACCTCATCCCCGCGTGCGGCCGCGATTTGCTTCTCCGATGCCAAATGCTCCTTGAGATCCTAGCTATACTGTGTGCATCATGGCTTAGGGTGGCACTTACTTGGTGGAGGGTTCAGTGATTTGGGTGGAAGGTGTCGCGCTCGCGCCGGGGGTCGAGGCATGTGGGATGTGGAACGAGGAGGAGGATGGGGGTCGGGTGTGGATTACCTGCCTGGATAGACGAGGCCGAGCAGCATGAAGGAGGGTCGCTTTCGAGGAGGCGGCGCTGCAAGCAAGGAGTGAAGGTTTCAACTTGGAAAGGAAGGCGGAAACAGGGGAAATGTAGCTTTTGGTAAGGGGGAGGGTGCGGGCACGGGGCGGGGAGGTAGATATTTCTGCGGAAACCGAAAATTTGGAATCGCTTCAGCGAAAAAACTGGCGCGCAAAGTGTCATCAGACACGGTCCCTTATTCAGAACTGTGTACGATATGTGAACATCACAAATGATTCACATAGCTTAACCCATGTGTGATGAGTTTGAACGTCAAAAATTTTGGTTCGAATTTCCATGGTTATAGTGGTCATCCACGTCATTGCATAATTTGGGTACATAAAGGAGGCTACATCACACCCACACTTCTTAATCGAGCAAGTTCACCGATGGTGCTCCAGGATATTTTGTGTTGCATCTCACACGGTTGGTGATAATAAAGTGTGTGCGATCTTTTTGATTTTTCATCTTGATTTGAATTACATAATGGGGTCATAACAGCAATGGATGGTGTTTAAATTGCTAGACCTTTTATCTGCAGTGAACATGCAACTATATGTGTGTCGTAAAAGAATTGGAATTATTCAGGGTTCGTTTGAACATTTTATATATTAAATTGGTTTTCTAGCCATTTCAGGTGCACAATTCAAAATTAAACTACATGCACATGCTTTGGTACACCAACATGGGTTGTAAAATCATATATGTGGCCATGGGTTTATGCTTATGTCCCATGCAAGAAATGGAGATGAAATTTGAACACCACGACACCGTGGCTCTTCGGCAAACGTCGACGTACTTGCTTTTGTAATTCTAGTAAATCCAAAATGCATCCAAAATTCATGAAACTTGGCATGCTATCATGGAGCGGGATCAACATGCTGTGGTAAATTTTTTGTCCCATTTGGGCAGGTTTGGGTATAAGCTTCTCATAAACCAGAGCTTCTCACAACAAGTGTGATGGTTTCGGTAGGGAACGTTTCACCTTTCTGGATGAAAACGATATCCGTTGCCTCTTCTCGATTTCAATTTTTTCCTAGTGTCAACATAGAAAAACAGGAGCGTTGTGTCAATTTTGGGATTTTTCGGGGTTCGTTTGGACATTTTTATACATTAACTAAGTTTTCTATGCATTTATGTGCATAATTCAAATTTGAACTACATGCACATGCTCTAATGCATATAAATTGGTTGAAAATTCAAATCCGTGCCCTTGGTTGCATGCTTAGGTCCCATGTAAGAAATGGGAATGAATGTCAAACACCCTGCCACGGTCACTTGGCCGCAAACATTGAGATACCTGGTTTTGTAATTCTAGTAAATCCAAAATTTGTCTGAAATTCATGAAACTTTGCATGCTGTCATGGAGCGGCATCAACATGCCGTGGTAAATTTTTTGTCCCATTTGGGGCAAGTTTGGGGATAAGCTTCTCACAAACCAGAGCTTCTCATAACAAGCCTGGTGGTTTTGGTAGGTTACGTTTCACCTTTCTGGACGAAAATGATATCCGTTGCCTCTTCTCTATTTCAATTTTTTTCCTAGTGTCAACATAGAACAACAGGAGCGTTGTTTCAATTTTTGGGATTTTCGGGGTTCGCTTGGACATTTTTATACATTAACTGAGTTTTCTATGCATTTATGTGCATAATTCAAATTTGAACTACATTCACATGCTCTAATGCATATAAATTGGTTAAAATTTCAAATCCATATCCTTGGTTGCATGCTCAGGTCCCATGCAAGAAATGGGAATGAATGTCAAACACCCTGCCACGGTCACTTGGCCGCAAACATTCAGATACCTAGTTTTTTTAATCCTAGTAAATCCAAAGCTCGTCTGAAATTCATGAAACTTGGCATGCTGTTATGGAGCGGCATCAACATGCCGAGGTAAAAATTTTGTCCCATTTGGGGCAGGTTTGGGTATATGCTTCTCACAAACCAGAACTTCTCACAACAAGCCAGATGGTTTTGGTAGGGAACGTTTGACCTTTCTGGACGAAAACGATATCTGTTGCCTCTTCTCGTTTTCAATTTTTTTCCTTGTGTCAACATAGAACAACAGGAGCGTTGTATCAATTTTTGGAATTTTTCGGGGTTCGCTTGGACATTTTTATACATCAACAGAGTTTTCTATGCATTTATGTGCATAATTCAAATTTGAACTACATTCACATGCTCTAATGCATATAATTTGGTTGAATATTCCAATCCATGTCCTTGGTTGCATGCTTAGGTCCCATGCAAGAAATGGGAATGAATGTCAAACACCCTGCCACGGTCACTCGGCCGCAAACATTGAGATATCTAGTTTTTTCAATTTTAGTAAATCCAAAGCTCGTCTGAAATTCCTGAAACTTGGCATGCTGTCATGGTGTAACATCCCAATTTTCACTTTGGATGTTAATATAGATCATTCATATGCATCCATCGTTTGAGCATTTTGAATTTGAGTTTATTTGAAAATTTATCCAAAAACTTTAAGCAACTCAAGGACCCAAGTGAGAGAGTAGGAAGTTTTCCCAAAGAGGACCCACTATTTTATTATTTTTACGAGAGGGGTTGGATCAAATATTATTATTGCCAAACTTCATTTTCAATATTTAAAAATAAAAGAGAGAAGATCATATGACTTCTTAAAAAACATAATAAAAATATTGGAATTTGATTTTTGAGTAAAAATAATTTTATTAGATTTTTATTTGCAATTTATTTATTTTAAAATTGCACTAAAAAGTTTATTTTATTTTAGGCTTTTTTTTCATAAAAATGTTCACTTTGTCCCAAATATTAGGCGGGAACTAAGAAAATTGTTTTTGAAATTTTTAGGAATTTTTTTATATTTTATTTCAAAATTTCCTTCGTTCTCTGATTTTTTTTAAACTTTAGCCCGAGCTGAATGGGCCGAAGCCCAGCCGCCCGAGCCGGCCCACCCGCCGCGGCACCGCCTCCGCCCCGTCATACGCCGGCCGGACTCGAAGGAGTCCGACTCGCCGCCGCCTTCGCGTGCCCCCTTGCCCAATCCACCGCCTCCCGACCCTTTAAAACCCGACCCCGGCCCCCTCGCTCCTCACCGCCGCCGCTTGTTGCGCCCACCCCTACGAGCCGCCACCGCCGCACTCTCCCAACGCCAACGCCTCCCCACGTGCCAGCCCGACCCGTCGCCGCCTCGCCCCGCTCCGCCGCCGGCCGACGCCCCGCCGCCGCCCGCCGGAACCCGCAGCCGCCGCCCGACCCGACCCGCCGACCAAACCGGTAAGACCGCTCGGTCTTTTCTCGATTTTCATTTTTGTTTTTTTAAACCCTAGATTGTTTTTTTAGAAAACCTAGTTTCATTTTGTTAGGTTTTATTAAACAACGAACGTCCGCTGTTTAGATCAGAAAAACAAACGTTCCCTATTTAGAGTTTTTCTTTTTCTATTATTTTTGTCAGGGACCTATCTGCAATTAAAGTTTTTATAGTTTAGTCCCTAATTTTCAATCGATCGTTACTTTTTACTTGTTAGTCGGAATTAGATGAATCCAACGCCAAATTCTTCATTTCAATCTTATCTTTCCAGTAGCGCAACTCGGATTTGTTTTTGAATGTTTTAAATTTTGAATTCAAGCAGATTTGTATTTGTACTTCTTTTGATCGTAACTTGAGTTTGGTAACTCCGTTTGAGTTGATTCTTTTTGCAAATCGAAGCTCTTGACCTAAACTTTCTGATAAGGCCAAATTCAATTAATTTTGGTACTGTTAGAAATAGTTTTCTGTTACAAGAGCTACTTGCTTGTTTTCGAATTCTTTCGAGATCTATTCTTTGATTATGTTGCATGATTGCTTATGTGTGCTATTGTTTGATTGCGGTAGAATTTCCGGAGTGTAAAGCGTGCTACTACGAGTCACTAGGTTTCAACGATCGTCAGCAAGGCAAGTTCATACTTTTATCATACTTTCCAATACCCTGTTTTTATTGCATTAGTTCTATCCTCAAAGATTGCATGAGTAGGACTTGATCACATGTGGTATTGCTTAGTAGTTCATGAGGTAGGAACCCAATGACTTGAGATCAACCCAAGGGAATATACCCTTTGTTACTTATTGCTTAGCCATGCTCGTAGACGTGGATTGGTATGTGAGATTTCATGAAAGTTGTGAGTGTAATAACAACTAAGGGAATGTTTAAGGTGGCAACTTTAATGCACAACTGGGTGGATTGGTTGCAGGGCACCTGGAGAATCCAGTGTTGTCCTAGGAGATCCCGGAGCACCCGTGTGATTATCCTATGGAATGCCACCCAGGCTCAAAGGGATCATATATCATTCATGCCTAGAAACTTTCGTGTGAAGCCACATGCCATTATGGGCTCTGGCATAGTTGAGTATGTTGTGTGAGCTCTTTCAGTGGTGGACTAGCAGATGTAGGGGAAAGTAGGTGTACCGGTCCATCCGCGCTAAAGAGTAAATTCTTTTGAAAGAGTATGTCTCAGTCATCCGGTTCTCAAACACCATGCAGTGCAAGAAATTAAACGGAGGCGATCGAGTCTTGTGGGGAAAAGTGCACAAACCTCTGCAGAGTGTACAAACTATTCATGAGTAGCTGTGTCCCTGGTTATGGACATCTTGAGTATCCTGGTATTTGAATTATGGACTGATCTCAACACTCTATTTAATTAACTTGTTGGGTTATTAATGACTTTGGTAATTTGGGATTGAGATGGAGGAACCATCCTCAATATTGCTTAATACAACTGAGTAGTAAATAAAATTATTCCTTTGTTGTAGGGAAAAAACTAGCTTTATGCAAAATTTAACCTTGCAGCCTCCACTAACCAAATATGCATATAGTTGTAGACATTTGTTCTTTATTACTTGCTAAAGTGTGTTCTTGCCAACATATTGAATGTGCTGACCTACATGGCTGCAAAGTCTCATGTTGCAGAGTTTATGAAGAATAAGGTGCGATTAGGTCGTTGTCATGCACTTAATGTTTGATGTGGAGTTGGATGGACTCAACTTATCTTCGATGCTTCCGCAAGATTCGTATTAGATTATTGTTATTAGATGGCCTTCAGTCATATTATTGTAATAAGACTCCTTTTGAGGATTTTCGATTGTAATGAAGTTTGATTGAAACTCTGCTATAAATCCTCGAAGTACTGTGTGTGTCAGCATACCGATCCAGGGATGACACTGAGCACAGAGTGTTCGGTCCATTCAGATCGAGGTCACTACAGAGATGGTATCAAAGCACACATTGACTCTAGGACGCAACCACTAGGATAAGCCACATGATGCTCTTCTCTACTCATTTTAATTCTTCTCTATTTCTATTCTATAGATGTCAGACCCCTGGAGCAAGTTCACCCAGCCAGACGATGACACCCCTTTCGGAAGACACTTGAAGGAAGTCACTAGATACCTACACATTGGAATACCAAGTATCATTGGATATTTCTATGCAACATTGCCGGAAGAGGAATGCTGGAAGATCAAAGTTAGTGTTCCTGGGAGGACTATTGCACTAGTCACGGAACCTCTTGAGCTTGCCTTTGACGCACCTACATGGAACTTGGGAAAAAGTATGGCAGCCCACATCACATTTGGACGCATATGTGAAGTCTACAACAAGGATCTTGAAGACACCATCCACCAGATTTATGGACGCCGAGATGAGCAATGGGAGATGCTTCGCACCAGGAAGGATGGATCCATTGTCGCATTCATCCAGGAGATTGACCAACACATTCGACGCTACAAGAACCAGATGTGCACGCTCATGCTGAAGACCAAGATGGTGATGACTCGAAATGTGGAGCTGGAAGAGGAAATCAAGATAGTATGTGATGGATATGAAGAGGAAATCGCCGTACTATTGGAGTAGAATGAAGCACTAAAGAAGAAGGTTGGAACAAACACGGTGAAGCCATAACCAGAGATGGGTATTCATATGGAGAACTACATTCTGATAGACGACACCGACAGTGATGAAAGCAATTATGAAGACGAAGCTGGAGCAAATATCATGGAGTCTTTCGATGATAGTTATTAGATGACCGCCTTGTAATCATTAGTATTTCTCCAAAGTAGTTAGAATCGTTCGCTAGTTTTGTATTAGGATCTTTGTGTGACTTTGCTTGAATTGAGTGAATTGATATGAAATTGTTTGTCTCATGTGCATATGGGTAGTGATTTCCCCTAGACCTCATTCTATTCTAATCTCATCCCTCTAAACCCCTCAGATGCCTCCGGACGTGAGCCCGGATTTGAGTTTCCACCTGAGCTCACTCAGTTGGTCCAGTAGCAGAACACTTTGATGCAACTACTTGTTCAAAACCAAGGCAACAACAACAACAACAACCCACCCCGCCTCCCCACGACAACCTGACCTGGTTTCTAAGGTTGAATCTGCCGGTGTTCTCTAGTAGCACCGAGCCGATTGTTGCAGATGACTGGCTCCACAAGATGGGAAGAGAGCTAGCAACTGCATGATGCACAAATGTAGAGAGAGTGCGCTTTGCCACACACCAGCTTGAGGGACCAGCAGGCGCTTGGTGGGAGAACTACACTGCCACCTATCCACTTGATACAATTACTTGGGATCGATTTCAACAAGCCTTTCGCACTGCACATGTCTCAGCTGGAGCCATGAACCTGAAGAAGCGTGAGTTTCGCAACTTGCACCAAGGAAACCATATTGTGGGGCATTACATCGATGACTTCAGGCAGTTAGCTTGCTATGCGCCAGATGATATAGCCACTGACGCTGCGAAGCAGGAGAAGTTTCTGGAGGGACTCAACGATGAGTTGAGCATGCAACTGATGGTAGCCACCTACAACAATTACCATGAGTTGGTAGAAAAGGCCATCATGATTGAAGGAAAGCAGCAGCAGATTGAGACCCGCAAGAGGAAGTATGGATCGGGGAAGTTTAACTCTGGAGCCCAGCAGAAGCCCTGTTATTCCTCATACTCAGGAGGACCTAACCATCCCACCACTGGAGGCCATACTCACAGTGGAGGAAGTTCACACAACCATAGTGGTCCCAAGAATGACAATGGGAATGGAGGAAACAACAATCAGAACCGTTCCAATCCGTCCACGCCCGCTAAGAGAGATTTGAGTCACATTACTTGTTTCAAGTGCGGGAAGACTGGACATTATGCCACAAAGTGTCCTGAAAGAAAGAATGGGAATGGCAACGGAAGTTCAGGGAAAAGCCCAACCCTTTCACCAGAGGACATGTGAGTCACGTCAATGTGGAGGAGATTGACAAGCATCCCGATGCAGTGGTTGGTAAGTTTTTAGTTTGTTCGTTTACCGCCCTTGTTCTTTTTGACACTGGTGCATCTCATTCATACATATCAAGGGGTTTTGTGGAGAAGTATCATTTGCCCACCGTAGCCCTTAAGACGCCTATGTTAGTAAGTTCCCCTGGAGCAGAGTACATGGCTAGCCGAGGATGCTATCAAGTGCCATTGACCATTGGGAGACATGTATTTTCCACATACCACATCATTTTGGAATCCCAGGGTTTGGATGTAATCATAGGTATGGATTGGATATCCAAGTTTGGAGGAAACATCGACTGCGCCAGTAGATCAATTCTTCTCACCACCCCGGATGGAAAGAGGATCAAGCATGTGTCGAGGTACACACCCCGGAAGACGCATGTAAATTCACTCTTGGGAGTTGTTCAGGAAGAAGTACCAGTTGTGAAGGATTACCCCGATGTATTTCCGGAGGATTTACCAGGCATGCCACCGGATAGAGATATTGAGTTGTTACCAGGCACCGGAGCTATATCAAAGAGACCATACCGGATGCTCGCGAATGATCTAGAAGAGATCAAGAATCAGATCAAGGAGTTAATGGAGAAAGGTTATATCCGACCAAGTTCTTCACCTTGGGGAGCCCCAGTACTTTTAGTCGAGAAGAAGGATGGTTCCCTAAGAATGGTTGTGGATTATCATGCACTGAATGAAGTGAAAATCAAGAACAAGTACCCTCTTCCCATGATAAATGACCTGTTTGATCAGTTGCAAGGAGCCAAGGTATTCTCTAATATCGATTTACAATCTGGTCATCACCAGTTGAAGATCAAAGAGCAGGGCATACCTAAGACAACTTTTACCACAAGGTACGGGCTTTACGAGTACACAATTATGTCATTTGGATTGACTATTGCCCCTGCCTATTTCATGAGTATGATGAACAAGGTATTCATGGAGTTCTTGGATAAGTTTATGGTAGTATTCATTGATGACATATTGGTTTACTCCAAGAACGAAGAGGAGCACAAGGAGCATTTGCGTTTAGTTCTCCAAAAGCTCAGGGAACATCAGTTATATGCCAAGTTCAGCAAATGTGGGTTTTGTTTGAATGAAGTAGGATTTCTCAGACATGTTATATCCGAAGATGGTATAGCAGTGGACCCTTCCAAAGTAGAGGCCAAAACTGAATGGAAGGCACCCACCTCAGTTGGAGAGATTCACAGTTTTCTTGGACTCGCAGGATATTATCGGAGGTTCATTGAGAATTTCTCCAAGATTGTGAAGCCCATGACGGAGTTGTTGAAGAAGGAAAGTAAGTACAATTGGACCGAAGAATGTGAGGCCAGTTTTCAGGAGTTTAAGAAGCGTTTGGTTACAGCCCCAGTGCTGATACTCCCGAATATTCGTAAGGATTTTCAAGTATATTGCGACGCTTCACATCAAGGACTTGGAGGAGTTCTCATGCAAGAAGGAAGAGTTGTTTCCTATGCCTCACGTCAGCTTCGACCCCATGAGTTGAATTATGCCACCCATGATTTGGAGTTAGCAGCCGTAGTGCACGCACTCAATACCTGGAGGCACTTTCTTATTGGAAACCGTTGTGATGTATACACGGATCATAAGAGTTTGAAGTACATATTAACGCAGAAGGAGTTAAACCTCAGGCAAAGGAGATGGCCGGAGCTCATAAAGGATTACGACATGAGATTACATTATCATCCAGGAAAAGCCAATGTCGTGGCAGATGCTCTAAGCCGTAAGAGTTATGTTAATACTCTCCTAACTGGAGAATTACCCAAGGATTTGGTAGATGACCTCCGAGAGTTACAGCTGGAGATAGTCCCTAGAGGCAATGTTAGTACATTGGAAATTTAGTCCACTTTGTTGGGTAAGATTCGAGAAGCCCAGAAGACGGATGAAGGAATAGCAGAAATAAAGGCTGGAATGGCCAAAGGAAAGGCAGAAGAATTTTATGAGGATGAACACCGAACACTATGGTTTGAGGAGCGTATTTATGTGCCCAATGACCCGGAGATTAGGAAGTTGATTCTTCAAGAGGCCGATGATTCGCCTTACTCAATACATCCAGGCAACACCAAGATGTACTTGGACTTGAAGTAGAATTTTTGGTGAACCGGAATGAAGAAGGACATTGCCGAGTATGTAGCGATATGTGACGTCTGTCAGAGAGTAAGGACAGAACATAAAAAACCAGTAGGGTTATTGCAGCCGTTACCTATACCAGAATGGAAGTGGGATAAGCTTGGAATGGATTTTATCAAAGGATTACCCAGGACCCGTTCAGGGTATGATTCTATCTGGGTTATAGTTGATCGCTTGACGAAGGTAGCTCACTTTATCCCCGTTAAGACCACTTACACGAGTGCTAAGTTGGCCAAGATATACATGACCAGGATCGCATGTTTGCATGGAGTTCCGAGGACCATTGTATTAGATAGAGGAACACATTTTACATCAAAGTTTTGGAAGTAGTTGCACGAGACTTTGGGTACAAGGCTAGAGTTCAGTACAACCTTTCATCCATAGACACATGGACAGACGGAGATAGTTAATCAGATTCTGGAGGACATGTTGAGAGCTTGTGCGCTAGACTATGGATCTAGTTGGGATGATAACTTGCCCTACGCAGAGTTTTCTTGTAACAACAGTTATCAGACCAGTTTGTAGATGGCCCCTTTCGAGGCTTTGTACGGAAGGAGGTGCAGAACACCATGGGATGAAGTCGGAGACCGTTAGTTATTTGGACCCGACTTAATCAGAGATTCAGAAGAGAATGTCAAGTTGATCCCTGACAGACTGAAGATAGCCCAGTCCCGACAGAAGAGTAATGCAGATACGAACCGTAAGAAGGTGACCTACAAAGTTGGAGATAGAGCATATCTTCGTGTGTCCCCACTTTGAGGAGTTAAGCATTTCGGAGTTAAGGGTAAACTGGCACCACGATTCATGGGACCGTACAAAGTTTTGGAGCGCAGAGGAGAAGTAGCTTATCACCTAGAGTTGCCCGAAACCTTGTCCGGAGTTCACGACGTATTTCACGTATCTCAGTTGAAGAAATGTCACACAGAGATGGCTGAGATTCCGCTACGAGATACAGTGCCCCTGGAAGCAATTCAACTAGAGAGTGATCTGACTTATGAGGAGAAGCCTGTCAAGATTCTCGAGTTTGCCGATAGAGTTACCAGCACCAAGGTCATTAAGTTTTGCAAAGTTCAGTGGAGCCACCATACAGAGGATGTCGCCACCTAGGAACTAGGGCGAGATTCATCTTAAAGGGGTAGGTTTGTAACATCCCAATTTTCAATTTCGGTGTTGACATAGATCATTCATATGCATCCATCATTTTAGCATTTTGTATTTGAGTTTATTTGAAAATTGATCCAAAAACTTTCACCAACTCACGGACCCAAGTGTGAGAGTTGGAAGTTTTCCCAAAGAGGACCCACTATTTTATTATTTTTGCCAAAGGGGTTGGATCAAATATTATTTTTGCCAAATTTCATTTGCAATATTTTAAAAATAAAAGAGAGAAGATAATATGACTTCTTAAAAAAATAGAATAAAAATATTGGAATTGGAATTTTGAGTAAAAATAATTCTATTGGATTTTTATTTGCAAGTTATTTATTTTAAAAATTGCATAAAAAAGTTTATTTTATTTTAGGCATTTTTTCGGGAAAATGTTCACTTTGTCCCAAATATTAGGCAGGAACGTAGAAAATTGTATCTGAAAATTTTAGGATTTTTTTATATTTTATTTCGAATTTTTCTTCGTTTTGCGATTTTTTTTAAACTTTGGCCCGAGCCGACTGGCCGAAGCCCAGCCGCCCGAACCGGCCCAGCCGCCGCGCCACCGCCTCCGCCCCGTCGTACGCCGGCCGGACTTTGAGGAGTTCGACTCGCCACCACTTTATGTAATGCACCTGCTACCTTTCAAGGATGCATGATGGCTATATTCTTTGACTTTTGTAAAGATTGTTGAGGTTTTCATGGATGACTTTTTTGTGTATAGGAAGTCTTTTGATGATTGTTTAAGCAATCTTGAGCGAGTTTTGCAGAGATGTGAACAAACAAATCTCGTCTTGAATTGGGAGAAGTGCCACCTTTTGGTTAATGAAGGCATTTACTTGGGTCATAAAATTTCTGAAAGAGGTATAGAAGTGGACCAAGCCAAGGTTGATGCAATTGAGAAAATGCAATGTCCTAAGGACATCAAAGGTATTCGTAGTTTCCTAGGTCATGTTGGTTTCTATAGGAGATTTATCAAAGACTTTTCTAAAATCTCTAGGCCTCTTACTAGTCTCTTGCAAAAAGATATTCCTTTTGTTTTTGATGATGATTGTCTTGAAGCCTTTGAAACACTTAAGACAGCCTTAATATCTGCACCTATTGTTCAACCACCTGATTGGAACTTACCTTTTGAAATTATGTGTGATGCTAGTGATTATGTTGTTGGTGCTGTTCTAGGACAAAGAGTTGATAAGAAATTGAATGTTATTCATTATGCTAGTAAAACTCTAGACATTGCTCAGAGAAATTATGCTACTACTGAAAAAGAATTCTTAGCAGTGGTGTTTGCTTGTGATTAATTTAGACCTTATATTGTTGATTCCAAAGTAACTATTCATACAGACCATGCTGCTATTAAATATCAAAAGAAAGATGCTAAGCCTAGACTTATTTGTTGGGTTCTCTTGTTGCAAGAATTCGATCTACATATCATTGTGTCACAACCCTAGAATTGCTTGTAATTAGTTGCATATGTGAGCATCCATGCATCAGGTTTTGAATTCAACAAACTTGAAATGGGGATGTTCAAACCCTAGCACCAGATGAATCCAATTAGGTTCAAATAAAAAATATTTTCAATGAACCCAAAATGCCCTTTGAAAATGTTCATGATTTTTGATAAAGGTGAAAACCTCTGCCAAAAATGGTGCAAATATTTTTAGGCCATTCTGGATTTTTGAGTTAACTCATATTGTATTTGAATTGGAGCATTTAAATACTATTAATATTTTTAAATGCCCCAACAATTTTGGAATTAGTTGAGGGCCTATGGAATAACTCTTTTTAGTGCCCATAACTATTTTCAGAATTTTTTAAAAGTGATTTGGTTTGAAAACCAAATTAGGCCAAATTTGCAAAATAGAAAAAGAAAACAGAAAAAGGGAAAAGGGTTTTACCTGGCCTTACCTGGCGGCCCAGCTGTTCTGGCCCAGCAAGCCAACCCAGCCTACCACCGCTGCCAGTCATCTCCCTCCTCTCGCCAGGAGGATGGGAGGCGCGTGCCCGGCGCGTGCGGCCACATGTCGTGGCCACCTCCTCTGTCCCTACCTGCTTGTCCCCTTCCCGAAGTCGCTATGAACGCCACGCAACCCCCCGACCCCTTTGGCCTATCCACTCCTCCTCTCCCCTCCTCTGCTCTCTTCCCGCAGTGCACCCGAGCGCGCTCGTCGCCGCTGCCTGCTGCTGTCACGGCCACTGTCACCGCCTCGCCTCACCACCGCATTCCAGAGCTTCTCCACCGTCTCCTACGTCTCCCCGACGACCCACGCATCGCCGGAAGCCCCGAAGCGAAGTCCCCGGCCTCGTCTTCCACCTTCGGCCGCCGAGATCGCCGGCAACGCCACGACGCCGACTGGACCTCCCAGAGCTCGCTGACCTTCGCTTCGGCATCATCGTGAGCTCCTGCTCCCAACCCCTCTCTCCTCTCTATCGATTTCACCCTCTAGCCTCACTGGCCTCCCCGGCCGAAGCTCGCCGCCGTTGCACTTCGTCGCCGCCGTGGTTGGAGCCGACGTAGCTCGAAGCCGAGCACACCACCGTGCTCAGCGAGTCCTTAGGTGCCCGTAGCAACCCACCGCCTGTCCTGTCGTTCACCACAACGCCGTGCCCGTGCGTGCCCGAACTCCAGCGGCCGCAAAAGAGCTCACTGCCGTCAGCTTCGACCACCCCAACTGCTGACGCTTGTTGCTTTGGATGCACGTGAGTGCCAGTGTCCCGTAGCTGCAAACCACGCTCAAAACCATCGCTTGTAGCTCAATCCCGTGCAAACTCCGCCACGGCTTGAGGTCGCCGCCGGCCGAACTCCAGCATGCTGACGTAATTAGTGCTAATCTCCGTTAGTTACCTGTCCTAACAGACACAAACATGTGGGCCTAGAGCCCTTCTAATTTCCGATTAGTGCTAACTGGCAATTAGTTAACCACTAACTCGCTGACTCGTGGGCCCTGGCCACACTGACAGTTTAGTTAGTATTAACTTAAAGCTAACTAACCCTGTTAGTTAGTTGTGTCACTAACGTGTGGGTCCCAGCCGTCAAGTTTGACCTAGGCTGGCGTCTTTGACTTGCTGACATCATGCTGACCCTGTGATGACGTAGTAATGCTTTTCTGGATTTTCAATAAATCTAATTGATATATTTAATTTCAGAAAATGCCCTAAACTTCTAAAAATCATAGAAATTCAACGGTAACTCCAAATGAAATATATTATATATGAAAAATTATCAGAAAAATATGAGGAATCTGTTTATGACATTTTCATGCATGTTTAAAGAACTTATACTCACTGAATTGTACAAATAAATTAAAGGGCATTTGTAATGCTTCTTTTGGAGTTTGAATTTGAATCATTGATTCAAACGAACTTCAATCAACATTGTAGCTTTTTCGCAATAGGTCAATCAACAACATATTGCCATGTCATGATCATGTATCATACTGTTGCATTGCATTGATTGTGTTCTTTCACTGTTGCCGGTGTTTGTCCCCTCTCAGTAGATGATATTCCAACGATGTGATCGATGACACTGATGAAGACACAACACTATCTTCAGAAGTGCCAGGCAAGAAAACCCCCTTGTTAATTCCGATACAATCCCACTCTCTCGCTCCTGCTCTCTTTTATTGCATTAGGACAACAATGATTCATCTGTTATTTGTTGGGGTAGTTGAACCCCTTTCCTCTGCATGACCTGTCATTGCCACAGTAAATAGTTGAAACCCACTAGCATAAGTAGGAGTTGTTTGAGCTCTGACGTGCCTACTCATTCATGCTTGTTTGTCATGCCTGCTATTTCTTAGAGTTGAGTCAGGTCTGATTCATCGGGAATGAATTGGAATGGTGATGAACATATCCTACTGTGTGAGCAAAGTGTGTGAACACGATTTGGTAAAGGTAGTGGTGAGAGGCCATGTAGGAGTACATGGTGGGTTGTATCATTAAAACCGTCCGCAGGAACTGAGTTCTGTGTTCGTGATCCATTAACAGCTACTACCACGTGTTGGGCCCGAAACCAATGGACCCTCTCGACTTATTAACCGCCCTTGTCCTCTGTCCGGGAGTTGCAAGTAGTTTTTGGTGTTTGTAGTATGCTAGAGGCCGTGCCCAGGGCTGACCCTAGGGGTGGGCTGTGATGCGGTAGGAACGTGGCATGGTGTACCGGGACGCCCGTTTGGTGCCTCGGGAACCTGTACACATCATTCGAGGTCGTATGTGGAGACCTCGGCCGGACTCCGTGCAGATGGAACCTGAATAGGCGATAAACCTGGACTAGGTACTTGTGTGGTTAGTCAGGTCCGACACCCTCGCCAGGCTTCCGCTTGAAGGTTGCCTAGATACATGACGTGTACATGGCGGTAAGTAGCGAGAGCGTGTATGAAGAAGTACACCCCTGCAGGGTTATATATGATCTATTCGAATAGCCGCATCCGTGGTAAAGGACTTCTGGGTTGCCTATACAGTTCATAGACAAGTGAAAGTGGATACTCTAAAATGTGCAAGATAAGCGTGAGTGCTATGGATGGCCTTCTCGTAGGGAGACGGGAGCGGATCCATAGTGGTGTATTGATTGGTGAATATGTGGACTCGTGTGCGCCACCTCAAAATAGTTACTTGCAGTCGTAGTTCAGGATAGCCACTGAGTCAAAGCTGGCTTGCTGCTGTTAAACTCCACCATCCCTTTGTTGATACTGATGCATATGTAGCTAGTTCTGATGTAAGTCTTGCTGGGTACATTTGTACTCACGTTTGCTTAATTTATGTTTTTGCAGAGAGACTTCAGTCTCACTAGTAGTTCCGCGTGGACTTCGACGTTTAGCTTGTTACCTCAGCTACGATCTTGTACCCTTGAGAGGGTCTTGTAGACAGTCAGGCTTGATAGCCTTCTTCCTTTCAGATGTCTGTACTCAGACATGTTTATGCTTCCGTTGCATGTATGCTCTGTATGCTGGGTCATGAGACCCACTGCTTGTAATAAATGCTATGATGGCTCTTCTGGGCCTTTATCTATATGAGTTGTTGAGTTATGTTGTGAAGCCATGTTGTACTTCACATACTTGCATGTTATGCGTATGTGTAATGTGTATTGCTTTGTGTGGGATCCGACACCTAGTTGTTTACCCTTGGTAGCATTTCTTATTGGGAAATGCCTCCTAGTGATCCCACTGAGCCTTGGTAGCTTGCTACTGCTCCGGAACACTTAGGCTGGTCGGCATGTGTCCTTGTTCGTTCCTGTTTTTGTCCCTTCAGGGAAATGTCAGTTCCTTTAAGTCCTTGTAGCTTGCTACGATTTGGGTTCATACGTTGATGACCGACACGTTCGTTCCTGGGTCATGTATGCCTGTCCATGTAATTTAACGCCACTTTTGGTTTACAACTAGTCATGTCGGCCCGGGTACTCTGTCATATGGATGCTAGCGACACTATCATATACGTGAGCCAAAATACGCAAACGGTCCCGGGCCAGGTAAGGTGGCACCTGTGGGCACCCCGTGCGTGAGGCCGCAAAGTGATATGATGTGTTACATGCTAGATTGGTGTGACTTAGGATCGGGGTCCTGACAGCTTTGGTATCAGAGCTAGACTGCCTGTAGGATTACCAAGCCAAATTGGTCAAAGTCGTGTCTAGAAATTCTTAGTTATATAAGGGAATTGATTGTGGAAGGGAACGTAAGTCTTTTTTTACTCCTTTACCTTATGTCCTTCTGATCTGAGCTGTCCCTTCTAGTTGTATTATGACCCCTCTATCAGTTGATAGTCAAGAGTAATTGTGCATTTGTGTTCATCGATGCCTTTTACTCTTGTGGTCCGTCAAGCCATTCTATTTCGGAATGACTAGGGGAAACAAACTCCTGTACCTTATCCATATCCAGGATTGGGTCAAAGTAGTTATATTCCGCAGATCAGAATGCTAATCTAGCTTCTAACCCGTTTTACCTTAGAGTATTACCATATTTATGTCATGAATGTCATGGAAATTGCACCACCTCTGATGAACTCTTGATACAGTGATACTTCTCGCCATCATCGTTTATTCCTCGGTCTCCGTGTTGTTGTAGCCGGAATACTGACAAGTGAATCATGATGTGTGAAATCTATACTCCTAGCAACTCCATTGCTTGGTAGTTAATGGATAATAATCTCATTCTTAGCATGTGATACGTCCATTTTGCATCATGCTTTTATGTTGATATTTATTGCACCATGGGCTGTTATTACACGTTATGTCACAATACTTATGCCTTTTCTCTCTTATTTTACAAGGTTTACATAAAGAGGGAGAATGTTGGCAGCTGGAATTCTGGGCTAGAAAAGGAGCAAACATTGGAAACCTATTCTGCACAACTCAAAAAGCTTCGAAACTCCACGAAACACCGTTTCAGAAAATATAAAAAATATCTGGCGAAAGAGATTCACCAGGGGGCCACCACCTGTCCACGAGGGTGGGGGGCGCGCCCCCCTCTCTGGGCGTGCCCCCTGCCTCGTGGGCCACTCAGTGACCCCCCGATGCCTATCTTCTCCTATATGAGGTGTTTTGACCTGGAAAATAATTAAGAAGGAGGATTTTCGGGACCAGACGCCGCCATCTTGAGGCAGAACCTTGGCGGAACCAATCTAGGGCTCCGGCAGAGCTGTTCTACCGGGGATACTTCCCTCTGGGAGGGGGAAATTGTCACCGCCATCATCACCAACAACTCTTCCATCTTGTGGAGGGTTATCTTCACCAACATCTTCACCAGCACCATCTGCTCTCAAACCCTAGTTCAACTCTTGTATCCAATATTTATACCCAAACCTCAGATTGGTACCTGTGGGTTGCTAGTAGTGTCTATTACTCCTTGTAGTTGATGCTAGTTGGTTTACTTGGTGGAAGATCATATGTTCAGATCCATTATGCATATTAATACCCCTCAGATCATGAATAATATTATGTCTTGTGAGTAGTTACTTTTGTTCCTGAGGACATGGGAGAAGTCTTGCTATAAGTAGTCATGTGAATTTGGTATTCATTCGATATTTTGATGAGATGTATGTTGTCTCTCCTCTAGTGGTGTCATGTGAACGTCGACTACATGACACTTCACCATTGTTTGGGCCTAGAGGAAGGCATTGGGAACTAATAAGTAGATGATGGGTTGCTAGAGTGACAGAAGCTTAAACACTAGTTTATGCGTTGCTTCGTAAGGGGCTGATTTGGATCCACTTGTTTCATGCTATGGTTAGGTTTACCTTAATACTTCTTTTGTAGTTGCAGATGCTTGCAATAGAGGTTAATCATAAGTGGGAGGCTTGTCCAAGTAAGGACAGCACCCAAGCACCGGTCCACCCACATACGAAATTATCAAAGTACCGAACGCGTATCAGATAATCATGATGAAAACTAGCTTGACGATAATTCCCATGTGTCCTCGGGAGCGTTTTCCTTTATATAAGAGTTTGTCCAGGCTTGTCCTTTGCTACAAAAAGGATTGGGCCATCTTGCTGCACCTTATTTACTTTTACTATTTGTTACTTGCTACCAATTACCTTATCACAAAACTATCTGTTACCGATAATTTCAGTGCTTGCAGAAAATACCTTACTGAAAACTACGTGTCATTTCCTTCTGCTCCTCATTGGGTTCGACACTCTTACTTATCGAAAGGACTATGATAGATCCCCTACACTTGTGGGTCATCAAGACTCTTTTCTAGCGCCATTGCCGGGGAGTGAAGTGCCTTTGGTAAGTGGAATTTGGTAAGGAAAAATTTATATAGTGTGCTGAAATTTACTGTCACTTGTTACTATGGCTCATCATCCTTTGAGGGGCTTGTTCGGGGTATCTTCACCCTGACCAGAACAGCAAGGAGTTGCTCCTCAACCTACTGAACCTACTGAAAATGTTTGCTTTGAAATTCCTTCGTGTATGATAGAGAAACTGCTAGATAATCCCTTTACAGGAGACGGAACATTGCATCCCGATTTACACCTAATCTATGTGGATGAAGTTTGTGGATTATTTAAGCTTGCAGGTATGCCCGAGGATGTTATCAAGAAGAAGGTCTTACCTTTGTCTTTGAAGGGAGATGCATTGACATGGTTTATGCTATGTGATGATATTGGATCATGGAACTATAATCGACTGAAGTTGGAATTTCATCAGAAGTTCTACCCTATGCATCAGGTACATCGTGATCGTAATTATATATATAATTTTTGGCCTCGCGAAGGAGAAAGCATCTCTCAAGCTTGGGGGAGGCTTAAGACAATGTTATATTCATGCCCCAATCATGAGCTCTCAAGAAAAATGATCATTCAAAATTTTTATGCTCGGCTTTCTCTCAATAATCGCACCATGCACGATAATTCTTGTTCTGGTTCTTTTATGATGAAGACTGTTGACTTCAAATGGGATTTATTGGGAAGAATTAAAGGCAACTCTGAAGATTTGGATCTTGACGAAGGTAAGGAGTCAGGTATGATCCCTAAGTTTGATTGTGTTAAAGCTTTTATGTATACATATGTTTTCCATGAATTTAGCACTAAATATGGACTTGACTCTGAGATAGTAGCTTCTTTCTGTGAATCTTTTGCTACTCACGTTGATCTTCCCAAGGAGAAGTGGTTTAAATACCATCCTACCATTGAAGTAAAAGTAGTTGAACCTGTTAAAGTTGAAGAAAAGACTATCACTTATAATGTCGATCCTATTGTTCCCACTGCTTATATTGAGAAACCACCTTTCCCTGTTAGAATAAAGGATCATGCTAAAGCTTCAACTGTGGTTCGTAAGAGTAGTACTAGAACACCTAAACCCTCCGAGCAAATTAAAGTTGAACCTAGTGTTGCTATGGTTAAAGATCTCTTGGTAGAAAATTTAGATGGACATGTTATTTACCTCCAAGAGAAAGCTGCTAGAATAGCCAAACCCGATGCTAGGAATAAACATAGACCTGCTGTAGGCTTGCCTGTTATTTCCGTTAAAATAGGAGATCATTGCTATCATGGCTTATGTGATGTAGGTGCTAGTGCAAGTATAATCCCTCATTCCTTATATAAAGAAATTATGCATGATATTGCACCTGTTGAGTTAGAAGGGATTGATGTTACTATCAAGCTTGCTAATAGAGACACTATTTCACCAGTTGGGATTGTTAGAGATGTTGAAGTCTTGTGTGGGAAGGTTAAATACCCTGCTGATTTTCTTATTCTTAGTTCCCCACAAGATGATTTTTGTCCCATTATATTTGGTAGACCCTTCTTGAACACTGTTAATGCTAAGATAGACTGCATGAAAGATATTGTTACCGTTGGATTAGGGGATATGTCTCATGATTTTAACTTTGCTAAATTTCTTAGACAACCCCATGATAAAGAATTACCTAGTAAGGATGAAATTATTGGTCTTTCTTCTATTACTGTGCCTCCTAACGATCCTTTAGAACAATATCTGCTAGACCATGAAAATGATATGTATATGAATGAGAGAAGGGAAATAGATGAAATATTCTTTAACCAGGGACCCGTATTGAAAAACAACTTGCCTGTTGAAATCCTAGGGGATCCTCCTCCACCCAAGGGTTATCCCGTGTTTGAACTTAAACCTTTACCTGATAATCTTAAGTATGTTTATCTTGATGAAAAGAAGATATACCTGTTATTATTAGTGCTAACCTTTCAGAGCAGGAAGAAGAAAAACTATTGAAAACTCTAAAGAAGCATCATGCTGCTATTGGATATACTCTGGATGATCTTAAGGGCATTAGTCCCACTTTATGCCAACACACGATAACATTGGAAGAGGACGCTAAGCCGGTTATTGATCATCAACGACGGTTAAATCCTAAGATGAAAGAAGTGGCAAGGAAGGAAATACTAAAGCTTCTAGAGGCACGTATCATCTATCCAGTTGATGATAGCCAGTGGGTAAGTCCTGTCCATTATGTCCCTAAGAAGGGAGGTATGACTGTTGTTCCTAATGATAAAGATGAATTGACCCCGCAAAGAATTGTTACAGGTTATAGGATGGTAATAGATTTCTGCAAATTATATAAAGCTACTAAGACAGATCATTACCCTTTGCCTTTTAGTGATCAAATGCTAGAAAGGTTATCCAAACATACTCATATTTGCTTTCTAGATGGTTATTCTGGTTTCTCTCAAATACCCGTGTCAAAAGGGTGTCCTTTCGGTACCTTTGTTATAGATGTATGCCTTTTGGTTTATGTAATGCACCTGCTACCTTTCAAAGATGCATGATGGCTATATTCTCTGATTTTTGTGAAAAGATTGTTGAGGTTTTCATGGATGATTTCTCCGTTTACGAAACTTCTTTTGATGATTGCTTGAGCAACCTTGATCGAGTTTTGCAGAGATGTGAATACACAAATCTTGTCTTGAATTAGGAGAAGTGCCACTTTATGGTTAATGAAGGCATTGTCTTGGGACGTAAAATCTCTGAAAGAGGTATTGAAGTTGACAGAGCTAAAGTTGATGCTATTGAAAAGATGTCGTGTCCCAAGGACATCAAAGGTATACGAAGTTTCCTTGGTCATGCCGGGTTTTATAGGAGGTTCATTAAGGACTTCTCCAAAATCTCCAGGCCTCTGACTAATCTCTTACAAAAAGATGTTCCTTTTGTCTTTGAAGATGATTGTCTAGAAGCATTTGAAATACTTAAGAAAGCATTGATCTCTGCACCTATTGTCCAACATCCTGACTGGAATTTACCCTTTGAAATTATGTGCGATGCTAGAGATTATGTTGTAGGTGTTGTTCTAGGACAAAGAGTTGATAAGAAATTGAATGTTATCCAATATGCCAGTAAAACTCTAGACAGTGCCCAGAGAAATTATGCTACTACTGAGAAGGAATTTTTAGCAGTTGTATTTTCTTGTTATAAGTTTAGACCTTATATTGTTGATTCTAAAGTAACCATTCACACTGATCATGCTGCTATCAAATACCTTATGGAAAAGAAAGATGCTAAACCTAGACTTATTAGATGGGTTCTCTTGCTGCAAGAATTTGATTTGCATATTATTGATAGAAAGGGAGCTGAGAACCCCGTAGCAGATAACTTGTCTAGGCTAGAGAATATTCTTGATGACCCACAACCTATTGATGATAGCTTTCCTGGTGAACAATTAGCTGTCATAAATACTTCTCGTATTGTTCCATGGTATGCTGATTATGCTAATTACATTGTTGCTAAGTTTATACCACCTAGTTTCACATACCAGCAAAAGAAAAAGTTCTTCTATGATTTGAGACATTACTTCTGGGATGACCCACATCTTTATAAAGAAGGAGTAGATGGTATTATTAGACATTGTGTACCTGAGCATGAACAGGAACAGATCCTACGCAAATGCCACTCCAAAACTTATGGAGGACACCATGCTGGAGATAGAACTGCACATAAGGTATTGCAATATGGTTTCTATTGGCCTACTCTCTTCAAGGATGCCCGTAAGTTTGTCTTATCTTGTGATGAATGTCAAAGAATTGGTAATATTAGTAGACGTCAAGAAATGCTTATGAATTATTCACTTGTTATTGAATCGTTCGATGTCTGGGGCTTTGATTTTATGGGACCGTTTCCTTCCTCTAATGGGTACACACATATTTTAGTTGCTGTTGATTACGTTACTAAGTGGGTAGAAGCTATTCCAACTAGTAGTGCTTATCACAACACCTTTATTAAGATGCTTAAGGAAGTTATTTTTCCGAGGTTTGGAGTCCCTAAATACTTAATGACCGATGGTGGTTCACACTTTATTCATGGTGCTTTCCATAAAATGCTTGCTAAGTATGATGTTAATCATAGAATTGCATCCCCTTATCACCCACAGACTAGTGGTCAGGTAGAATTAAGTAATAGAGAGCTGAAATTAATTTTGCAAAAGACAGTTAATAGGTCTAGAAAGAACTGGTCCAAGAAACTTGATGATGCATTATGGGCCTATAGAACTGCATACAAAAATCCTATGGGTATGTCTCCATATAAAATGGTATATGGAAAGGCTTGTCACTTACCTCTTGAGCTAGAACATAAGGCATATTGGGCTATTAAAGAGCTCAATTATGATTTCAAACTTGCCAGTGAGAAGAGGTTATTTGACATTTGCTCTCTTGATGAATGGAGAACCGAGGCCTATGAGAATGCAAGCTGTTTAAAGAAAAAGTTAAAAGATGGTATGACAAAAGGATACAAAAGCATGAGTTTAACGTTGGTGATTATGTCTTGCTATACAACTCTCGTTTAAGATTTTTTGCAGGAAAACTTCTCTCTAAATGGGAAGGTCCTTACGTTATCGAGGAGGTCTATCGTTCCGGTGCCATAAAAATCAACAACTTCGAAGGCACAAATCAGAAGGTGGTGAACGGTCAAAGAATCAAACATTATATCTCAGGTAACCCTATAAATGTTGAAACCAATGTTATTGAAACCGTAACCCCGGAGGAATACATAAGGGACACTTTCCAGAACGATTTAGACCCCGAAAAGGAAGAGGTATGTGGTACGGTAAGTAAACCGACTCCAAAGTAGTTCTGAAATCAATTTTCACCGTTTTGGAATATTTAGAAAAATAGAAAAATAAGAGGCATTCCGGAAGAGACACGAGCCGTCCACGAGGGTGGAGGGCGCGCCCCCTGTTTGGTGGGCACCTCGTGTGCCTCCCGGACTTCGATTTCTTGTATGTTACTCCTTTTGGTCGGTAAAAATTCATTATATAATCTCCCGAAGGTTTTGGCCACTTTATCACGCAAAAATCCTCTATTTTCGTTTCGAGCTGTTGTTTTTGACAGATCTAGATCATCATGGCGTCTCCCAGCACCCCCAAGGACAAGTTCTTCGAGAAGGTCATCAACCCCTACCTCGCGGAGGTGCTGCATCACCCTCAAACCATGGAGTTGTGTGAAGGGGTTGATACGTCCAAAACGTATCTATAATTTCTGCTTGCTCCATGCTTCTTTTGTGTGATATTGCTATGATATTGATGCACTTCCATACACTTTTGATCATATTTGGACTAACCTATTAACTCAGTGCACCACAGTGCCAGTTCCTGTTTTCTGCTGTTTTTCTATTTCAGGTTTCCCCCATATTAAAAGTGCTCCAAAAATTCCAGGAAAAATACAGGAAAAATCAGCGTACAGGAAGCTTCGCAAAGAACCAAAGATGGGCCAAAGGGGAGCCAGGGGAGGCCTAGGCGGCCACCTGGCGCGGCCCCACCCCTGGCCGCGCCAGGGGGGCGCCTGGGGCCCCTGCTCCGCCTCTGGCTGCCCCCCTTCGCATATATATCCCTCTCGTCCCGAAACCCTTGAGGACAGAACCCTTTTTCGCGATCTCGCCTCTGTTCCACCGCCGCAGCGCTTCCAAGATCGGGACCATCAGGAGAACTCTTCCCAGCACCCTGCCGGAGGGGAGAACCACCACCGGGAGCTTCTCCACCACCATGGACGCTTCCCGGATGAGTTGTGAGTAGTCCACCTTGGACCATGGGTCCATGATCAGTAGCTATGTGATGTTCTCCTCCCCTCTTTGCTCTTCATGGTTTAGACCTCGTGAGCTGCCCTACATGATCGAGGCACATATGTAATCTTTCTGCTGTTGCTTTGCTGAGTTTGCTGGGATCTGATGGATTATGAGACTATGTTCAGATTGTGTTTGAGTAATATATTTGATTCACCTCTTTTATATCTTTGTTCTTGAGTAATTCTTGCATGTTCTTCGTTGCTGTTTATTGATTTGGCCAAGTAGTAGGTAGTAACTCCAAGAGGGAGCGTTATGCTTGATTGTGGGTTCATGCCCCCTGATGACTAGCTTGAGTGACAGAAACATGAGTCTAGGGGATGTGCTGTTGCCATAAGGGAGAAAACAACGGTGCTTGTACTTGCGGGTGCAAGGATTGTTTACTTTACACAAAGTTCTTTTAATGAAGTTGTCTGTTGCTTTGAGCTTACATTTTGGGGGTGGGATTCGCAACTTAATACCAGCGAGATGTTCTGGATAGATATCTCAAGGTGGATGATTAGTAGTAGATGCAGATGGATTTCGGTCTACTTGCCTTGGCGTACCGCCCATGCTTTTGAGCCTCTACCTTTCTTTGCAGCATAGTTAGCATTGGTTTGCGCACATAATCCTGTCATTTGCCCAGCTGTAATTTGTTTACCTCGCTTTGCTGTTTTATCGTCTTTTGGGAGAGAGACATCACTAGTGAACATCATGGGACCCCGGTCCATATTACCACCGCTGATCACACCTTCTATTTACTTCCTGTTTTTATTTCCTAGTTGCAGTCATAGCTATCATTATTATCTCTTGTGTTTGTTCCTTTGTAAACAACAAGGCCGGAGGGATTGACAACCTCTCTGTACTCGTTGGGAGCAAAGTTATCTGTATCTGTGTGCAGGTCCCGTCAACCGCTAAGTTTCTGGCGCCGTTGACACCTACTTGTCGACCCTCGGAGTCTCACGGGATTCGATCCTTGGTATCTTTTCCAAGGGAAATTTGCCGCTACGCTACATCTCAACCTTCCACTTGGGGTAACCAACGAGGGGCGAGAAGCCATCAAGCAAGTTTCTGGCGCTGTTGCCGGGGACTCCACTCTTCAAGATAGGGGAGTTGCACGCTATCTTTTATCTTTGCTTTTTAGTCTTGTTAGTTTACCTTTCAGTTTTGCTTTAGTGTCCCTTACCAAAAATCACAAAAATAGTTATCTTGCTTGCTGCTGCTATGGATTCCATCGAGAACACCAAGTTGTGTGACTTCACTAGTCATAACAACAATGACTTTATGTGCACGCCTATTGCTACACCTGCCACTTCAGCACCTTCTTATGAGATTAAACCTGCTTTGCTGAACCTAGTTATGAAAGATCAATTCTCCGGTGCTGGAGATGATGCTGCTTTGCACTTAAATAATTTTGTTGAGCTCTGTGATATGCAAAAGTACAAAGAAGTAGATGGTGATATTGTTAAGCTTAAGCTTTTTCCTTTCTCCTTGAGAGGAGGAGCTAAAATCTGGTTTCAATCCTTGCCTAGGAATAGTATAGATTCTTGGGACAAGTGCAATGATGCCTTTATTGGGAAGTACTATCCCCCTGCTAAAATTATCCAATTAAGGAGTAACATAATGAATTTTAAACAATTGGATAATGAACACGTTGCCCAAGCTTGGGAACGCATGAAATCTCTTGTCAAGAACTGCCCTACTCATGGTTTGACTACTTGGATGGTTATCCAAACTTTTTATGCAGGCTCGAACTTTACCTCGCGGAACTTGTTAGATTCGGCCGCGGGAGGAACCTTTATGTCAACTACACTTGGTGCTGCCACGAAGCTTCTCGACGAGATGATGACCAATTATTCCCAATGGCACACCGAACGCGCTCCAACAGGTAGGAAGGTAAACTCTGTCGAGGAGATTTCCTCCCTAAATGAAAAAG
Source organism: Secale cereale (assembly GCA_902687465.1). NCBI lineage: Eukaryota > Viridiplantae > Streptophyta > Magnoliopsida > Poales > Poaceae > Secale > Secale cereale. Next base: position 501,397,352 of record LR738710.1, read on the forward strand.
TTGACTTGATCATGTCTCTACTTTCCAAGCAATTTTCTATTGATCCTCATGATGTTCCTTTAAATTCTTTGATTGCTCAAGATCAAGTAGATGTGAACTTTATCTCTAGAAACAATTTCAATAACAATGCTTATAGGAGTAATTTTGGTAGCAACCCTAGACCGTTCCCCTCTAATTCCTATGGGAACAACAATGCTTATCCTAGCACCAAGAACTCCACTTCTGAACTAGAGATTATGCTTAAAGACTTCATCACTACCCAAAAGGCCTTCAATAAGAGTGTAGAAGAAAAACTATACAAACTAGATAATCTCTCTTCGAAGGTAGACAATTTAGCCCATGAGGTAGAGTTGCTTAAAATTAGAACTTCTCCTCTTGAGGAGAGGAAGACCACTCCTATGAATGCTATTCAAGTGCAAATTAATGAAAACATTAGGATGATGGCTAAACTTAAAAAGAGATGGGCTAGAGAAAAGGAGGAAGAAGATAGAATTAAGAGCCTTCCTACCCACCACATTGTTGCTACTATCCAAGTTGTTGAGGATATCCAAACTCTTAGCACCCAATGCACTCCTAGTCCCATTGGACCTATTAATGGTGATGCTATGACCTCAACCGTAGAAGAAGAAACTCCTATAACCATAGAAGCTACCAAACAAGTGAGCCTAAAGGACACCACTACCACTTTACTTGATAGTAGTGACCTTGATTTTGATAATTGCACCCTTTCTGAAGTTATTGGTTTTCTTCACAAGATGTCTAGAGATCCCCACACTAGCACACTTAATCTTGCCTTCACGGAGCATATCACTAATGCTCTTAGCAAAGCTAGGGAGGAGAAGCTTAGGGTAGAAGCCTCCATACCTAGAAAGCTAGAAGATAGTTGGGATCCCATGATTAAAATTAAGTTGAATAACTTCTCTTGCTATGCTTTATGTGATGTTGGAGCTAGTACCTCCGTTATGCCCAAAAGAATGTATGATATGTTTGAATTGAAACCTTTTGATCCTTGTTCTTTTGGTGTTCGTCTTGTTGATTCTTCCGTAAAGAAACCTTTGGGGAAGATCGACGATGTTCTTATCACTGTCAATGACAATTATGTTCCCGTTGATTTTACTATTATGGATATTGAATGTGAACCTTCATGTCCAATTATTTTGGGACGTCCTTTTCTTTGCACCGTTGGTGCTATCATTGACATGAAAGAGGGGAATATAAAATTCCAATTCCCTCTCAAGAAAGTGATGGAACACTTCCCTAGAAAGAAGATTAAGTTGCCTTTTGAGTCCGTTACACGGGCTAGCTATTCTCTCACTCTTGATAAAACTTGATCTTCTCTTTTTGCATCATGCCTAGCTTAAAGGTATAAAAGAAAGCGCTTTGGGGAGGCAGCCCACAACGAATTAGGTATTATTTTGCTTTTATTGTGTCTTGATGTTTGTTACTACAGTAGCATCATCATTGTATCTTTTCTTTTCAGCTTTGTGCCAAGTTTAGCCTCCGATTGCAAGAAAGTTCAAAAGTTGTGATGTGCTGTCCAGAAAACAGATTCTGTCCTTGGACATAAAAATTCGAATAAAATCACCAGATCATCTTTTTGATCTAATTTTTTTTGACAGCGTGCTCTATACAATTGTCTTTCGAGCGTCTATTCTGAGTTTTTTTATTTGAGTTGCAGAAGTGCCCCGATAAAATTATTTACTACCTGCTGGTCTGTTTTTCACAGATTCTGTCCTGTTTTGCCTTTTCTTCGTTTTGCAAACCTTGAGCTTGCTTTTTCTTTGCAAAAACCTTTTGGCAATCTTGAGAAACAGTAGCTCTTCAAGATTATTTTTATTTCCAGTAGGGAAAAAATTATTTTATTGTGGGTACTAACCTCGCTAATCAGATTATGATGAGTTATGTATGAAGGGAGTTTTCAAGTGTGCGAGGGAACATGATAAAAGAAGATTCAGGAGGGTCAAACGCTCAAGCTTGGGGATGCCCCAGTGCACCCCCAAGAAATATTCAAGAAGACTCAAGCGTCTAAGCTTGGGGATGCCCCCATGCATCCCCTTCTCCATCAACAATTATCAGTTCGTCTTTCGTTCCACTATATTCTTATCACTTCATGCGTTATGTGCTATGCTTGGAGCGTCTTGCTCTTAGTTTCTTTTTTTAGTTTTCTTTAGCTTTGCTTGCTGTTCATAACAAGTTAGAACCCAGCTTTCTTTGTGTGGGAGAGAAACACGCTCCACTTCAACCTAGAACACAACATAGGATTTTCATGCTTATCTTTGTTGTGTGTGTTCTTTGTCTTTCCATAGCTGCTGTCATGATTAGCTCTTAGTTTTCACGCTTTTCTTTTTAAAGAGCTTTTGTTTAGTTGGTTGCTGAACTCTCTTGAGTTTTCATGTTTATCTTGTTAAGAGAGTTTGCCTATTGCACTGAGTTGTGTGTCTTAACTTAAAGTAGGTAATTAAGGTTGCTATTTAATTTTAATAGTAACTTGCAATAGTTTTGAGGTATTGCCATGAGTAATGTTTGAACTTTTGGTGTCAAGAACTTTAGCCTATTAGTGATAGATGTCGTATTTTGGGAAATCCGTGTTTATTTTCGAAAACCTACAAAGTAGTTGAGAACTTTAGCTACTATATGGATCACTAATCTTTGGAGGGATCGAATATTAGAGTACACTCACGTACCATGAGTCGAGGATGCGCAAGGATAACCAAACCCCCATACACTCCTCCTCGGGGTACTTGTCTCTTTGTGAACCTCCTAATTAGATTGAGGGTTACCGATAATAAGTGTATGAGTTCTTCAGACTAATGTGAGTATTCGAAAGTTGACACTTCCACCTAGCCATATTTTTCTAGCCTCTTCGGTACCGTGCATTGCCCTTTCTGACCTAGAGAGTTGGCGCATACTTCGCCGGTGCATCCAAATCCTTGGCACGATACGCTCTGTCATCATAAGCCTCATTATATCCTTCCTCAAAACAGCCACCATACCTACCTATCAAGGCATTTCCATAGCCTTTCCGAGATACATTGCCATGCAACATCCATCTTCTCATGACTTGATCTTCATGTCATACATGCCTTTTGCTTGATCGATGAGCCGCATGCTAGTTGGGCCTTGCCCTAATCATTGCTACATGACACGCTAGTATCATTGCATATCCTGCTACACTGGCAGAGGCATACATTTGCATACATCATGATAGTTTCATCTTCTTTATGTTGAGTACTTTTGTAAAGTGTGAAAGATCTTCTATTCTTCTTGTAATATATAGAGTGTTGCCCCTAAAGTGAGGAAAAGATCCCAAAGAGGACAAAATCAAAAGATCCCAAAGAGGACAAATGAGAGTTAAATAGAAAGAGCCATTGAGGCCACAAAAAAATAAAAAAAAATAGAAAAAAGAGAAAAAGAAATAAAGAGAGAGAAGGGGGCACACTACTATTCCTTTTGAGAGATCCACACTCGTACTCCATCTTATACCTTGTACTCCATAGAGATTATCATTCATGCATATAGCTATGTGGGAACCTTCACACTATAGAACTTGGCTTGTATATTCCAATGATGAGCCTCCTCAAAAGAGCTCTAGGTCTTCTTGAGCGAGCAAGTTGGATGCACCCCCACTAGTTCCATTGGAGAGCTTACCTTAGCTCATATGTGCATCCATTGCATGGCAATCCCTACTCCTCACATCATATCTATCATTTGGCTTTCTCTCGCCTATGATTGTCCTCATTGATGTGAGCCTTTCACACCTTTTTTGTCTTCCCCCTTCATTATTTTTCTCTCTTTACCATCCTAAGTGTCAACTTTCTTGCTTACGCTCATCCATTACATGAGTGCTTAAAATATCGAAAGGGAGTGGATCATTTTGACTTGTACCTGGCTAGTGGTCTGGGGATGAGTCAAGATAAGATTCCAAAGAAGACCAAGTGTGAAACTTTAGTAGATTAAGTTCTCAACAATACAAAAACTATGTTTTACTCTCTTGTATATCCCTATCCCCTTTCTTGCACGCAAACACCATTTGGAGACATTCGAGTCACGGACAGCGAGAGCTCTTGCACCTTTATGTTCTTATGTTGCTTGTTACAATGCTAATATAGACTCTTGCTTGTTATGACTTGAATTTAATTGCATGCCTTGATTGCTTTACTTAAAAAGTTCTTATATGGTTGGTAGCATGTCACCACAGAAATTGTGCTTGTTATCATTTACCTACTCGAGGACAAGCAGGAATCAAGCTTGGGGATGTTGATACGTCCAAAACGTATCTATAATTTCTGCTTGCTCCATGCTTCTTTTGTGTGATATTGCTATGATATTGATGCACTTCCATACACTTTTGATCATATTTGGACTAACCTATTAACTCAGTGCACCACAGTGCCAGTTCCTGTTTTCTGCTGTTTTTCTATTTCAGGTTTCCCCCATATTAAAAGTGCTCCAAAAATTCCAGGAAAAATACAGGAAAAATCAGCGTACAGGAAGCTTCGCGAAGAACCAAAGATGGGCCAGAGGGGAGCCAGGGGAGGCCCAGGCGGCCACCTGGCGCGGCCCCATCCCTGGCCGCGCCAGGGGGGCGCCTGGGGCCCCTGCTCCGCCTCTGGCTGCCCCCCTTCCCATATATATCCCTCTCGTCCCGAAACCCTTGAGGACAAAACCCTTTTTCGCGATCTCGCCTCTGTTCCGCCGCCGCAGCGCTTCCAAGATCGGGAGCATCAGGAGAACTCTTCCCGGCACCCTGCCGGAGGGGAGAACCACCACCGGGAGCTTCTCCACCACCATGGACGCTTCCCGGATGAGTCGTGAGTAGTCCACCTTGGACCATGGTTCCATGATAAGTAGCTATGTGATGTTCTCCTCCCCTCTTTGCTCTTCATGGTTTAGACATCGTGAGCTGCCCTACATGATCGAGGCACATATGTAATCTTTCTGCTGTTGCTTTGCTGAGTTTGCTGGGATCTGATGGATTATGAGACTATGTTCAGATTGTGTTTGAGTAATATATTTGATTCACCTCTTTTATATCTTTGTTCTTGAGTAATTCTTGCATGTTCTCCGTTGTTGTTTATTGCTTTGGCCAAGTAGTAGGTAGTAACTCCAAGAGGGAGCGTTATGCTTGATTGTGGGTTCATGCCCCCTGATGACTAGCTTGAGTGACAGAAACATGAGTCTAGGGGATGTGCTGTTGCCACAAGGGAGAAAACAACGGTGCTTGTACTTGCGGGTGCAAGGATTGTTTACTTTACACAAAGTTCTTTTAATGCAGTTGTCTGTTGCTTTGAGTTTACACTTTGGGTGGGATTCGCAACTTAATACCAGCGAGATGTTCTGGATAGATATCTCAAGGTGGATGATTAGTAGTAGATGCAGATGGATTTCGGTCTACTTGCCTTGGCGTACCGCCCATGCTTTTGAGCCTCTACCTTTCTTTGCAGCATAGTTAGCATTGGTTTGCGCACATAATCCTGTCAATATCCCAGCTGTAATTTCTTTACCTCGCTTTGCTGTTTTATCGTCTTTTGGGAGAGAGACATCACTAGTGAACATCATGGGACCCCGGTCCATATTACCATCGCTGATCACACCTTCTATTTACTTCCTGTTTTTATTTACTAGTTGTAGTCATAGCTATCATTATTATCTCTTGTGTTTGATCCTTTGTAAACAACAAGGCCAGAGGGATTGAAAACCTCTCTGTACTCGTTGGGAGCAAAGTTATCTGTATCTGTGTGCAGGTCCCGTCAACCGCTAAGTTTCCGGCGCCGTTGACACCTACTTGTCGACCCTCGGAGTCTCACGGGATTCGATCCTTGGTATCTTTGCCAAGGGAAATTTGCCGCTACGCTACATCTCAACCTTCCACTTCGGGTAACCAACGAGGGCCGAGAAGCCATCAGGGGTGCTGCACATCCGCGATGTTGAGGGGCCAAGGAGGACTGGAAGCATGGAGACGAGACTTGAAGAAATGGAGCAGTAAGTTTTCAAGTGCCAAGGTATGGTGGAACGGGGACTCAACGCCAACCACATGATGGTCACGGAGCTCGCCAACAACCACAAGCTGGACGCAAGGATATTCGGGGAAGCCATCTCCAATTTCCAAGAGAAAATCGAACACCTCCAGGCCCAGATCTATGACCTACAAAACCAAAACTGTGAGTATTAATATAGATTCAAGAATATGTGTTTGCCTGCAGATCTGAGTATCCGGAGACTCGATCATCCTTCTACGATGGTGAGCCCATGCCTTGGAAGATGGACGACAAGCCTATATCATCAAAAACTCCATCATCACCACCTCCAAAGAAGGGGACATAATCATATGGGTATGGGCACTCCCCTTGGTAACTTCTAAGCTTGGGGGAGGTGCCCCGATATCGTATCACCATCACACTCCTATCTTTACCATTTTTCTTAGTTCGATTCTTTTGGTAATATCTTGATTTAGTGGAATAAAGTTAGCATGATCTAGTTGTGAGCTTTTGCTTTATGATCTTACCTTTGTAATCGAGTTCATGAGCTATATAATAAATATTAGTGTTGAGTCAAGAGCTTGATTTCCTCGCTATGGTCATGATAGAATAAAAGAAAATATAAAAAGTATCAAAGAGATCGTATTGATCTTATGGGAAGTAACGACTTCACATAGAAAGAGTATGATGAATAAAAGTTGTTGAGAGTTGAAAAAAATAGTCTTGGTCATCGTTGCAATTAATAGGAAGTAATAAAGAAAGAGAGGTTTCACATAAAAATATACTATCTTGGACATCTTTTGTGATTGTGAGCACTCATTAAAATATGACACGCTAAAGAGTTGAGGTTGGACAAGGAAGAGAACATAATGGGTTATGTTTTCTTATATCTAAAATAAAGTATATTGTCATGGATCATCCAACATGTTGAGCTTGCCCTTCCCCCTCATGCTAGCCAAAACTCCTTGCACCAAGTAGAGATAGTACTTGTGCTTCCATACATCCTTAAACCCAATTTTGCCATGAGAGTCCACCATACCTACCTTTGGATTGAGTAAGATCCTTCAAGTAAGTTGTCATTGTTGCAAACTCTCTAAAATATGTATGATTTATTAGTGTGGAGGAAATAAGCTTTATACGATCTTGTGATATGGAAATAATAAAAGCGACGGACTGCATAATAAAGGTCCTTATCACAAGTGGCAATATAAAGTGACGTTCTTTTACGCTAAGACTTTGTACATCCAACCATAAAAGCACATGACAACCTCTGCCTCCCTCTGCAAAGGGCCTATCTATTATTCTTGCCTTATAAGTGTCAAGGTGAAAATCATCTTTCCTTTTTACATTTTATCCTTTGGCAAGCACATTGTGTTGGAAAGATCCTGACATATATACCCACTTGGATGTAAGTTATCATGGTCTATTACTGTTGACATTACCCTTGAGGTAAAAGGTTGGGAGGCAATACCATAAGCCCCTATCTTTCTCTGTGTCCGATTAAAACTCCATACCCATAAGTATTGCGTGAGTGTGAGCAATTGTGAAAGACTAGATGATAATTGAGTATGTGGACTTGTTGAAAAGCTCTTATATTGACTCTTTCCGATGTTACGATAAATTGCAATTGCTTCAATGACCGAGATCATAATTTGTTGGTTTTCAATGAAGTTTCTGATTCATACGTGACATTGTGAATGATTTGTTACTTTGGCAAAAGAATCATATGACAATATATGTGTGTTGCTATTATAAGAATGATCATGATGCCCTCATGTCCGTATTTTATTTTTATCGACACCTCTATCTCTAAACATGTGGACATATTTTTCGATATCGGCTTTCGCTTGAGGACAAGCGAGGTGTAAGATTGGGGGAGTTGATACGTCCATTTTGCATCATGCTTTTATGTTGATATTTATTGCACTATGGGCTGTTATTACATGTTATGTCACAATACTTATGCCTTTTCTATCTTATTTTACAAGGTTTACATAAAGAGGGAGAATGCCGACAGCTGGAATTCTGGGCTAGAAAAGGAGCAAACATTGGAAACCTATTCTGCACAACTCAAAAAGCTCCAAAACTCCACGAAACACCGTTTCGGAAAATATAAAAAATATCTGACGAAAGAGATTCACCAGGGGGGGCACCACCTGTCCACGAGGGTGGGGGACGCGCCCCCCTCTCTGGGCACGCCCCCTTCCTCGTGGGCCACTTGGTGACCCCCCGATGCCCATCTTCTCCTATATGATGTGTTTTGACCTGGAAAAAAGATAAGAAGGAGGCTTTTCAGGACCAGACGCCGCCGTCTCAAGGTGGAACCTTGGCGGAACCAATCTAGGGATCCGGCAGAGCTGTTCTGCCGGGGATACTTCCCTCCGGGAGGGAGAAATCGTCACCGCTGTCATCACCAACAACTATCACATCTTGGGGAGGGTTATCTTCATCAACATCTTCACCAGCACCATATCCTCTCAAACCCTAGTTCATCTCTTCTATCCAATCTTTGTACCCAAACCTCAGATTGGTACCTGTGGGTTGCTAGTAGTGTCGATTACTCCTTGTAGTTGATGCTAGTTGGTTTACTTGGTGGAAGATCATATGTTCAGATCCATTATGCATATTAATACCCCTCTGATCATGAACAATATTATGTCTTGTGAGTAGTTACTTTTGTTCCTGAGGATATGGGAGAAGTCTTGCTATAAGTAGTCATGTGAATTTGGTATTCGTTCGATATTTTGATGAGATGTATGTTGTCCCTCCTCTAGTGGTGTCATGTGAACGTCGACTACATGACACTTCACCATTGTTTGGGCCTAGAGGAAGGAATTGGGAAGTAATTAGTAGATGATGGGTTGCTAGAGTGATAGAAGCTTAAACCCTAGTTTATGCGTTGCTTTGTAAGGGGCTGATTTGGATCCACTTGTTTCATGCTATGGTTAGGTTTACCTTAATACTTCTTTTGTAGTTGCGGATGCTTGCAATAGAGGTTAATCATAAGTGGGAGGCTTGTCCAAGTAAGGAGAACACCCAAGCACCGGTCCACCCACATACCGAATTATCAAAGTACCGAACGTGAATAAGATAATCGTGATGAAAACTAGCTTGACGATAATTCCCATGTATCCTCGGGAGCGTTTTCCTTCATATAAGAGTTTGTCCAGGCTTGTCCTTTGCTACAAAAAGGATTAGGCCATCTTGCTGCACCTTATTTACTTTTACTATTTGTTACTTGCTACCAATTACCTTGTCACAAAACTATCTGTTACCGATAATTTCAGTGCTTGCAGAAAATACCTTACTGAAAACTGCCTATCATTTCCTTCTGCTCCTCGTTGGGTTCGACACTCTTACTTATCAAAAGGACTACGATAGATCCCCTACACTTGTGGGTCATCAGCATGCTGGTTACTGAATCAACATTCTAAGATTGATTGTGCTACCTAGTCCATATTTTTTATGCACTCCTCGATCAATGAGTTAGGATTGTGTCAATCTCTCGCTCTTTTGATCATGTCGTCTTGCCCTAAAAAGCAAGATTGTCCTCGAGCTTCATAACATATCGGTGGTTCGTGATTTTCCGAATATCTTCTCGGAAGTATTACCAGGTTGTCCCCTGACTGTTATGTCGAGCTTGTGATCAAGTTGGTTTTCTTATAAACCACCCCTTCTCCAAGAATCTGTGTTGGATACCCTGAACTAGTCGGTTTAGCTAAACAAAAACTTGGAGAGTTGGAAGATGAAAGCTTGTCTCACTCACTTTATTTCAGAAGGGATATCCTTGTGTTGTGTGTTTGTTGAAGAAAGATGGTATCTTCATCGATTGATCCTTTTGATCAATTGTCGGCGTTATTGTCTTATCCAATCTTTTATTTGAGTGTGGGCTATCCTCAAATCAAATCAGAACCAACGATGTTTGTAATGTTGTCTTACTCGTGGTTGATCCCTCGAGCATACACCATTACATCCTTTGGTCTGACCAATGCTATCACCGTGTTCACTTAATTGTGGAATTCCATCTATATGGAAGCCTGTATGGTTTGTTGTTGAGCCCATTGACAACATTTTCATCTTGTCCATGATTCATGTTGAACATCCAAGATAGAGTTGGAAATGTTTGAAAGCATTTTCTTTGTGCTAGCTCATGAAGTTTATATTTTGATGGAAGAAGTGACTTCCTCTAATTCACGTGCATATGATGCAAGTTGCCGCCGTGAATTTGAGAAAGTTTGTTTCACTTCCACTGGAATCATCCCAAGTTAGTCATGCATACGTGCGAAGTATTATGTAGTCTGGAGACTTGCAACCTTCATTCTATATGAATCCCTAGCACACGAAGCCATTGATTGATTTGTTCAAGGAAAATAAGTTCTTAAGTGCTAATCCTTAAGGACCCAAATGTACATGCGCAGGACTTCGCTCTCCGCAATGATGGTTCCCAATCAGAACTCGGTAGTGTTTCATTGTAAGACTACTATGTGGTCATGCTTGTCTTGGACAACATGTTCACATGTATGTAGCAGAACCAACTCATGTTTTGGATCTTGCTATCGTAGTTCACTCCCTGAGAATCTCGCAATGCCATTTCGTCGATTTGTGTTGCAAACTTTCATTTTCCTTTTTAGACTTGATGAGTCTGGAATATCTTGTCACCAACCAGATCTGAATCTCAGGCAGATACGATGGTTGGAACATTCCCGACATTTGCATTTTCTTCCCAGCTTGCACCGCGTTGTGCCAACTTTCCATGGGCTGCCCTTCTCAGCAATTGCTGTTCAGGATCATCTTCAAAAGTGGTCCTGTCATGGGTCCCATCCATTTCCGATGATGAGCAAAAATCATTCGTTGTGTTGTCTTCAACAAGGTAGTCCACGTCATCCATCCTAGTCCAACTGTGTCATTCTTTGGAACTCCTTCAAATGATCGATTGTCATTGCCTCAGGCTGGTATAGAGAGTTTCAATGATCTTTGTATCAAAAGTAATTATTTTTGCCACTTAAAGGATACTTCTACGAGTCACCTTCTCTAAGGTGCCCCGTTATGGAATCATGGACATTCTACCCTCACTATCTTGGAACCATCCACCATCTTCCAAGGGTGGAATTGTTGCCTACCAAATTGAACCTTCGTCGTCTATTCTTCTACAGTCTCACTAGTAGTTCCGCGTGGACTTCGACGTTTAGCTTGTTACCTCAGCTACGATCTTGTACCCTTGGGAGGGTCTTGTAGATAGTCAGGCTTGATAGCCTTCTTCCTTTTCAGATGTCTATACTCGGACATGTTTATGCTTCCGTTGCCTGTATGCTGGGTCATGAGACCCGCTGCTTGTAATAAATGCTATGATGGCTCTTCTGGGTCTTTATCTATATGAGTTGTTGAGTTATGTTCTGATGCCATGTTGTACATCACATACTTGCATGTTATGCGTACGTGTAATGTGTATTGCTATGTGTGGGATCCAACACCTAGTTGTTTACCCTTGGTAGCCTATCTTATGGGGAAATGCCTCCTAGTGCTCCCACTGAGCCTTGGTGTAACATCCCAAATTTTCAATTTGGAATGTTATACATTGGCCATCTTGCATATCATATTTCATTTGCATTTGTGTGTTGTGATCCTCGAAATTCTAAGCAACTCAAGGAGCCACGAAGAGAGTTGTGGATTTCACCGTTTCATATTTGAGTTTTCTCAAATATCAGAACGAGGATCATTTTGGTTTTAATTGTTCTTCTCTCTGAAAAATATTTCATATTATAATACATGAGTGGGGATAATATGACTTCTCCAAACTAAATGGAATATTGGAAGAAAAATATTAAAACCATTTTTTTATCTTTCTGCTATTTATTTGAATTAGAAAAATGTGCATATTTTAAAAGTTGCCTTTTAGGGCCAAGAAAATGTTCATCATGTTCTAAATATTTTATTTAGACAGTAAAAATTTGTTTTGGCATTTTTAGATTTTTATTTATTTTTCTAGGATTTTTTCCGACGAAATCTTTTTAAAAAAAGAGAGGTTCGGACCGCACTGGGGCGAAGGCCCCACCGGCCCGTCGCTCCACCGCCTTCCCACGCCCGCGCCGTGTCTGACCAGGACTCCGACCGAAGTCCGGCTGCCGCACGGGAGCCGCCGCCCCCTCGCCCAAGTCGGAGCCCCCCGACCCCCTTTAAAAGACGAGCCCCCCTCCGTCGCCGCCACCTTGCCCCGCCGCCAGCCACCGCAGCTGCAGCCGAGCCGTGCTGCCGCCTGCTGCTGCCGTCGCAGCCAGCTGCCGCCGACGCCGCCAGCCGCCACCGCCGCTGCCTTGCGGCCACCGGAGCCGCCCGCCTCGCCGCCCATGACCCGATCCGCCGCCCGTTAACCCGACCCGTTAGGTAACTGTCGGTTTTCGTTTTTTTAAAACCCTAGGTTGGTTTGTTTTTTAGTTAGATCGGGTTTTGTTTCGGTTTTCTCGGTTCGGTTAAATAGCGAACGTTCGTCCGTACGTTCGTTTTAATGAATGTTGTTCGCCTGTTAGTCGCAGATAGCGAACGTTCATTCGTTAGCCTGTTCGTCTGTTTTTGTTTTCAGGGTTTTTCCGTGATTAATTTCGATCGTGATTTCTGCCCTGATCTTCGTTTCAGTATAACTTTTCGCTCGTTAGTCAAAATCAGGTCAAACAAGTACCTAGATCTTCGTCTCAAAGATCTCATTCCGTTTAACCAACTTGAACAAGGTTTTGGTACTGTAAAATTTGACTTTAGTTCAGTCTAGTGAACAGATCTTGTTTCTTTCGTAGTTTGAGTTTCGTTGCTCCTTTTGATTTGGTTCCTTTTGCAAACCAGAGTTCTTCAGTCAAACTTTATGGTTAGATGTTCATATTTGAGTTTTACCCGTGCATCTTCGCTTGGTGTCTTATGTATGCTATTGTTTGCTTGTGATAGAATTCCCGGAGTGCGAAGTGTGCTACTACGAGTCCCTAGATTTTGCGAATCGTCAGCAAGGCAAGTAACACTTTGATCATATCTTTATTACCCAGCTTTTATGCATTAGTTTCAACCCTCACACATTGCATGAGTAGCATCCCTTAACATGTGGGTCTGGGAAATAGATTGAGGTAGAACCTATTACCTGCTTTATTATCAAACCCTGAGAGTTAGTTCTACATTATGCTTAGGTTGCCATGCTATGCTCGTAGACATGGATTGGGTTTGAGAGAATCCATGATAGATGTGAGATGTTAATTAATGGTTCAACTTAAGGTGGCTACTTTAATACACATCTGGGTGGATTGGTTGCAGGGCACCTGGAGAATCCAGTGTTGTCCTAGGAAATCCCGGAGGAACCGTGTGATTATCCTATGGAATGCCACCCAAGCTCAAATGGATCATAAGACTATTCATGCTAGAAACTTCCGTGTGCAGCCACAATGCCATTATGGGCTCTGGCATAGTTGAATATGTTGTGTGAGCTCTTTTAGTGGTGGACTAGTAGATGTAGGGGAAAGTAGGTGTATCGGTCCACCCGGGGTAAAGAGTAACTGCTTCTGAAAGACTGTGTCTCGGTCATGTGTTTCTCAAACACCATGTAGTGCGAGAAATCCAACATAGGAGATCGAGTCTTGTGGGGAAAAGTGCGCAAACCTCTGCAGAGTGTACAAACTAATCATGATTAGCCGTGTCCCCGGTTATGGACATCTTGAGTATCTGGTACTTGAATTATTAGATTGATCTCGTCACTCTTAAACTAATTTGTTGGGTTAATAAAGATGGTCTTAATTGGGATTGAGTTGGAGGAACCTTCTCAATGATGTTTCAACTACCATGATAGTTAAAATAAAATTTATTCCTTTGTTGTAGGAAAAAAATTGGCTTTATGCAAAAACTTTAACCTTAGAGCCTCCACCAGCCATATATGCATGTAGTGTTAGCCTTTATTCTGTTACTTGCTCTATTGTGTTATCTTGCTAGCATATTCCATGTGTTGACCCGTTTCGGGCTGCAACATGTCATGTTGCAGACTTTTCAGAAGAAGAGTAAGGTGCGCTAGGTCATTTGTCATGCACTCAGCTATGCCGTTGGAGTTGATGGACTCACTTATCTTCCATGCCTTCCGCTGTTATCGTGTTAGATGGCCTAATGCCATATTATTTTGTAATAAGTTCTCTTATGAGACATTCGATGTAATAAGTGTGTGATTGCCACTCTTTTATAATTCCTTCAAGTACTGTGTGTGTTAGCATTACCGATCCAGGGATGACACAGAATATAGAGACTTCGGTCCATTCGGATCGTGGTTGCTACAAGATGGTATCAGAGCACACGCTGAATGTAGGACACGACCACTAAGATAAACCTTAGGTCACTCTTCTCTACTTATTTCTGACTCCTCTCCATTTTCTACTCTTTAGGATGGTGGACCCAAGGAACAAGTTCACCCAACCGGATGAAGACACACCTTTTGGATGACACTTGAAGGAAGTTACTAGGTACCTGAACATCGGAATACCTAGCTTCACCGGGACCTACACCGCCACTTTACCAGAAGAGGAGCGATGGATTATTCACGTTCAAATTCTCGGGAGGACATTCATGCCAGTCATTGAGCCCATAGAGTTTTCCTTTGATGCACCAACCTGGAGCCTAGGTAAGAGTATGGCCGCCCACATTGCTATGGGACGAATTGCAGAAGTCTACAAATAGGAGCTGATGGACACTATCTACCAGATATGTGGGTGCCGAGATGAGCAATGGGATATGATCAACACCCGGAAGGACAGGTCCATTGCAGCTTTCATCCAAGAGTTAAACCAGCACATTCGTCGACAAGAGCATAAGATGTGCACTGGTATGAAAGACTTGAAGAAGGCATTAACCAAGAACATGTAACTAGAAGAGGAACTCAAGTTTTCACGTGACGGATATGAGGAGGAAATCACAATACTTGTGGAGATGAATGACGCCCTGACAAGGAACGAAGGAGTATTCATGGGAGACCCCATGCCAGGAGGAGAAGAAGACGAACCCAAGTAGATTCGTTCTGAGGACTATATCATCATCGACGACACCAACTCACACCCTAATGATAGTGATGATGACTATGAAGACGAAGCTAGAGCATATATCATGGAATCTTCCACCGATCAATTTTTTTAGATGACCACCCTATGAATAGTAGTTTTTCCCCCATATAGTAGAAGTCCGAGCACTTTTGTAACGTTAGTTTAGATCTTTTGTATGTCCTTGCTTGAAATTGATTGGTGTGATATGATTGTGTTTGTCTCATGTGCATATGGGTAGTGAATTTCCCCCTAGACCTCATTTCTATTCTTATCTCTTCCCTCTAAACCCATCAGATGCGTGCGAGACGTGAGCCCGGATTTGAGTTTCCCCCTGAGCTCACTCAGTTGGTCCAGCAGCAGAACACTTGGATGCAACTTCTTGTCCAGAACTAGAACAATCAGAACAACAACAATAACAACAACAACAACCCTCCACCACCACCACAAGTGGACAACCTAGCCCGTTTTCTGAGGTTGCAGCCACCGGTGTTTTCAAGTAGCATTGAGCCAATAGTTGCCGATGACTGGGTACGCAAGATTGGAAGGGAGTTGACCACCGCAGGTTGCACAAATGCTGAGAAGGTGCGTTTTGCCGCACATCAATTCGATGGACCAGCAGCCTCATGGTAGGAGAATTACACAGCCGCTTTTCCTATGGCTAACGTCACTTGGGATCAATTTCAGCAAGCTTTTCGCACCGCCCATGTCTCAACTGGAGCTATGAGAATGAAGACGCGTGAGTTTCGCAACTTGCGCCAAGGAAATCGTACTGTGCCTCAGTACGTAGATGAGTTTAGTACTCTATCTCGCTATGCCTTGATGATGTGGCCATAGATGCCGCAAAGCAGGAGAAGTTTATGGAAGGGCTGAATGATGAGATGAGCATATAGTTGATGGTGGCAACATTCAACAACTACCAGGAGTTGGTAGACAAGGCCCTTATGATTGAAGGGATGCAACAACAGATTGAGAGCCTCAAGAGGAAGTATGGACAAGGAAAGAGTAATTCTGGAACCCAGCAGAAGCCCCGTTTCACCCCGAACTTGGGAGGATATACCCATAACCATGGAAACCACACCCACAATGGAGGGAGTTCTAATAACCACAATGTCCCCAGAAATGGAAATGGGAATGGAGCAAACAATAATCAAAACCGCTCCACTCTAGCCACACCCGCCAAGAGGGATCTAGGTCACATTACCTGTTTCAAGTGCGGGAAGATTGGACACTATGCCACATAGTGCCCGGAAGCGAAGAATGGGAACGACAATGGAAGTGCTGGGAAGAAGCCCAACCCTTTCAACCGGGGACAAGTGAACCACATGAACCTGGAGGAGGTTGAAGAGCAGCCTGATGGTGTTGTCGGTAAGTTTTTGGTTAAGTCATTTACCGCAATAGTTCTATTTGATACTGGTGCATCACATTCATACATTTCAAGTGGATTCGTGGATAGATATAAGTTGCCCACCCAAGTACTTAAGACACCTATGTTAGTAAGCTCACCAGGATTGGAGTATATGGCAAGTCAAGGATGTTTTCAGATGCCATTGACCATTGGATGCCATGTTTTCCCCTCAGACCTGATAATTTTGGAGTCACAAGGATTGGATGTGATATTAGGCATGGATTGGCTATCGATGTATGGAGGGAACGTCGATTGTGCCAGTAAGTCAATTTTACTTACCACCCCGGAGGGAAAAAGGATCAAGTATGTATCTAGGCATGCGCCTAGGAGGACACAAGTAAATTCTCTCTCGGGAGTTGTTCAGGAGGAAGTGCATGTAGTGAAGGATTACCCGGATGTATTTCCAGAGGAGCTACCAGGCATGCCGCCAGATCGGGACATTGAGTTTTTGATAGAACTATTGCCAGGCACTGGACCAATATCGAAGAGACCATACCGGATGCCAGCGAATGATCTAGAGGAGATTAAGAAGCAGATTAAGGAGTTATTGGAGAAAGGATTCATTCGACGAAGTTCATCACCCCAGGGAGCTCCAGTTCTCTTGGTTGAGAAGAAGGATGGATCTTTAAGAATGGTCGTTGATTATTGGGCGCTGAAGGAAGTGACGATTAAGAATAAGTACCCACTGCCGATGATCAATGATTTGTTCGACCAACTACAAGGAGCTAAAGTATTCTCCAAAATCGATCTACGATCAGGATAGCACGAGTTGAAGATCCGAGAAAAAGATATACCTAAGACAGCCTTCACCACGAGGTATGGGGAAAGTAGGTGTACCGGTCCACCCGGGGTAAAGAGTAAATGCTTCTGAAAGACTGTGTCTCGGTCATCCGTTTCTCAAACACCATGCAGTGCGAGAAATCCAACGGAGGAGATCGAGTCTTGTGGGGAAAAGTGCGCAAACCTCTGCAGAGTGTATAAACTAACCATGATTAGCCGTGTCCCCGGTTATGGACATCTTGAGTATCTGGTACTTGAATTATTGGATTGATGTCATCACTCTTAAACTAATTTGTTGGGTTAATAAAGATGGTCTTAATTGGGATTGAGTTGGAGGAACCTTCTCAATGATGTTTCAACTACCATGATAGTTAATATAAAATTTATTCCTTTGTTGTAGGAAAAAATTGGCTTTATGCAAAAACTTTAACCCTAGAGCCTCCACCAGCCATATATGCATGTAGTGTTAGCCTTTATTCTGTTACTTGCTCTATTGTGTTATCTTGCCAGCATATTCCATGTGCTGACCCGTTTCGGGCTGCAACATGTCATGTTGCAGACTTTTCAAAAGAAGAGTGAGGTGCGCTAGGTCGTTTGTCATGCACCCAGCTACGCCGTTGGAGTTGATGGACTCACTTATCTTCCAAGCCTTCCGCTGTTATCGTGTTAGATGGCCTTACACCATATTATTTTGTAATAACTTCTCTTATGAGACATTCGATGTAATAAGTGTGTGAGTGCCAATGTATTATAATTCCTTCAAGTACTGTGTGTGTCAGCATTACCAATCCAGGGATGACACAAAACACAGATACTTCGGTCCATTCGGATCGTATCGCTACACTTGGTAGCTTGCTACTGCTCCGGAACACTTAGGCTGGCCGGCACGTGTCCTTCTTCATTCCTGTGTTTGTCCCTTCAGGGAAATGTCACGCATTGTTCCTTTAAGTCCTTGTAGCTTGCTACGACTTGGGTTCATACGTTGATGATCGACACATACGTTTCTAGGTCATGTATGCCTATCCCTGTAATTTAGTGCCACTTTTGGTTTACAACTAGTCATGTCGGCCCGGGTTCTCTGTCATATGGATGCTAGCGACACTATCATATACGTGAGCCAAAATACGCAAACGGTCCCGGGCCAGGTAAGGTGGTACCCGTGGGGATACCGTGTGTGACGCCGCAAAGTGATATGATGTGTTACATGCTAGATCGTTGTGACTTAGGATCGGGGTCCCGACACATTGATATAAAGGGAGCTGAGAACCTCGTAGCCGATAACTTGTCTAGGCTTGAAAATGTGCTTGATGACCCACTACCTATTGATGATAGTTTTCCTGATGAGCAATTAGCTGCAATAAATGTTTCTCATAGTACTCCTTGGTATGCTAATTATGCTAATTAAATTGTTGCTAAATATTTGACAACTAGCTTTACTTACCAACAAAAGAAAAGAAAAACCTTCTATGATTTAAGACATTACTTTCGGGATGACCCACATCTTTATAAAGAAGGAGTAGATGGTATTATTAGACGTTGTGTACCTGAGCATGAACATGGACGAATCCTACGGAAATTTCACTCCGAGACTTATGGAGGGCATCATGCTGGAGATAGAACTGCTCACAAGGTATTGCAATCTGGATTATATTAGCCTACTCTTTTCAAGGATGCCCGTAAGTTTGTCTCATCTTGTGATTAATGCCAAACACTAGGTAATATCGATAAGCATCAAGAAATGCTTATGAATTATTCACTTGCCGCTGAACCATTTGATGTTTGGGGATTTGACTACATGGGACCTTTTCCTTCGTCTAGTGGGTATACACATATTTTGGTTGCTGTTGATTATGTTACTAAATGTGTAGAAGCTATTCCAACTAGTAGCGCGGATCACAACATCTCTATTAAAATGCTTAAGGAAGTTATTTTCCCAAGGTTTGGAGTCCCTAGATATTTAATGACTGATGGTGGTTCACACTTTATTCATGGTGTTTTCCGTAAAATGCTTGCTAAGTATGATGTTAACCATAAAATTGCATCACCCTATCATCCCCAGTCTAGTGGTCTAGTTGAACTTAGAAATAGAGAAATGAAATTAATTTTGCAAAAGGCTGTTAATAGGTCCATGAAGAATTGGTCTAGGAAATTAGATGATGCACTTTGGGCTTATAGAACAGCATATAAAAATCATATGACCATGTCTCCTTATAAAATGTTTTATGGAAAAGCTTGTCATTTGCCTCTTGAGTTAGAACATAAAGCATACTGGGCAGTTAAAGAACTCATCTATGATTTCAAACTTGCTGGTGAAAAGAGGTTATTTGATATTAGCTCATTAGATGAATGGAGAACCCAAGCTTATGAAAATGCAAAGTTATTCAAAGAAAAAGTTAAAATATGGCATGACAAAAGAATCCAAAAGCGTGAGTTTAAAGTCGGAGAATATGTTCTTTTGTACAACTCCCGTTTTAGATTTTTTGTAGGGAAGCTCCTCTCGAAATGGGAAGGCCCATATGTCATCGAGGAGGTTTACCGGTCTGGTGCCATCAAAATAAATAAGTCTGAAGGTACTAACCTAAAGGTTGTCAATGGGTAACGAATAAGGCATTATATCTCAGGTACGCCCATTAATGTTGAAAGTAATATTATCCAAACTTTGATACCGGAAGAGCACATAAAAGAGTCCTTCCGGAACACTCCGGAATCATGAAAATAAGGAGGTACATGATACGGTAAGTAAATGGACTCCAAAAAATCCGCAAAAATATTTTTTCTCAGTTTTGGAATATTTTAAAATTTTGGAAATAAAGAAACTTCCAGGAAGAGTCCCCTGGTGGGCACAAGACACCAGGGCGCGCCAGGCTTGCCTAGCGCCCAGGTGGGTTGTGCCCACCTGGGACACCTCCCGGACTCTGTTTTTCTTCCATGTACTTGTCCTCCAAGATAAAAAATCTATATATACTTCCCAAACCTGTTAATCACCGTATCGCAGAGAAATCCTCTGTTCTATTATTCCTTGCTATTTTCTATCAGATCCCATCTACTATGGCCTCTTCAAGCTCCTCCAAGGACAAGTTCTTCAAAAACGTCATCAACCCATATCTGCGGGAAGTGGTGCAACACCCTCAGGTCATCCAGATGCATGAGGGGGTGCTTCACCTCCATGATGTGCCTTGTCCCAATGGGAAGGGAACCGTGGAGGCCAGACATGAAGCTGTGGAGCAAGATGTCTTCCGGTGCAAGGGAATGGTGGAGCGTGTGCTCCATGCCAATCACCTCATGATCACGTACCTTTCCCGTGATCTCAAGGTGGATGGCAAGCCCATGAAGGACATAATCTTCACCTTCAACGAGCAAATCAACTTGCTCCAAAGCCAGATCTATGATCTTCAAAACCAAGTCTTTAAGTATGAGGCGAGGTTTAAAGGTATGAGTTTGGCTGGTAGTTGCAGGACTTCTGAGACTCACTCTTCCTCTCACGATGGTGGACCACTGCCATGGAAATCCGAGGACAAGATCTCTTCTTCTCCATCACCATCATCTTCTTCACCACCAAAGGAGAATTGAGTATCGGGTATGGGAACTCCCCTTGGCTTTGGCCAAGCTTGGGGGAGGTGCCCCGGTATCGTATCATCCCACTATCTTTTTGCTTTTACTTATTTTAGTTCAATATTTTTGCTTTATATGAAATAAAGTATAGTTCGATCCTTTCTTTTCAAGAGTTTGCTTAGTGATCTATCCTTGTAATCATGTGCAAGTTATATAATAAAGTTTGGCTTGAGTTTTTGCTTTCTTTACTTTCATGCTGCAAATAAAGAAAATAAATAAAGGAAATAAGAAAAAGAGAAAGCAAATAAATCAATAAGATCATATACTAATCATGTGGTAGGTGATAGCACCACATAAGGAAAAGTATAAGTAGCAAATTTTATTAGAGATTGACAAACATAACATTAGTCAAT
Organism: Secale cereale; assembly: GCA_902687465.1. Lineage (NCBI taxonomy): Eukaryota > Viridiplantae > Streptophyta > Magnoliopsida > Poales > Poaceae > Secale > Secale cereale. Next base: position 501,418,527 of record LR738710.1, read on the forward strand.
GATGCAACTCATGAAAGAATTAATAAGGGAAGAGAAGATTCACATATAAATATACTATCATAGAAATCTTTTGTGATTGTGAGCCCTCATCAAAATATAATATGCCAAATTTTTTGACGTTGGACAAGGAAGACAACTTAATGATCTATGCATGTTTATATTCACATAGAAGTCATATTTTCATAGATCCTTTAGCATGTGATGCTTGCCTCCTATCTTTACTAGTCAAAACTTCCGCACTATGTAGAGATACTACTTGTGCATCCAAAAACCCTTAAACCCAAATATTTTCCAAGTGTCCACCATACCTACCTATGGATTGAGCAAGATCCCTCAAGTAAGTTGTCATCGGTGCAAAAGCGCAATAAAAATAGCTTCTAAATATGTGAGATCATTTAGTGTGACAGAAAATTGAGCATTGTACGAACTTGGATGACAAAGAATAAAAGCGACCGACTGCATAATAAAGGTTGTCATCTTAAGCGGCAATGCAACGTGATGTTCTTTTGCACTAAGGGATTGAGCATGCAAACAAATAAGCGCATGGCAACCTTTGCTTCCCTCTGCGAAGGGCCTATCTTTTACTTTTATGTATTTACTTTTATGCAAAGAGTCAAAGTTTTCCTTATATTCCTTTTTATTTTTCTCCTTTGGAAAGCATCATGTGGTGAGGAAAGATCTAGGCACATATGTCCAGTTGAATATAGATGGCATGAGTTATTAATTGTTGACATCACCCTTGAGGTGAGTATGTCGGGAGGCGAAACTATAAGCCCCTATCTTTCTATGTGTCCGATTGAAATGTTTTGATCATGAGTACGAGGTGAGTGTTAGAAATAATAGAAGACTATATGATGGTTGAGTATGTGGACTTTCTTGAAAGGCTCCGACACGTGACCCTTCCTGAAAAGATGATGAATTGTAGTTGCAAAGTTAACTGAGAAGATAGTTTGTTGGTTTCTAATAGAGTTTCTGCTTCGTACTTTGATTATGTGATGAACTGTTATTTATCCATGGGAAGTATATCATGCAAGTTCAATGATAAAAGTCCTATGTTTAATTTTATTGTTGTCATAATAATCAACATGATGCTTCTATGTCCGTATTTTGTTTTTATCGACACCTCTCTCTCAAAGCATGTGGACATGTTTTTCGATTTCGGTTTTCGCTTGAGGACAGGCGAGGTCTAAGCTTGGGGGAGTTGATACGTCCATTTTGCATCATGTTTTATTACTGTTATTTACAATGTTTTTATCCATAATAATTCTTTTTGGAGTAATTCTAATGCCTTTTCTCTCTCATAATTCGCAAGGAACACACCAAGACGGAGAATTCTGGCAGCTGGAAATCTGGACCTGGAAAAGCTACGCCAGGCCACCTATTCTGCACAAGTCCAAACAAGCTAAAACTTCACGAAGAATTTTTATGGATTATTTAATAAATAGTGGAGTCAATAAACACCAGAGGGGGGCCACCAGGTGGGGACAACCCACCTAGGCGTGCTAGGCCGCCCAGGCGCGCCCTGGAGTGTTGTGGCCTCCTCGGCCCACCTCCGGTGCCCATCTTCTAGTATATAAGTGATTCTGACCTAGAAAAAAAATAAGTGGAAGGCTTTCGGGACGGAACTCCGCCGTCTCGAGGCGGAACTTGGGCAGGAGCACTTTTGCCCTCTCGCGAATCGATTCCGCCAGGGGAACTTCCCTCCCGGAGGGGGAAATCATCATCATCATCATCACCAACCACTCTCCCCTCTTGGGGAGGGCAATCTCCATCAACATCTTCAACAGCGCCATCACATCTCAAACCCTAGTTCATCTCTTGTATTCAATCTTGTTACCGGAAGTATAGATTGGTGCTTGTGGGTGACTAGTAATGTTGATTACATCTTGTAGTTGATTATATATGGTTTATTTGGTGGAAGATTATAGGTTCAGATCCATTATGCTATTTAATACCCCTCTGATCATGAGCATGTTCATCATTTGTGAGAAGTTACCTTTGTTCGAGGTCACGGGAGAAATCATGTTGCAAGTAATCATGTGAACTTTATATGTGTTTGATATTTTGATAGTATGTATGTTGTGATCCCCTTAGTGGTGTCATGTGAACGTCAAATACATGACACTTCACCATATTTGGGCCTAAGGGAATGCATTGTGGAGTAGTAATTAGATGGTGGGCTCCGAGAGTGACAGAAACTCAAACCCCAGTTTATGCGCTATTCCGTAAGGGACCGATTGAATCCAAAAGTTTAATGCTATGATTAGAATTTATTCTTAATAATTTTCTCGTAGTTTCGGATGCTTGCGGGAGGGTTAATCAGAAGTAGGAGGGTTGTTCACGTAAGAACAACACCTAAGCACCGGTCCACCCACATATCAAATTATCAAAGTAGCGAACACAAATCAAACCAACATGATGAAAGTGACTAGATGAAATTCCCGTGTACCCTCAAGAACACTTTTCTTATCATAAGAGACCGTTGTGGCCTATCCGTTGCCTCAAAAGGATTGGGCTACCTTGCTGAATACTTGTTACTATTACCGTTACTTGCTCGTTCCAAATTATCTTGCTATCAAACACCTCACGACTTACAGTTTCAGCACTCGCAGACATTACCATATTGAAAACTACTTGTCATTTCCTTCTGCTCCTCGTTGGGTTCGACACTCTTACTTATCGAAAAGAGCTATAATTGATCCCCTATACTTGTGGGTCATCACGGGCGTCAGCAAGGTCTCCGCGGACCCGTGCGAGCTCGTGTACATGCCAGCGCCAGTGCCCGTGCCCGTGCGCGCCCCTCCACCCACCGTGGCGCCGCCCCCCCCATGCTTTTGGCTGCACCTGCCGCACCCATGCCCGTGCCCATGCACGCCCCTCCACCCACCACGGCACCGGTCCCCGTGTGTTTGGCTGCACCTGCCGAGCCCGTGCCCGTGCGCACGCCCCCCTCAACGGCATGGGATGCTGCCGTCGACCACTACCTCTCAGCGGCGCCAGTTGCCGTCCTCCCGCACCTCGCCCATCGATTGCGCGACGACATGATGTTTGATTTGCTAGTGAAGAACATTTTGTGCTGTCTTGAAGACTTCAACAACGGCGTCCCGGAGGATGACAACGATAACGACGGTGCGGCATGCTGCCTCCTCCGCCGCCAAAAATAGGTTTTTCGGGGGTTTAATATTGTATCTCGAATTCTCGGTCATATATGAATATAAATTCGCAGTGTGACTGAATGGAAGATATGGTTTGAACGGACTTGCATTTTTCTCTCTTAATGTACATACTTATCAAACGATTTTATTTTGAAAAACCATCAATGGTTTTTAAATATAAACCACTCATCGCAAACGTTTTAGTTAGAACACCCCTTATGCAAACCGACAGCTTCCCTAGGAAGCCAAGGGAAAATGTGCCAAGCAGGATTTGTGCAGCTCTTGATCACAAACGTTTTAGATAGAACACCCGTATGCAAAGTGAGAGCTATGGAAAATTGGCAGTGGATGATTTGTGCATCCCTTCAACGCAAACGGTTCTTTTGGATGACCCGTGTGCGACCACGTAGAAACAATTGGGTAGATGTGCATCTGTCATATTGGGTATGTTGCCATTTGTCAAACTGGAAAGATTGACATTTGTTTATCTAGTAACATTACCATTTGTCAACCTTGTAACACAGTGACTTGTCAAAATATGCAGCTAAAAATCACTAGCACTATCTAATTTTTGCAACTAAAATCACTAGCACTCTTCATATGGACACCACTAGAGGGCGTGAGTTGATGGACACATATGCAAGTGTACCATTGATTACATACAACAAGTCATCAACCCACAATGACAACGAGGATACATGTTGGATTATAGATCATTTCCAACAAAACATTCTAGTAAAGTAAAGTTTTACTCACACAATAAATAAGAAAGCGATGAAATGAACTTCAGCTCAACCACTCGTCGGCGTTGGGAATGCTTGCTTTGTACCAGAAGTGATTCTCTGGGAAGGGCCAACTACTGTCAATCTCGAGACCAACGCATGACTGATCATCCACGCTGAACCCTATTTCAGTACCCATATTGTGATAGCCACGGTAGGGAAGCATAGCAATGTATGAGGTATAGATACAATTGCTTCTCAGAAATGGTAGTAACATTGTGTCATCAGCAGCTGGATCGCCTTTCACCTTCATTGGATAATTTTGTCCAAGGAAGAGCGAGTTTTCTACAAGACTATCACTACTGAAGCAGGGAGAAGGTGTTGGAGCTAGCACACTAGTATGCATCCCAAATACCCTCCAACGGATGTTGGAATAGGTCCGGAGAGTGCGACCATGTGAGACAACACCTGCTTCCTTACTAACATCAGCAGTGCCTTGTATACAGACTAGAAGAGGTGATCCATCGGAATAAGTTGCCAGGCGCCACTGAGTATATGGGTCCTTCTCGCCCTCATGCTCGTGATCATCACCATCGTCATCTCCCCCTTGGTTATAATTTTTTTCAAGTATAGGTGGTGGAATGTTCACGGGACCTTGGAAACACAAGAAGGTTAATTAGTAAAAGGGAAACTAGCTAGCTAACCCGCATGCATGTGGATGAAATAATTATAATTATGCTGGAAGACAAACGTACCAAAACGATAAGGATTCCATGCAAAAATAGTGCCACGAGTGGTGGTAGCAAACACAAGACGCTCATATTGAATTGCATCACAGTACTCATTCGTGTAAATAAATTGATTTTTGAGCAATATCCATCCATCCATGGAAGCAAAGACGGCAACAAGCTTGTCAGAGATAGCAACAACATCATAGTTCTTTCAATCCCAAGAGCGGTTGGGAACTCGACAAATTACTATCTTCCTGTGGGGACCCCGACTTAGAAGTCGAGATCACCGAATGCACGTGTACAGTGATCCCAGAGATCAATGCTCACTAAACACACAGAAGCTGAATAACAAGAGTCTTGCATCCATACATACCGTCTTACACAAATTAAGGCCATTATGGCCAAGTCTTACATAGATAAAGCCTCACGGGCTGAATAGCAAATAACTCAAATAGCGGAAATCTTCGAAGATAAGTAGAACCCATGCCATCTGCCTTAACCCTATAGGCATTCTGACTGGGATAGCGTCCTAGTTCGCATGTTCGTCTCCATAGTACTCTTCTTCATATTCCTGTTCCTCCATGCCTGGCCAATTAAATAACCAGTGGCAAGCCAATGAGTACTTTTAATTTACTCGCAAGCAACCCATGATTTGGTTCAAAGTAACAAAGCAATTGAACAACAATGAGCAATCTAGCCATGAGCTAGAATAAATATTCTACCTTCAAGTGTATGCATCAATAAACTCCCGTAACCTCGAAGACAGGTTACCGATATCAACATGAATATGATTCAACTCATCGAGTCAAGTCACCACCTTGACTCATCATACGCACATACTTTCAACGATGTAGTAAAATTCTGGACATAGTTTAAGTAGCACCACCCAACTGTCCATGACCGTGGACACGGCTATTCGAATAGTTTTACACTCTACAGATGTTGCACACTTTACCCACAAGATCCGGGAAGCTTTCGTGTCACCCACGATCCCGCAGTACCTCAAGTAGTCGGGGGAAGCACCCGGTCATTATCTTTCCTTAGATGACACTAACATATAGTCCACTCGTTGGTACACGGCCCTCGGGTACAAACAATAGATCATGGGGCTTGCCCTAATTTCAATGTCACGCGTACCCGAAGGGACCAATGGTGTGTCCGGTGCCGTGTAAAAACAGTCATGGTCGTCTATCCAAGCACGACCCCGTCCCGGGAAAGACCTCAAGTCTTCCCGTCACTAGTGATGCGGGCACCATGCTAGTATCGGCCTAAGTAATCAATAAAGCCCCGTCCCATAAGGGGTAGAGTGGTTGCACATGTTTGGTTGGGACGGTAGTCACACATAAATCTAATCCATCATTTCACCCATGCACAAGACTTTTACCGGCGCATCACTTCTTCCTCAAGTGATGACCTGACTCAATATCTGTCACATCCCTAGCTAGCACTTGCATTAGGATCTGACTAGGGTGTGCATCATGTTTACTTTCAAAGAAACTTGAAATGGGATTAACAGAAACCCCAACACCCCTCCCCTAACAACTAGGGTTTACTAAAATATTTTCCAATGTACCCAAAATGCCCTTCAAAATGTTCATCATTTCTGCCTTGGTCTTAAACCTCTGCCAAAAATGGTGCACAATTTTCTAGGACAATCTAGGGATTTGGATTAATTCATATGGTATTTGAATTTGGGCATTTAAATACTTTTAAATATTTTAAATGCTCAAATAATCATGAACTATAATGTTTCCTACTGTTCATATTATATACAGTAGGTATGACAAGTGTCATGAGTTATAAAAATGTTTAGGCATTTTTATTAAATGAACAAAGTTGCAAAAGAAATAAAACAGAAAGAAAATAGGAAAAGAAAAATAGGAAGAATCTTACCTGAGCCCACTTACCTGCTGGCCCAGCCGGCCCAGCCCACCAGGGGCACCACCGTCTTCTTCGTCGCGCCAGCGCACGAAGCAGCTCGGTGGCGAGCGCCGCCGATGCGCCGGCCACCTCCTGCCCGCCTGGCTGGCCCCTCGGCCTTCTGGACGGGCTAGAACGACGCCACGGAGCCACCCCGACCGTTTCCACCTCTCACCCGTGACTCTCCCCTCCTCTCTTCCCTCCGCCGAGCTCCCCCGAGCGAGCTCGTCGCCGACGACCGCTAACACCGCGCCCTACGCCACCTCCTCGCCTCCCAGAAGCACCACTAGCTCCGCCTCGTCGCCCTGAAGCTCCCCACCGACGCACACGACGCCAGGAGCTCCGCAACGTCCTCCTCGCCGTCGTCTTCAACCTCCGGCACCGGAGATCGCCGCCGCCCATACGCCGTCGTCCGACCGTCCCCGAGTTCACTTCGACGCCCTCTGCGACCACTGTGAGCTCATGCTTCGAACCCCCCTCTCCACGGGCTCGTTTAGGCCTTGTAGCCGCCGCCCCCTTTGCTCACCGACGATCACCGCCGCCGGCCAACTCCCCGCCGTGGCCATAGGCACCGTACCTCGCGGCCGAGCACGCCGTTAGCTTCAGTAGGTCACCAGCAAGCTAGAGCGAGCTTCAGCTCCTCCTCCCGTGCACTACAACACCATCCCGACCAACCCCGTGCGATCACCGCCGCGGACGAGCTCATCGCCGTCGACTTCGGCGACCCCTCGTCCAACCAGTGGCACCGCTGGATGCGGTACATCACCAGGAGCACACCGAGCCCATCCGCGCGGCAAATGGATGCCGGAATAGGGATTCCGACGAGTCACCGCCGTGCGAAATGGTCGCCGCCGGCCAAACTCCGGCGGGCTGACGTGGCTCGATGATTAGGAGTTAACAGTAATTAATTTAGTCACCACAGTCACTGACAGTGGGCCCCCGCTGTTAGTCAAACCCAGTCAACCCTGGTTATGACCGGGATTAGCTCCTGAGACACTGACATGAGGGACCCACCAGTCAGGTTTGACCTGGACTGGCCCTGTTGACTGCCTGACGTCAGCATGATGTCATGCTGACGCAGTAAAGGTTTTTCTGGGATTTTTAGATTTAATAATAATTCAGGAAATTCCAGAAAATACCCAAAACTTCTAAAAATCATATAAATTCAACCATAGCTCAGATGGAAAAGATTTATATATGAAAAATGATCAGAAAAATCCAATCTTTCTAATGGCACTGGTTTCATGCATGTTTGAACAAGTTAACTTGTTGTATACATCAAAAACATGATTATACACTTATTTAAATAATAGTTTGAACTTCAAATTTGAATCCTTGATTCAAATAGGTTCAAACCCTTCTGATTTTAGTTGCATTAGCCAACACACATGCATCTTGCCATGTCATGAGCATGCATCATATTGTTGAATTTGTTTGTTAATGATTGTATCGTCGGTATTCCCTATGTTAGGTCCTGCTCCCGAGGATACTGCTGCGTATCCAGTTGAAGAGCAGTACCCAACAACTACCTTGTCAGGCAAGCAATCATTGATCATTCCGATACAACCCAATCTTCTCGCTCCTGCTCTCTTTTACTGCATTAAGGCAACAGCGCGTGAACTGCTACTTGCTGCGGTAGTTGAACCCTATTCCCTTGCATGACCTGTCATTGCCACAGTAAATAGTTGAAACCCACTAGCATGTGTAGGAGTTGATTGAGCCATGTGATGTGTGATCCACCATGCTATTTGTTTATGTTGCCTGCTATGCTTAGAGTTGTGTCTGGTCTGATTCATCTGGGTGATGGATCAGAGTGAAATGATCTTATCGATAAAGAGAAGGAAGTGTGGAATACGCTTGGTAAAGGTATCGATGAAAGGCCATGTAGGAGTACATGGTGGGTTGTTTCATTGGAATCGTCCATAGGACCCGAGATCTGTATGTGTGGTTCAAGTTACAGCTACTACCACGCATTGGGATCCTTAATTGACCCTCTCGGCTTATTAATTACCCTTGATCTCTGTCCAGGAGTTGCAACTAGTTTCTGGTGTTTATAGCTTACTGGAGGTCGTGCACAACGCTGACCCTCGGGGTGGGTTGTGATGCGACAGGTACGTGGCACGGTGTACCGGTTGCCCGTTTGGTGACTCGGGAACCCTGTACACATCGTTTGGGGCCGTGAGCGATATCCCGGCCGGATCTCCCCACGGATGGAACCCAAATAGGCGATAAACCTGGACGAGAGACTTGAGTAGTTAGTCAGGTCGTGGCCGACACCCTCGCTTGGCTTCCGCTTGAAGGTTGCCGAGTACACGCCGAGTAAACGGCGATAAGAGGTGGAAGCGTGTGTGAAGAGGTACACCCCTGCAGGGTTATCAAACTATTCGAATAGCCGTTGTTAGCGGTACGAACTACTTGGTTGCTCTTACAGTTCATAGACAAGTTGATGGATACTACTAAAAGCCTCAAGATAAGCGTGAGTGCCGTGGATGGCCCTTCCGTAGGATGACGGAAGAGGATCCTCGGTAGTGTATTGATGTGGTGAGTAGTGGACTCGTGTTCGTAACAATATCTTGCAATCCGTTGAGAGTTGTAGTATAGGTTAGCCAAGGTCAAAGCTGGCATTCTGCTATAAACTCCACTACCCCCTTTGATAATATTGCATGTATGATAGGTTCTGTGGTAAGACTTGCTGAGTACCTTTGTACTCATGTTTGCTTAATAACTGTTGCAGAGGAGAACCCTGCCCCTGCTGATGGGTTCTACATAGACGTTGACGTCGACGAGTAGCTTGACACCCAGACGGTGATCTGGAGCTTGTGAAGGGCCTTGTAGATAGTCAGGCTACACCAAGCCTGTTTTATTTTCTAAGTTGTCTGTACTCAGACATGTAGCTTCCGCTTGTGCTTGTATGACTGTATGACTTGAGTGTTGGGTCATGTGACCCCTACCTGTATGACTATGTTATGTTTGGCTCTTGGAGCCTTTTAAATAAAGTACTTTGAGTCATAGAGTTCTGTTGTGATGCAATGTTGTATTTGCACATATTGAGCATATTGCGTGTATGATTGAAATGCTTGGTATGTGTGGGATCCGACACCTAGTTGTTTTCCTTTGGTAGCCTATCTTACAGGGAAATGCCTCCTAGTGATTCCAATGAGCCTTGGTAGCTTGCTACTGCTCGGAACACGTAGGCTGGCCGGCATGTGTCCTTCTTCGTTCCCGTGTCTGTCCCTTAGGGGAAATGTCACGCGTTGTTCCTTTAAGTCCATGTAGCTTGCTACGACTTGGGTTCATACGTTGATGACCGACACGTTCGTTGCTGGGTCATGGATGCCTGTCTCTGTAATTTAGTGCCACTTTTGGTTTATAACTAGCCATGTCGGCCCGGGTTCTCTGTCATATGGATGCTAGCGACACTGTCATATACGTGTGCCAAAATGCGCAAACGGTCCCGGGCCAGGTAAGGTGGCACCCGTGGGGTTACCTTGCGTGAGGCCGCAAAGTGATATGACGTGTTACAGCTAGATCGGTGTGACTTAGGATCGGGGTCCTGACAGCGTTGGCATCAGAGCTGGACTGCCTGTAGGTTTCTCAAGCCAAACTGGTCGATGTTGAGTCTAGAAAAATTCTTAGTTATATGTAGGGGAATTGTTTGTGGAAGGGAACGTAAGGCTCTTTTTACTCCTTTACCTTATGCCCTTCTGATCTGAGTCAGTCTATTCTTTCTACGGGGATTTAGGACTAGGCCTCTTATCCTTACTAGGTTCACGTGTTACTAATCCGTAGACTCTTAGGATTGTTGGTTTCAAGCCTCAGTTCAGTTTCTATCCTTTTGAGTATGATGATTGTTGAACCGGAACCTTGATATGGAATTGTTGAGTGGCTATGCTATCATTTGTATGATGTCTCAAATCTTTGTTTGAGCATTTACAGTTGTTATGCTGCCCGATTTCTTCCAGAAACACTAATGCCTTTGCATTATTTCGTGTTTCAGATGTCTGGCCGCATCCCTCACCAAGTGGTTCGTTTGACTCGGTGCATTAATGTGCCCGGTCACACGGCCATGCTAGTCCGTGTGATGACTGAGACCGGTTATCGCTGGTATCCTGAATACACTGTGGAGGAACAGTATCGGGATTTCAATCAAAGTCAGTATTTCTGCACAGTCCGGATATACCCCTCGTATCCCGGAGCAAATGATCCCATCCATTGGTCTTATGGACTCAGGATTACCATCGAGATGGCAGTACAGGATGCCGCTTATTCGATGATGACCATTCTCCGTGCTAGGCATGCCCTGTTGCTGAACACTGAGTTCTGTTACATGCCAGCTTCACTCCCCGGAGAAGAAGGCTACTACACTGGACTGTATACTGATGCTGCTCATGAAGAGCCACTGCTTCAGACTACTGTTCAGATGTTGGAGGATAGGGACCGTGAGGTCCGTGCCCTCCGAATGGAGCTGTATAACACCCGAGCCGCTCACTGGACTACTTTGACACGGCTTGCACCCGCTGTGCACGCCCGATATCTGGACATGCGGGATTTGTATCCTGTGCGGACTCGTCTGCCTGATCGCATGGATTGGCGTGACGTTGGGGGTATTACACCTCCACGTGGGCGTCGGTTACCACCAGCATCGGGACCGAGACCACACCCATGCCCTTATGGTCCACAGCCTTCGAGTGCTCGCGAGTTCCAAGATCCGTCTGTACCACTTCCAGGCTACGGTGGTAATCTCTACGAGGATTACTACGCGAATGTCTGAGCTAGTCCGTGGTAGTAGTAGTATTGTAGTAGTTGTATTTCCACAGTCCTGCGCGTCTTGTGGAATATGAATTAGTGTGTACTGAGTTCCGGAGGTGTAGTTAAATAATGTATAGGAGCTTGGAATGCCTCTGATGGGATGTATCGTCTTTCACCGCAGTTGTACTTTAGCCTTGGCTTGTACTAAACTTTGTATGGTGTGTATGACCACTGGTGTATATATAGCAGTTCCTATATTACCATGTCGTACGGATGAACATCTCTGCATTCTGTGTCATCCATTACATTCTGCACTTCTATGTCAAAATTTTGCCGTCCTTGTCTAAACCGTTGTTTTGTTTTCCTAGGATGGTCAACACTCGCAGCACTCCTGCTGCTCAGGAGCAGGGTGAGGCTAGTGGGGCTAGAGATGGAAATCTGCCCCAGCCACCCTCTTTGGCGGAAGTTATGCTTGAAGCAGAACGGAACAAGAGAGAGACCAACCGTCTGCTGGAATGCATTGAGCAAAACACTGGGTTCCGCCAGAGGAATGACGTGGTGTCAATCCACGATTTTATCAAGATGTGTCCACCGAAGTTCCATCACTCCACTGAACCTCTGGATGCTGATGACTGGCTACGTAGTATCACCCACAAGCTACACTCTGCCCGTGTGGCCGAAGCTGACAAGGTTATCTATGCCGCCTACCATCTTGAGGGCCCTGCCAGTCTTTGGTGGGAAAACTTTGAAGCTATGCGTCCTGCTGGCCAAGTCACAACCTGGGCTGAGTTTAGTGAGGCATTCCGTGAACATCATATTCTGGAAGGTCTCATGGATCGCAAGCGGGAGGAATTCTGCAATTTCACCCAGGGCCGTTTGACTGTGGATGGCTACAGTCGTGAGTTTGGTAATCTGGCACGCTATGCACCTGAGGAAGTATCCACCGATGCCAAGAAACAGGCGAGGTTCCGCAAGGGACTCAGCCCTGAACTTCGTCGAGATCTACGTCTGCACGAGTGCACCTCCTTCCAGAAGTTGGTTAACAAGGCTATCAGTGCTGAGACAGGCCAGACCGACTTCGAGGCCACCCGCAAGCATACTCGAGACCTTGGTTCCTCATCCGGCTCTGGCTCTCACAAGCGCCGTGTGTGGGTTCCGAACACTGCTCTGCCACCCAAGTATACACCGAGGCCATCCTATGAGACGCCTCGCCCAACTCAACAGTCTGCACCTGCTAAGACCTATGGAGGTCCACCCTCCAACTTTGCTCCACGCACCACCACTGTGACATGTTTCAAGTGTGGAGAACCGGGACACTACATGCGTGATTGTCCCCAGAATCAGCCAGGAAAACCCGTTGGCCGTGGCAAGCCAACCGGCAAGGTGAACTATGTCAAGCCAATCCCCACTGCACGTGGTCATGTCAACTATGTTTCTGCCGAAGAAGCTTATGAGGATCCTAACGTCGTCCTTGGTACTCTTCTCGTAAACTGCCATCCGGCATCTGTTCTTTTCGATACTGGAGCATCCCATTCGTTCATATCTGAGAGCTATGCTCGATTGCACAACATGACTTTTTGTGACATGCCTACTTCCATGGTTATTCAAACTCCTGGTTCAAAGTGGCAAACCTCTAGGGTAAGCCATGGAAATGAAATCCTTGTCGATAGACTTGTTTTCCTTGCATCTTTAATCGCTCTCAAGTCCTCGGACATAAACATCATCTTGTGTATGGATTGGATGACAACTCATTATGCCAAGATTGATTGCTTTACTAGGACCGTTCAACTTACACATCCATCCGGCAAGATAGTCAATGTCTTAACCCGAATGGCTGAACGTCAGCTTTACTCTCTTAATGCCAGCCCTCTACCAGAACTCGAAGATATCCCGGTAGTCTGCGACTTTCCGGATGTTTTTCCAGAAGAACTGCCAGGAGTTCCACCTGACAGAGATGTCGAGTTTGTGATAGATCTTATTCCTGGAACTGTCCCAATCTCTAGGAGACCCTATAAGATGGCACCACTAGAATTAGCTGAGCTAAAGAAACAACTCGATGAGTCCTTGCAGAAAGGTTTCATCCGTCCTAGTTCTTCCCCTTGGGCTTGCCCCGTCCTCTTCGTCAAGAAGAAGGATGGAACGGAGCGGATGGTTGTAGATTACCGACCTGTCAATCTGGTCACCATAAAGAATAAGTATCCGCTTCCCAGGATCAATGACCTGTATGATCAGCTCGCTGGATCCTCAGTCTTCTCTAAGATGGATTTGAGGTTGGGCTACCATCAAATCAAAATCAAGAACGGGGACATTCCTAAAACGGCTTTCGTTACTCGTTATGGCCAATATGAGTACACCGTCATGTCCTTCGGATTAACCAATGCCCCAGCTACCTTTTCTCGGTTAATGAATTCTATATTCATGGAGTATTTGGATAAATTCGTCGTGGTATACCTCGATAATATACTCATTTTCTCCAAGAACAAGGAAGATCATGCCGAGCATTTAAGGCTGGTATTGACGAAACTTCGAGAGCACCGCCTTTATGCCAAATTCTCTAAATGTGAATTCTGGTTGCCAGAAGTAACCTATCTAGGTCATGTGATCTCTGGCAAGGGTATTGCTGTCAATCCCGAGCGAGTTCAAGCCGTCCTTGATTGGACTCCCCCTGAATCGGTCAAGCAAGTTAGGAGTTTTCTTGGCTTAGCGAGCTATTGCCGACGTTTCGTCGAGAACTTCTCCAAGGTTGCTAAACCTCTAACCGAACTCCTCAAGAAAGATAAAAAGTTTGAGTGGACCCCACAGTGCGAGTCCAGTTTTCAGGAGCTGAAAAGACGCCTGACATCTGCACCTATACTAGTACCACCAGACTTTTCCAAGGATTTTATAATCTATTGCGACGCCTCGCGACAAGGACTGGGTTGCATTCTCATGCAAGATCGTCAAGTGATTGCATACGCATCCCGACAGTTGCGCCCACATGAGGATAATTATCCTACTCATGATCTAGAGCTTGCAGCTGTAGTCCATGCACTCAAAACGTGGCGACATTACCTTCTTGGTAATCGCTGTGAAATCTTCACTGATCACCAAAGTTTAAAGTATATCTTCACCCAACCGGATTTGAATCTCAGGCAAAGATGTTGGGTTGAGTTGCTCACCGACTACGACTTAGGAATCACTTGCACTCCTGGAAAGGCCAATGTCATGGCTGATGCACTAAGTCGTAAGTCATATTGTAACAACTTAATGTTACAACAAAGTCAACCACTTCTCCACGAGGAATTTCGTAAGCTTAACCTTCACATTGTTCCTCGAGGATTCCTTTCCACCTTGGTGGCGAAACCTACCCTTATGGATCAAATCATAGTTGCCCAGCGGTATGATAAAGGCATATCTCGGATCAAGGAGAACATTGCTAGCGGAGTTGCTAGAAGCTTCTCTATGGATGATCGAGGTGTTGTGTACTTCGAGAACCGCTTGGTGGTGCCCAAGAAACCACAACTATGGCAAATGATTCTTAAGGAGGCCCATGAATCTCCTCTCACGATTCATCCCGGTAGTACCAAAATGTATCAAGACCTATGTCAAAGATTCTGGTGGACTAGGATGAAGAGAGAAATTGCTCAATTCATTGCTAACTGCGACGTTTGTCGTCGAGTCAAAGCAGAGCATCAACGGCCTGCTGGCACCCTTCAACCCCTAGCTATTCCTGAATGGAAATGGGATAAAGTCGGTATGGACTTCATTACCGGGTTTCCCAGGTCTAGGAAAGGGAATAATGCTATCTTCGTCGTTATCGACCGCCTCTCTAAAGTAGCTCATTTCCTGCCTGTTCGGGAGAGTATTACCGCTAGCCAGCTAGCAGACTTATATATCTCTCGAATAGTGTCACTTCATGGTGTACCGTTGGAGATTAACTCAAACCGTGGAAGTCTTTTCACTTCACGATTTTGGGAAAGTTTCCAGAATGCTATGGGAACTCATCTCTCTTTCAGTACTGCCTTCCATCCGCAATCAAGTGGTCAAGTGGAACGAGTCAATCAAATTCTGGAAGACATGCTTCGAGCCTCTGTCATTTCTTTCGGTATGGAATGGGAAAAGTGTCTTCCATTTGCCGAATTCGCTTATAACAATAGTTATCAAGCCAGCTTGGGTAAAGCTCCCTTCGAAGTTCTATATGGACGAAGGTGTCGAACACCTCTTAACTGGTCAGAGACCGGGGAAAGACAATTATTTGGCCCGGATATGATTCAGGAAGCAGAAGAACAAGTTCGCATCGTTCGTGAGAGATTGAAAACAGCCCAGTCTCTCCAAAAGAGCCAATATGATAGTCATCATAAGGCTGTGACTTTTGAAGTTGGCGATAAGGCTTACCTTCGGGTTACTCCTCTTAAGGGAACCCATCGATTCGGTATCAAAGGCAAATTGGCCCCTCGTTACATCGGTCCTTTTCGCATTCTTGCCAAACGAGGAGAAGTTGCCTACCAATTGGAACTACCTCCGCACCTCTCCAGTGTTCATGATGTATTCCACGTTTCTCAACTCAGGCGTTGCTTCTCGGATCCTATCCGCGGAGTGGACCACGAAACGCTTGATCTCCAAGACAATCTCACATATCGAGAATACCCCGTTCGTATTCTTGATCAAACTGAGCGCACCACTCGACGCCACAATATCAAGTTTCTCAAGGTTCAATGGTCACACCATTCCGAGAGTGAAGCTACTTGGGAAAGGGAGGATCGTCTTCGACTTGAGTACCCCACCCTCTTTCCGGAGGAACCCGAATCTCGGGACGCGATTCTTTTAAGTGGGGGTGAGTTGTCACATCCCTAGCTAGCACTTGCATTAGGATCTGACTAGGGTGTGCATCATGTTTACTTTCAAAGAAACTTGAAATGGGATTAACAGAAACCCCAGCACCCCTCCCCTAACAACTAGGGTTTACTAAAATATTTTCCAATGTACCCAAAATGCCCTTCAAAATGTTCATCATTTCTGCCTTGGTCTTAAACCTCTGCCAAAAATGGTGCACAATTTTCTAGGACAATCTAGGGCTTTGGATTAATTCATATGGTATTTGAATTTGGGCATTTAAATACTTTTAAATATTTTAAATGCTCAAATAATCATGAACTATAATGTTTCCTACTGTTCATATTATATACAGTAGGTATGACAAGTGTCATGAGTTATAAAAATGTTTAGGCATTTTTATTAAATGAACAAAGTTGCAAAAGAAATAAAACAGAAAGAAAATAGGAAAAGAAAAATAGGAAGAATCTTACCTGAGCCCACTTACCTGCTGGCCCAGCCGGCCCAGCCCACCAGGGGCACCACCGTCTTCTTCGTCGCGCCAGCGCACGAAGCAGCTCGGTGGCGAGCGCCGCCGATCCGCCGGCCACCTCCTGCCTGCCTGGCTGGCCCCTCGGCCTTCTGGACGGGCTAGAACGACGCCACGGAGCCACCCCGACCGTTTCCCCCTCTCTCCCGTGTCTCTCCCCTCCTCTCTTCCCTCCGCCGAGCTCCCCCGAGCGAGCTCGTCGCCGACGACCGCTGACACCGCGCCCTACGCCACCTCCTCGCCTCCCAGAAGCACCACTAGCTCCGCCTCGTCGCCCTGAAGCTCCCCACCGACGCACACGACGCCAGGAGCTCCGCAACGTCCTCCTCGCCATCGTCTTCAACCTCCGGCACCGGAGATCGCCGCCACCCGTACGCCGTCGTCCGACCGTCCCCGAGCTCACTTCGACGCCCTCTGCGACCGCTGTGAGCTCACGCTTCGAACCCTCCTCTCCACGGGCTCGTTTAGGCCTTGTAGCCGCCGCCCCCTTTGCTCACCGACGATCACCGCCGCCGGCCAACTCCCCGCCGTGGCCATAGGCACCGTACCTCGCGGCCGAGCACGCCGTTAGCTTTAGTAGGTTACCAGCAAGCTAGAGCGAGCTTCAGCTCCTCCTCCCGTGCACTACAACACCATCCCGACCAACCCCGTGCGAGCACCGCCGCGGACGAGCTCGTCGCCGTCGACTCCGGCGACCCCTCGTCCAACCAGTGGCACCGCTGGATGCGGTACATCACCAGGAGCACACCGAGCCCATCCGCGCGGCAAATGGATGCCGGAATAGGGATTCCGACGAGTCACCGCCGTGCGAAATGGTCGCCGCCGGCCAAACTCCGGCGGGCTGACGTGGCTCGATGATTAGGAGTTAACAGTAATTAATTTAGTCACCACCGTCACTGACAGTGGGCCCCCGCTGTTAGTCAAACCCAGTCAACCCTGGTTATGACCGGGATTAGCTCCTGAGACACTGACATGAGGGACCCACCAGTCAGGTTTGACCTGGACTGGCCCTGTTGATTGCCTGATGTCAGCATGATGTCATGCTGACGCAGTAAAGGTTTTTCTGGGATTTTTCGATTTAATAATAATTCAGGAAATTCCAGAAAATACCCAAAACTTCTAAAAATCATATAAATTCAACCATAGCTCAGATGGAAAAGATTTATATATGAAAAATGATCAGAAAAATCCAATCTTTCTAATGGCACTGGTTTCATGCATGTTTGAACAAGTTAACTTGCTGTATACTTCAAAAACATGATTATACACTTATTTAAATAATAGTTTGAACTTCAATTTGAATCCTTGATTCAAATAGGTTCAAACCCTTCTGATTTTAGTTGCATTAGCCAACACACATGCATCTTGCCATGTCATGAGCATGCATCATATTGTTGCATTTGTTTGTTAATGATTGTATCGTCGGTATTACCTATGTTAGGTCCTGCTCCCGAGGATACTGCTGCGTATCCAGTTGAAGAGCAGTACCCGACAACTACCTTGTCAGGCAAGCAATCATTGATCATTCCGATACAACCCAATCTTCTCGCTTCTGCTCTCTTTTACTGCATTAAGGCAACAGCGCGTGAACTGCTACTTGCTGCGGTAGTTGAACCCTATTCCCTTGCATGACCTGTCATTGCCACAGTAAATAGTTGAAACCCACTAGCATGTGTAGGAGTTGATTGAGCCATGTGATGTGTGACCCACCATGCTATTTGTTTATGTTGCCTGCTATGCTTAGAGTTGTGTCTGGTCTGATTCATCTGGGTGATGGATTAGAGTGAAATGATCTTATCGATAAAGAGAAGGAAGTGTGGAATACGCTTGGTAAAAGTATCGATGAAAGGCCATGTAGGAGTACATGGTGGGTTGTTTCATTGGAATCGTCCATAGGACCCGAGATCTGTATGTGTGGTTCAAGTTACAGCTACTACCACGCATTGGGATCCTTAATTGACCCTCTCGGCTTATTAATTACCCTTGATCTCTGTCCAGGAGATGCAACTAGTTTCTGGTGTTTATAGCTTACTGGAGGTCGTGCACAACGCTGACCCTCGGGGTGGGTTGTGATGCGACAGGTACGTGGCATGGTGTACCGGTTGCCCGTTTGGTGACTCGGGAACCCTGTACACATCGTTTGGGGCCGTGAGCGACACCCCGGCCGGATCTCCCCACGGATGGAACCCAAATAGGCGATAAACCTGGACGAGAGACTTGAGTAGTTAGTCAGGTCGTGGCCGACACCCTCGTTGGGCTTCCGCTTGAAGGTTGCCCAGTACATGCCGAGTAAACGGCGATAAGAGGTGGAAGCGTGTGTGAAGAGGTACACCCCTGCAGGGTTATCAAACTATTCGAATAGCCGTTGTTCGCGGTACAAACTACTTGGTTGCTCTTACAGTTCATAGACAAGTTGATGGATACTACTAAAAGCCTCAAGATAAGCGTGAGTGCCGTGGATGGCCCTTCCGTAGGATGACGGAAGAGGATCCTCGGTAGTGTATTGATGTGGTGAGTAGTGGACTCGTGTTCGTAACAATATCTTGCAATCCGTTGAGAGTTGTAGTATAGGTTAGCCAAGGTCAAAGCTGGCATTCTGCTATAAACTCCACTACCCCCTTTGATAATATTGCATGTATGATAGGTTCTGTGGTAAGACTTGCTGAGTACCTTTGTACTCATGTTTGCTTAATAACTGTTGCAGAGGAGAACCCTGCCCCTGCTGATGGGTTCTACATAGACGTTGACGTCGACGAGTAGCTTGACACCCAGACGGTGATCTGGAGCTTGTGAAGGGCCTTGTAGATAGTCAGGCTACACCAAGCCTGTTTTATTTTCTAAGTTGTCTGTACTCAGACATGTAGCTTCCGCTTGTGCTTGTATGACTGTATGACTTGAGTGTTGGGTCATGTGACCCCTACCTGTATGACTATGTTATGTATGGCTCTTGGAGCCTTTTAAATAAAGTACTTTGAGTCATAGAGTTCTGTTGTGATCCAATGTTGTATTTGCACATATTGAGCATATTGCGTGTATGATTGAAATGCTTGGTATGTGTGGGATCCGACACCTAGTTGTTTTCCTTTGGTAGCCTATCTTACAGGGAAATGCCTCCTAGTGATTCCAATGAGCCTTGGTAGCTTGCTACTGCTCGGAACACGTAGGCTGGCCGGCATGTGTCCTTCTTCGTTCCTGTGTCTGTCCCTTAGGGGAAATGTCACGCGTTGTTCCTTTAAGTCCATGTAGCTTGCTACGACTTGGGTTCATAAGTTGATGACCGACACGTTCGTTGCTGGGTCATGGATGCCTGTCTCTGTAATTTAGTGCCACTTTTGGTTTATAACTAGCCATGTCGGCCCGGGTTCTCTGTCATATGGATGCTAGCGACACTGTCATATACGTGTGCCAAAATGCGCAAACGGTCCCGGGCCAGGTAAAGTGGCACCCGTGGGGTTACCGTGCGTGAGGCCGCAAAGTGATATGACGTGTTACAGCTAGATCGGTGTGACTTAGGATCGGGGTCCTGACAGCGTTGGCATCAGAGCTGGACTGCCTGTAGGTTTCTCAAGCCAAACTGGTCGATGTTGAGTCTAGAAAAATTCTTAGTTATATGTAGGGGAATTGATTGTGGAAGGGAAGTAAGGCTCTTTTTACTCCTTTACCTTATGCCCTTCTGATCTGAGTCAGTCTATTCTTTCTACGGGGATTTAGGACTAGGCCTCTTATCCTTACTAGGTTCACGTGTTACTAATCCGTAGACTCTTAGGATTGTTGGTTTCAAGCCTCAGTTCAGTTTCTATCCTTTTGAGTATGATGATTGTTGAACCGGAACCTTGATATGGAATTGTTGAGTGGCTATGCTATCATTTGTATGATGTCTCAAATCGTTGTTTGAGCATTTACAGTTGTTATGCTGCCCGATTTCTTCCAGAAACACTAATGCCTTTGCATTATTTCGTGTTTCAGATGTCTGGCCACATCCCTCACCAAGTGGTTCGTTTGACTCGGTGCATTAATGTGCCCGGTCACACGGCCATGCTAGTCCATGTGATGACTGAGACCGGTTATCGTTGGTATCCTGAATACACTGTGGAGGAACAGTATCGGGATTTCAATCAAAGTCAGTATTTCTGCACAGTCCGGATATACCCCTCGTATCCCGGAGCAAATGATCCCATCCATTGGTCTTATGGACTCGGGATTACCATCGAGATGGCAGTACAGGATGCCGCTTATTCGATGATGACCATTCTCCGTGCTAGGCATGCCCTGTTGCTGAACACTGAGTTCTGTTACATGCCAGCTTCACTCCCCGGAGAAGAAGGCTACTACACTGGACTGTATACTGATGCTGCTCATGAAGAGCCACTGCTTCAGACTACTGTTCAGATGTTGGAGGATAGGGACCGTGAGGTCCGTGCCCTCCGAATGGAGCTGTATAACACCCGAGCCGCTCACTGGACTACTTTGACACGGCTTGCACCCGCTGTGCACGCCGGATATCTGGACATGCGGGATTTGTATCCTGTGCGGACTCGTCTGCCTGATCGCATGGATTGGCGTGATGTTGGGGGTATTACACCTCCACGTGGGCGTCGGTTACCACCAGCATCGGGACCGAGACCACACCCATGCCCTTATGGTCCACAGCCTTCGAGTGCTCGCGAGTTCCAAGATCCGTCTGTACCACTTCCAGGCTACGGTGGTAATCTCTACGAGGATTACTACGCGAATGTTTGAGCTAGTCCGTGGTAGTAGTAGTATTGTAGTAGTTGTATTTCCACAGTCCTGCGCGTCTTGTGGAATATGACTTAGTGTGTACTGAGTTCCGGAGGTGTAGTTAAATAATGTATAGGAGCTTGGAATGCCTCTGATGGGATGTATCGTCTTTCACCGCAGTTGTACTTTAGCCTTGGCTTGTACTAAACTTTGTATGGTGTGTATGACCACTGGTGTATATATAGCAGTTCCTATATTACCATGTCGTACGGATGAACATCTCTGCATTCTGTGTCATCCATTACATTCTGCACTTCTATGTCAAAATTTTGCCGTCCTTGTCATTTGGGGTATTGATCATGCCCACAAAGTTTGAAACTTCAGGTAAAAAGTTGGTAATGTAAAGTTGTTCAAATTTGCATTTGAACAGAAATGGTTTTGGGGTATTCTGATCAAGTTATCCTACTCCAAATCTTGTGCCATTTGGTCTAGATGCCTTATTAGGCCTTTCTAGCATGTGCACCAAGCTTGAGAGCATTTGGATAAGTTTGACACTGTAAAGTTGCTCAAACTTCAAATATGGAGAGAATGGTTTTGAAGGGTTTTGAGGATGTTATCTTGCTTCCCAAGGCATGGGGCTTGGCAAGATCATCAAATATGTCATATGTGACATGATAGAATTTCCCTGGAATTTTTGGAGAATATTTCCTTTGTAAATATTTCAAAAGCTTGAAATATCCAGAAAGGGTTTTGGAGGGATTAGCCCATTATTTTGAACATGACCAAGTGTTGAAACTCTTATATATGGACAATATATGTCCTATGAGTCTCCCTGAATTTTGGCAAATATTTTTGAAATACTTAAATAATTTTTCCCTATTAAAGACCATTTCTGGCCTTAAGAAAAAGCTTTTAAATAAAATAGGAAAATAACTTTTAAAATTATACTTTTGTGGTTTCTGGGGGTCCTACGACTACTAGGTCTCAAATATACTTTTGAAATAAATTTACTCACCCTAAATCAAGCACTTGCAGTGCAAACCTCAATTCAGGGGTTTTTGGAATACTAAATTTTAAAAATACATTTTTGGCCAAATTAATTTTATAAGAAAATACTATACTGTTATATGACACTTGGCATGATCATTGGGCATAAGTTTTGGGTATGGAGATGAATTCTACAAGAGGTAATAGTTGACTTTAATGAGCACATGAAAAGCACATGAAGAAAAACTCAATTCCAAATAAAAGCCAAATGATGCCAAAAAAATTGCTAGTCCAAATTTTCATGCTTCATTGATGCAAATAACATGTTACAAAATGCAGGGTGTGACAGACCTACCCCCCTTACAAGAATCTCGTCCCCGAGATTCCTAAACTAGGTCTTAAAAGAGATCGGGAATCTCGGATCTAAGATAGTCTTCACGTTCCCAGGTTGCTTCTGCTTCCGTGTGGTTGCTCCACTGGACCTTGAAATACTTGATGGTGCGGCTTCGCGTCCGTCGTTCTGCTTCTTCCAGAATGCGAATGGGCTTCTCACGGTAGGTCAAATCAGGCTGCAGATCAATGGCTTGGTGATCAACATCCTTGTAGAGATTGGGCTTGTTCGGAACTTGGAGCATTTCCGGAGTTGTGACACGTGGAATACGTTGTGCACATCGGATAGCTCAAGTGGTAGTTCAAACTGGTAAGCCACTTCTCCTCGTCGTGCAGTGATCTCAAAGGGTCCAATGAACCTTGGTGCGAGCTTCCCCTTGACGTGTAAACGCTTGGTTCCCTTTAGAGGAGTTACCCGCAGGTACACATGGTCCCCGACATGGAAACTCATGTCCCGACGGTGAGTGTCAGCATAGCTCTTCTGCCTTCTTAGATACGTTCAAACGCTCTCGGACTAGTTTGACTTGCTCTTCTGCTGCGCGGAGATTATCCGGTCCAAAGACTAGCCCTTCTCTAGTCTCTGACCAGTTGAGGGGTGTGCGACATCTTCGTCCGTACAACACCTCAAATGGTGCCATCTGAAGGCTTGACTGATAACTGTTGTTATAGGAGAACTCGGCAAAAGGGAGACAATCTTCCCACTTGGCTCCATACGCCAAGACACAGGCTCGGAGCATGTCTTCGAGAATTTGATTTACTCATTCTGTCTGACCTCCGGTCTGTGGGTGGAAAGCTGTGCTGAAAGACAATTTGGTTCCCAAGGCTTCTTGGAACTTCTTCCAGAACCTTGAGGTGAACTGGGTTCCTCGATCTGACACAATTTCCTTGGGAACGCCGTGAAGGCTTACGATTCTGTCGATGTAGAGAGCTGCCAGCCGGTTGCCATCATAAGTAGTCTTGACCGGAATGAAATGGGCCACCTTGGTCAAATGGTCGACTATGACCCAGATGGAGTCATGTCCTCTACTTGACCTTGCCAATCCAGTGATGAAGTCCATTCCGACTTTATCCCACTTCCTCTCAGGAACCTTGAGTGGTTGAAGCAATCCAGCGGGTCGCTGATATTTAGCCTTGACCCTTTGGCACACATCACACTTTGCAACATAGGTTGCAATCTCTCTTTTCATCCCGTGCCACCAGAATCTTTCCTTCAAGTCTTGGTACATCTTGGTTCCTCCGGGGTGGATGGAATACGGAGTGTCGTGGGCTTCTTGCAGGATCAGGTTCTTCAACTCCATCTTGTTTGGTACGCATATGCGGCCTTTGTACCAAACAATCCCGTGCTCGTCTTCGGAGAATCCTGGGACCTTGCCTAGCTTCATCTTCTTCTTGATGCCTTCAATGCTTGCATGTCCGCCTTGCGCCTTTTTGACTTCGTCCATCAGGGTCGGTCTGACTTCCAAATGATCCAGAAATCCAGGGGTGACCAATTCCAAACTGAATTGTTTGAGTTCCTTAAACAAGGCTGGCTGCCTCTCTTGAATAATGGCATTCAAAGAGCAAGCCTTCCTGCTTAAGGCATTGGCCACCACGTTAGCCTTCCGGGGGTGATATTGAACACTGAGGTCGTAATCTTTGATGAGTTCCAACCATCCGCTGCCTCATGTTCAATTCCTTCTGGGTGAAAATGTACTTCAGACTTTTGTGGTCTGTGTATATCTCACACCGTTTCCCTAGGAGGTAATGCCGCCATGTCTTCAAGGCATGAACCACTGCCGCTAACTCAAGATCGTGAGTAGCGTAGTTCTCTTCATGAGGTCGTAGCTGCCTGGAGAGGTATGCTATGACTCGGCCTTCTTGCATCAGAACGCTTCCCAATCCGGTTCGAGAGGCATCACAATATATCACGAACTCCTTGTGAATATCAGGTGTTGCCAGAACTAGGGCGGTGGTCAACCTCTTCTTGAGCTCTTGGAAGCTCTCTTCGCATTTTGGCGTCCACTCGAACTTCTTGTCCTTCTTGAGGAGCTGAGTCATTGGCCGGGCAATGCTAGAGAATCCTTCCACGAATTTGCGGTAATAGCCCGCAAGTCTGAGGAAGCTTCTGACTTCCTTGACGGTCATTGGAGATTGCCATTGGGTCACAGCTTCGATCTTCACGGGATCAACTGATAATCCTTCTTCGGCCAAGACATGACCTAAGAATCCAACTTTATGCAGCCAGAACTCACCCTTGCTGAATTTGGCATATAGTTGGTGCTCCCGAAGCTTGTCTAGGACCATCCTCAAATGTTGCTCGTGTTCTTCCTTCGTCTTCGAGAAGACAAGAATGTCATCGATGAAGAAAACAACGAACTTGTCCAAATATTCCATGAAGACATTATTCATGAGATACATGAAGTAAGCCGGGGCATTGGTTAACCCAAAGGACATGACCGTGCACTCATATAGGCCATATCTGGTCACGAATGCCGTCTTCGGAATATCTTGGGGTCTGATCTTCAGCTGGTAGTACCCAGATCTGAGGTCGATCTTAGAGAACACCTTGGCTCCGCTGAGCTGATCAAACAGATCTTCAATCTTGGGAAGTGGATATTTGTTCTTGATTGTAACTTCATTGAGGGAACGATAGTCAATGCATAAGCGGATGGTACCGTCCCTCTTTGCCACAAACAGAACAGGTGATCCCCAAGGGGAGGCACTTGGGCGGATAAATCCCTTCCTCAGCTGCTCTTCCAGTTGCTTTTTCAACTTGGCTAATTCTTCCGTCCCCATTCTACAAGGCTTCTTATAGATGGGTCCTGCTCCGGGCACGAGCTCGATGATGAACTCAATGTCATGGTCAGGGGGCATTCCCGGTAGCTCATCCGGAAAGACATCAGGATACTCGCATACCACCGGTACTTGCTCTAGCCCAACTTCAGATAGACAGTTGAGTTGAACGGCTTGAGCGGAAAAGGAGTTGGGAGCAAACTTGACTTCGACTCCTTGGTCATTGGTCACAGTGACTGTCCGATTGGCACAGTCTAACAAGCCTTGGTGCTTGCTGAGCCAATTCATGCCTAGGATCACATCCAAGCCTTGTGATCTCAGGACGATGAGGTCTGCTAGGAAATCTACACCGTTAATGGTAATACCGACTCCCTTACAGCCTATCTTGGCTCTCATCTCTGCGCCGGGGGTTTGTACCACCATAGGGTTACTCAGGGGTGTAGGGGTCATGCCACTTTTTAATGCAAATCTTTGAGTGACAAATGAATGCGTTGCTCCAGAATCAAACAAGACAGTTGCAGGTGCTGAGTTGACAAGGAACGTACCCAGCACGACGTCCGGGTCTTCCTGGGCTTCTTCAGCAGTGACGTGATTCACACGCCCCTTCCCATGGTTAGGCGGGTTGCGAGGAGCTGGGTTCCGTGGTGGCATCCCGCGGCCTTATCCTGTGTTCTGCGCATTGGGGCGCGGGGCATCGGGCTTCTTGTTGGGGCACACCCTTGAGATGTGTCCTGACTGAACACATCCAAAGCAAGTGACCTGATTCGGATTGTTGATCTTATTGCCACCACTGTTATTGGGGTTGAAAGCTGGCCTTGGGTTGGCATACTGCTAAGGCTGAAAGTTGGTGCGAGGTGCATGAACTCTTGGTTGCTGATAGGTTGGCTTGGCCGAGGCTGACTACCACGGGCGAGGCTTCTGGTTGCTGGAACTTCCCTTGCTGACCATCTTGCGCTTGCGAGTGTCTTCCAGAGCACGCCGCTTGTATTCAAGCATGAGTGCTTTGTTCACCAGGTCAAGGAAGGTTGGGCAGTCACACACGACAAGCGAGTATTGCAGAGTCTGATTGAGGCCTTCCATGAAGCACTCCCTTTTGCAGCATCAGTGTTGACATCTTCAGGGGCATACCTTGACAGAACACTGAACTTCTGCATGTACTCCTTGACAGTGCCACTTCCTTGCTTCAGGGCTCGGAACTCACGCTTTTTGATAGCCATGATTCTGGAAGGAATATGGGCCTTGTGGAATTCTGCCTTGAAGTTGTCCCAAGTGATGTCTTGTCCAGCATGCATGACCTTGAATCCATCCCACCAAGCTCTAGCAGTCCCCCCGAGGCAGTGGGCTGCATAAGCCACCTTCTCGCGGTCTTCGGTGCATCTGACTAGTTCCAGCAAGTCCTCAATGGTGCAGACCCAGTCGTCTGCATCCAGGGGTTCAGCAGTCTCGATGAAAGTTGGCGGTGCATGCTTCTTGAACTCTGCCAACGTGGAACGTCCATTGCCATTTCCTGCCGGCTGGCGGTTGTTGGTGACAGCTTGAGCAATCAACTGAAGGGCTGCGGTGTTGGCTTGGCGTTCCTCTCGAAAAGCTTGGAGAAGCTGAGCCATGTCCATGTTCGGAGGAGGTGGTGGTGGTGGAGCTTGGTCGTTGGTTTGGTCGTGGCCTGCCTTTGACTGAGCGGATGCTCCGGCTTCAGGCTGCTGGGTAGAGGTACCAGTACGAGTTACAACAGGCATCCTGTTGGAGCGGTAAAAGGTCTCATGACTTGGAAGAGGGAAAGCAAGATAGATGGGTGCCTAGTAAGGGGGTGGGTGTGACACTAATCAAATCATGCAAGGGCCGAAAGGCCAAACGCATTCATTAAAATCCAAATGGGTGATGCAATCGTTTACATATTCCCGAAGGAAGAATACGACATACATCCAAACACAACAAAAGCAAACACTAGATGGTTTCTTATGAACTATACAAGGACTCGACTGCGCATAGGGGTTACACGACCTATCCTACCGTAGAGGTCACGAACTGGCATATCCGAGTTGCGAATAGTGCCTAAGCGGCGGAATGCTCGGTCGCGTATTCCGGCTCTTCTGGGTCTTCCCCCTTGTCTTCATCTGTCTGGGCCCCCTTGTCACTTGAGGGTGTGGGGGAGTGGAGGAGTTGGATACGACGGTGCTTTGTCGGTGGTGCAGGGAAAAGCTTGCGATATTCCCTTGCCGTCATCCGGCGTCGCCGAGGTGGTTCTTCATTCTTGGAAGATACATCTTTGGAGGGCCTTCCGCCTCGGTATTCGATAGCGGACTGTTTGGAAGGCGCTCCTTCTTTCTTGATCCTATTTGTCTTCTCTTGTGCTCGGCGAAGAAGTGCCTTGGTCTTGTGAAGTTCTTCTCGGAGCTTTATCGATTCCGCGGCCAAGTCTTGTGCTAAGCTGTCGGCACATAGACTGAAGTAGGTCTGGAATCGAAGCGAGAGTCCTTCCTTCAGTGGAGGGGCTAGTGCGCTGCTTTCTTCGTCACCTTCCTTCCGGTAAGGTAAGAAGCGAGTTGCCATCTTGGCTGCCATCTCCGGAAGAAGCTCGCGGAGACGGGTTAATGCCTTGAGTGCAGCAGCCTCAACAGCGAGTGGTAGTGTTGCCATCTGGGGTCCCTCGAAGAACCAACTTGTGGGAGGATCGTTTGCCTTCACGATCACTTCCACATGGTACTCCACCTCAGTATCGCTCACCCAATGCTCAAGGTAGGTGAGGATGGGTGCTCGGTGGAACTGACACTCCTGGAGGCTATCCTCGAGAAGTAAGGGAAACCCAGTGGTCAGATGCTCTTCGGGAACAGCGGCCATCTACAAAGGTGGAATAGGAGGGGTTAATAAGCTGATGAAATCTCAGGTTGGTAAGGTTTAGCAAAGAAGAGAGGTTCAGAAGGTTTTTGAAAAGGGGTCTCAACTAACTAACGCCCATGCTAACTAAGGCTTCTTACAGTCAGGATGGCTCTGATACCAGCTCTGTGGGGACCCCGACTTAGAAGTCGAGATCACCGAATGCACGTGTACAGTGATCCCAGAGATCAATGCTCACTGAACACACATAAGCTGAATAACAAGAGTCTTACATCCATACATACCGTCTTACACAAATTAAGGCCATTATGGCCAAGTCTTACATAGATAAAGCCTCACGGGCTGAATAGCAAATAACTCAAATAGTGGAATTCTTCAAAGATAAGTAGAACCCATGCCATCTGCCTTAACCCTACAGGCATTCTGACTGGGATAGCGTCCTAGTTCGCATGTTCGTCTCCATAGTACTCTTCTTCATATTCCTGTTCCTCCATGCCTGGCCAATTAAATAACCAGTGGCAAGCCAATGAGTACTTTGAATGTACTCGCAAGCAACCCATGATTTGGTTCAAAGTAACAAAGCAATTGAACAACAATGAGCAATCTAGCCATGAGCTAGAATAAATATTCTACCTTCAAGTGTATGCATCAATAAACTCCCGTAACCTCGAAGACAGGTTACCGATATCAACATGAATATGATTCAACTCATCGAGTCAAGTCACCACCTTGACTCATCATACGCACATACTTTCACCGATGTAGTAAAATTATGGACATAGTTTAAGTAGCACCACCCAACTGTCCATGACCGTGGACACGGCTATTCGAATAGTTTTACACTCTGCAGAGGTTGCGCACTTTACCCACAAGATCCAGGAAGCTTTCGTGTCACCCACGATCCCGCAGTACCTCAAGTACTCGGGGGAAGCACCCGGTCATTATGTTTCCTTAGACGACACTAACATAGAGTAAACTCGTTGGTACACGGCCCTCGGGTACAAACAATAGATCATGGGGCTTGCCCTAATTTCAATGTCACGCGTACCCGAAGGGACCAACGGTGTGTCCGGTGCCCTGTAAAAACAGTCATGGTCATCTATCCAAGCACGACCCCGTCCCGGGAAAGACCTCAAGTCTTCCCGTCACTAGTGATGCGGGCACCATGCTAGTATCGGCCTAAGTAATCAATAAAGCCCCGTCCCATAAGGGGTAGAGTGGTTGCACATGCTTGGTTGGGACGGTAGTCACACATAAATCTAATCCATCATTTCACCCATGCACAAGACTTTTACCGGCACATCACTTCTTCCTCAAGTGATGACCTGACTCAATATCACCCTCGGGCATTATGGGCACCCGATGGGGTTTATGAATAGATTTCAACCACGCATGTTCATAACACACATGCATCACTAAGCATCACTACTAACCATTTGCATGACATCTAGCACATAGCAAGATCATGAGTGAAACATGCATCATGTGGTGGTTCATAACTAGGTCACCACCATAACTCTTATTATCATGCAACCGGAAACAAACGGGTTCCGAAGAACACAAGTGTATCATGGTCAAAGGGCTGCTTTCCTGGATTGGCTTGGTCTTCAAAGTCTTCAAATCCTTCTCCACCTTCTTCCTTAGCAACTTCGTCAAATACGGGATCTAATCGTCGCAAAATAACAACGGGAAAATAAGACCACAGTAAAAACAGAAAAATCAAAGTGCTCAGAAAAATGTCAACTTATTTTTGTTAAATACTAGAGGGAAAACTAAGATGGCAAAAATTCTTAGTTGGAGTTCTGGAATGACAGAATGGAATCTAAGGATTTTTGAACAGGAGTTTTAATGCTCAAATTTGAATTTAAATTTGAACAGAACAGAAAAGTTTCATGGATATGTGTGAAAGTGACACCATTAAATATGTTGGAATATTACAAGATTTTAGGAGTTGGAATCAATTCATTTGGACTAATATTTATTTTTGTGAAATTGTTTGAAATATTCACAGAAAATAATAAAAATAAATGGCCCTGTGCCACTGGGCCAGAACGGCCACAGTGCACGGC
This sequence comes from Secale cereale, assembly GCA_902687465.1. Classification (NCBI taxonomy): domain Eukaryota; kingdom Viridiplantae; phylum Streptophyta; class Magnoliopsida; order Poales; family Poaceae; genus Secale; species Secale cereale. The sequence goes on from LR738710.1 coordinate 501,448,917, forward strand.
CCAGGGCAAACAGCCCAGCCGCACGGGAGCAAGCGCGCGCGCGCCAGGTTTTCAAACCTGACGGGCGGGGCCCGGCGGTCAGTGACTGCGAGGGGAGAGAGAGAGCTATGAGGATGACATGCGGGGCCCGCCTGTCATCTTCAACCTTGCGGCCAACGCGACGGCGAGCTCACCGGCGGCGATTCCGGGCACGGCGGGGCAAACGGAGGGCAGGAATGGGCTCAGCAGCGAGTCGCGGATGCAGTGGTGGTGGTGTGGCTCGCCGGGGAGGCCTGGTTCGCCGGCGGCGAGGACACGCGGCGGAGGGTCGTCGGGAGGTCGTTGCTCTGGTCGATTCCGGTAGCTGCAGAAGGGGAAAAGAGAGGGGAAAGCATCAGTGGAGTGTTGCGGTGCTAGATCGAGCAAAAGGAAGAGCTGAGAGGGGCCGTACTGCGAGATCTCCGGTTGCCCGACGCGGCGGAGCTCCGGTCGATCTCGAGCACTGAGGGCCTCTGGGGGCGAATGAGTGGTTCTGGAGCACTACTGGGGAGGTGGGGAGGAGCTGGGTGCCGTTGGAGAGGCTCGGGGCGTGCTTATATAGCCGCGCCCCGGTCCACCATGGACTCGTGCACCGGCGAGGTCGCAGACGAGGCCAGAGACCATGCAGGCGCTCGTGTTCGAGTCGGGGAGGCTCATGGACGAGTTCTACGCCTAGTAGAGGGGAGAGGAGGATCGGGGAAGGCTCCAGACAACGTGCGCGTCTGAGGCCGACGAGTGGAGGTTGCGGGCGGCCAGCGCGCGTGCGAAGGCGGCCACTGGAGGGAGGAGGATGATGATGTCTACACACGCTTCTACTCTTGTAGACTATGTTGGGCCTCCAAGCGCAGAGGTTTGTAGGACAACAGCAATTTCCCTCAAGTGGATGACCTAAGGTTTATCGAACTCAGGGAAGTAGAGGTTGAAGATGGTCTCTCTCAAGCAACCCTGCAACTAAGATACAAGAAGTCTCTTGTGTCCCCAACACACCTAATACACTTGTCAGATGTATATGTGCACTAGTTCGGCGAAGAGATGTTAAATGGCAAGTGATATGGATGGCAAAACAAAGTAATATAAATCTGTAATAAAAAGTGCAGCAAGCAAACAAGCGGTAAGCGTGAGCACAAATGGTATTGCAATGGTGGAAACAAGGCCTAGGGATCATACTTTCACTAGTGGCAACTCCCAACAACATTAACATAATCGAATCACATGATATTTCCCATAAAACATGCAATGGAGACGCACCCGGAGGTCATTCCTTCGTGGTCAAGAGAGGACGAGAATTATGTAGGGCTACAAAAGCACACCTCAAAGTTCGTAGTTCTCAATCTAAGGATTTCCCAATGTCACCACGGCCATCCAAAGAGAGTCCCAAAATCACCACAACATATCTAAAGGATAGTCAAAGACAAGCACCAAGAGACTCTCAATCTTCAATCAACACACAAGAGAGGAAATCACTTATGAAAATATTTTTCTAATCCATGTCCAATAGACCGCTGTCACCTTGGTCTCGGGGATTATACTAGATAAAGACAAGTGAGTACATCAATCCAATACATAGAGGAAGGGGAAATATCATGGGATCACCCTAGATTAACATAGCCTATGATCAAAATGAAGATCACATCATGGGAGAGAGAGATAACCACATAGCTACACGTACGAGCCCTCGGCCCCGGAGGAAACTACTCACGCATGGACATGGTGAGGAGGAGGTTGATGATGGTGTTGATGGAGAGGTGCAGCCCCGTGAGGAGGAGACGGCCGACGGCAGCCACGGAGGCGGCGGCGGTGGCCCTTGGGGGCGCGGCGGCGGCGGCGGCCCTAGGGGGCGGCGGCGGCCCTCGGGGCGGCGGCGGCCCTAGGGGGCAGTGGCTCCTTGGCCCCCCTTCTTCCTTGTGGATGGTGCTGCAATGGTGCTGGTCTTCCCCTCCAAGACGGCGACTTGGGAGGAGGAAAATTCGTGGCCCTTGGTGACCTAGGTTTCCTCCTTTTATATAGACTCTCGGATTCCCGTCACCAGATTTTGGGCCTCAGTAAAACGGGCTTTACTTGGCCGTCCATACACCGATTTGGACGAATTTTATATCCAGAAGCATCGCCTCGAAATTCCCCACAACTTTCGCAACTAGACTTTTTCCGTTTGACGTCGTCTTCGGGCCGGAACGTGACCATCATTAAAAAACGTTCTTAGACAGATTTCAGGAAAGTCAGAGTCCAGTCCAATACGACTCCTTTTGCGTTTTTGTCAATTTCCAAGTAATTCCTACAAACATTGTGCACTTTTGCAACCATTAGTAGATTAGTCCAAATATGATCAAAAAGTGTATGAAAGTGCACAAATATCATAGCAATATCACACAAAAAGGGCATGGAGCAAGCAGAAATTATAAATACGTTTTGGACGTATCAACATCCCCAAGCTTAATTCCTGCTCGTCCTCGAGTAGGTAAATGATAACAAGCATAATTTCTATGGTGACATGCTATTAACCATATAAGAACTTTTCACAGTCAAATGACAAGTGCTTACTGAGACAATGAATCTGTAGTAATTAAGTTGCCTCATGAGAAAATCACAAAGAACTGAAAGTTTTACAATATGATACTGAAACACTCAATAGATTTGTAGTGAGCATGGTGTGCAAATATGACAAAGTGATATCTCGCTTGCCCCCTTTAGTGAAGCAAAACATAAATGCAGGGGCACCTCCAAAGTTTAAGTGACGACTAGATACAATGATTTCAGGCTAAACGATATCATAATCATGCAGAAGACAATGGTACATTGGGACAATGCACATTACACTCAGAATGACAATCATGCTCTCAATAGTTGGTGCTTTAAAGAAGTTGGAGATTCCCGAACCGTGGCTTTTGTTTGCAAGGTTGAAAACCCGTGGTCGGAAACAAAAACTAAACACGTACCAGAGCTCTTGGTTTTAAAAACAGAGGTAATAGTTATTTTTTTAGAGATGCATATTTCGTCAACGAATGCTAGTAGATAACTCAATTACTTCTCGAACTGGACAAGTTTCGAGGAACGGCTCCCGCATGAGGACGATCACATCCTCTTAATCTCCTTTGTTTATCACTGCCAAAGTTTTCTGATTTCTCATGAACAAAGCGTGAAGGAGGGTTTGTTTGTTGTATTATTTTTCAATGAGCCGGGCGCACTCTATGCCAGATCCTTCTCGTATTATGGGTTTGCACATTAGACATGCAATCCCGGGGTGAAGCTTGTCCAACTTAAAAAGATCATGAATTAACTACTACTTCCTCATGAGCTAAAACAGAGGCACAAAAGAGAAATGCTTTTTTGAATAATTTCGAGATGCTACATGAAAGTCTTCGTTAGGAATGGCAGGTAAATACCATGTATAGGAAGGTATGGTGGACTCATATGGCATAACTGGTTTAAAGGATTTTGGATGCACAAGCAGTCAGTCCGCTTAGTACAGGTGGAGGTTAGCAAAAGACTGGGAGCGACCAACTAAAAGAGCAATGACGGTCATAATCATGTAGAGCGACAAAGCAACATTGAATCGGGCATGGAAGTTATATCGCTACTCAGAAATTAAAGATCATCAAGGCTTGACAGACTTTCTTTACAGTCTTAAATATGCGTGAGCATACGCCAAGTCAATCAAAATAAATTCTCGGAGGAAGATATCACTAAACCATACCACATCATAGGCAAACAAATCATGTTGGTACTCCAATAACACATTGGGAACCCCCCAGCTTTTTGAGACTAACCATAAGAAAACATGAACTACTAAGCACCATTATGCACATAGCATTTTTATCATGGACATATCAACCAGTGCAACAGAAGCCAACTCTCTTAACAAGATAAGCATGATAACTAAAGAGAGTTCCAGCAACCAACTAAACAAAAGCTCTTTTAAAAAGAAAAGCATGAAAACTAAGAGCTAAGCATGACAGTAGCTATTGAAAGACCAAGAACATACACAACAAAGATTAACATGAAAATTCTATGTTATGTTGTAGGTTGAAGTGGAGAGTGTTTCTCTCCCACACAAAGAAAGCTGAGTTCCAACTCGTTATGAAAAGCAAGCAAAGCTAAGGAAAACTCAAAAGGAAACTAAAAGCAAGACGCTCCAAGCATAGCACATAACACATGAAGTGATAAAAATATAGTGGAACGAAAGACGAACTGATAATGTTGATGGAGAAGGGGATGCACGGGGGCATCCCCAAGCTTAGACGCTTGAGTCTTCTTGAATATTTCTTGGGGGTGCACGGGGGCATCCCCAAGCTTGAGCGTTTGACAATCCTGAATCTTTTTATCATCTTCCCTCGCACACTTGAAAACTCCCTTCATACATAACTCATCATAATCTGATTAGCGAGGTTAGTACCCATAATAAAATAATTGTTCCTTGCTGGAAATAAGGATATTCTTGAAGGTCTACTGTTTCTCAAGATTGCCAAAAGGTTTTTGCAAAGAAAAAGCAAGCTCAAGGTTTGCAAAATGAAGGAAAGGCAAAACATGACAGAATCTCTGAAAAACAGACCAGCAGGTAGTAAATGATTTTTTCGGGGCACTTCTGCAACTCAAATCAAAAAACTCAGAACATACGACCAAAAGACAATTGTATAGAGCACGCTGTCGAAAAAATTCAGACCAAAAAGATGATCTGGTGATTTTATACGAATTTTTCTGTCCAAGGACAGAATCTGTTTCCTGGACAGCACGTCAGAACTTTTGAACTTTCTTGCAATCAGAGGCTACACTTGGCACAAAGCTGAAAAGTAAAGATACAATGATGTTGCTACAGTAGTAACAAACATCAAGACCACTAAAAACTGAAAGAACAAACTGAAAGCAAAGATAACAAGGGTTGTCTCCCTAGAGCTCTTTCTTTATAGCCATAAAGATAGGCTTAAGACTTTAATGATGCTCTCGTAGGAATAAGAGTTGAAGAACAAAAGAGAGCATCAAGAAGCAAATACCAAATACATTTAAGCCTAACATGCTTCCTGCGCATAGGAATCTTGTAAGAAAACAAATCATTGGAGCATAAAACAGCTAGCATAGAAAGGGAAAACAAGTATAACTTCAAAACTTTCACAATATAGAGGGGAAACTTCTTATTATTAAGATATTTAGAACCATGTCTCCCTCTCTCATTATAAATTTCAGTGGCATCATGGATGAACTCAACAATATAACTATCATATAAGGCATTATTTCCATGATCCAAAAGCATAAAAGTATCATTACTCTTCATATAAGCAAAATCTTTCTTATTAGGAATAGTGAGAGTAAAGCAATCATAACCATCATGGTAATCATCATATTTAGGAGGCATATCATAATCATAATAAATTTTATCCCCAATAGTAGGTGGACTAAAAAGCTCACATTTATCATTGTAATCATCATATATAGGAAGCAAAGTATCATCAAAGTAAATTTTCTCTTCAAAAGTTGGGGGACTAAAAATATCATGTTCATCAAACGTGTCATCCCCAAGCTTAGAGCTTTCCTTGTCATTAGCAATATTGATATTAAAAAGAAACATACTAATAACATCACCACCATCATGATTGTTATGCAAATAATAAAGTTCCAAAGGTTTTTTAATTTTCTCTTCAAACACATCATGTCCAAGTTCAAGGTAGAGCTTATAAAGCTCTCTCATATTTTTGTTGTTTTCCATTAAGCAAAACTAGTGAAATAAAAACAAGAAACAAAAAGATTTAATTGCAAGATCTAAAGATATACCTTCAAGCACTCACTTCCCCGGCAACGGCGCCAGAAATAGCTTGATGTCTACACACGCTTCTACTCTTGTAGACTATGTTGGGCCTCCAAGCGTAGAGGTTTGTTGGACATCAGCAATTTCCCTCTAGTGGATGACCTAAGGTTTATCGAACTCAGGGAAGTAGAGGTTGAAGATGGTCTCTCTCAAGCAACCCTGCAACTAAGATACAAGAAGTCTCTTGTGTACCCAACAAACCTAATACACTTGTCAGATGTATATGTGCACTAGTTCGGCGAAGAGATGTTAAATGACAAGTGATATGGATGGCAAAACAAAGTAATATAAATCTGTAATACAAAGTGCAGCAAGCAAACAAGTGGTAAACGTGAGCACAAATGGTATTGCAATGGTGGAAACAAGGCCTAGGGATCATACTTTCACTAGTGGCAACTCCCAACAACATTAACATAATCGAATCACATGATATTTCCCATAAAACATGCAATGGAGACGCACCCGGAGGTCATTCCTTCGTGGTCAAGAGAGGACGAGAATTATGTAGGGCTACAAAAGCACACCTCAAAGTTCGTAGTTCTCAATCTAAGGATTTCCCAATGTCACCGCGGCCATCCAAAGAGAGTCCCACAATCACCACAACATATCTAAAGGATAGTCAAAGACAAGCACCAAGAGACTCTCAATCTTCAATCAACACACAAGAGAGAAAATCACTCATGAAAATATTTTTCTAATCCATGTCCAATAGACCGCTGTCACCTTGGTCTCGGGGATTATACTAGATAAACACAAGTGAGTACATCAATCCAATACATAGAGGAAGGGGAAATATCATGGGATCATCCTAGATTAACATAGCCTATGATCACAACAAAGATCACATCATGGGACAGAGAGATAACCACATAGCTACACGTACGAGCCCTCGGCTCCGGAGGAAACTACTCACGCATGGACATGGTGAGGAGGAGGTTGATGATGGTGTTGATGGAGAGGTGCAGCCCCACGAGGAGGAGACGGCCGACGGCAGCCACGGAGGCGGCGGCGGCGGCCCTTGGGGGCGCGGCGGCGGCGGCGGCCCTCGGGGCGGCGGCGGCCCTAGGGGGCAGTGGCTCCTTGGCCCCCCTTATTCCTTGTGGATGGTGCTGCAATGGTGCTGGTCCTCCCCTCCAAGACGGCGGCTTGGGAGGAGGAAAATTCGTGGCCCTTGGTGACCTAGGTTTCCTCCCTTTATATAGACTCTCGGATTCCCGTCACCAGATTTTGGGCCTCAGTAAAACGGGCTTTACTCGGCCGTCCGGACTCCGATTTGGACGAATTTTATATCCAGAAGCATCGCCTCGAAATTCCCCACAACTTTCGCAACTAGAATTTTTCCGTTTGACGTCGTCTTCAGGCCGGAACGTGACCATCTTTAAAAAATGTTCTCAGACAGATTTCAGAAAAGTCAGAGTCCTACTCCAATACGACTCCTTTTGCGTTTTTGTCAATTTCCAAGTAATTCCTACACAATAAAGTGTAAAACAAGAACATTGTGCACTTTTGCAACCATTAGTAGGTTAGTCCAAATATGATCAAAAAGTGTATGGAAGTGCATAAATATCATAGCAATATCACACAAAAAGGGCATGAAGCAAGCAGAAATTATAGATACGTTTTGGACGTATCAGAGGAGAAGGGGGACAGCGCCGGGGGAGGTCGCCGAGGGAGGTCGCGGACGTCGAGGTGCATCGACTGGCGCGAGGGGGGAGCACGAGGTGGTCGGCTGCGCTGGATTGGGCGAAGCTACAGTGCGGGGGGTGCACTATAGCGTGCTCTAGAGCGTGCTAATTGCATGCCATGGCATGCCATTGGCCCTCTGGGCGTGTCCGCCGTGTCTGGGGGTCCAGGGCGACGTGATCAACTCAGCTGTGGCCTTGGATGCTCTGGATGATCAAGGAGAGAGAGGTGAAGCTGGTAACTAGGTAGAAATGGGCTGTCCAGCAAGATGAATTGGGGTTTTCACCCCTCAATCATGGAGCTGGGGACATGGGGAAGTTACTGGAGTTAAAATGTAACTAGATGAAGCTATGGTAGAAAGTGGAGGCAAAAGTAAATGGTAGAAGAAGCCAAGATGGTAGTTTTGGTAAAAAGGCAGAAGGTGTTTGATCAAGTTTTGGACAAGCAAATGATTTCCACTTGCCATGACACTTAACAGGATTGAATGTCATATGAAAATAGGGTTTTTCACCAAACTTGGGCTCATTTGAAGAAACTAGCCAATGTAACTTTGGTGAACCCTAGAAATCAACATAAATGGCTTCATCTTGTTTGAGTCAAGCTAATCATCTCCCCTTGATGCACCACTTGGTGTAGTTTCATCATTTGGGGTATTGATCATGCCCACAAAGTTTGAAGCTTCAGGTAAAAAGTTGGTAATGTAAAGTTGTTCAAATTTGCATTTGAACAGAAATGGTTTTGGGGTATTCTGATCAAGTTATCCTACTCCAAATCTTGTGCCATTTGGTCTAGGTTCCTTATTAGGCCTTTCTAGCATGTGCACCAAGTTTGAGAGCATTTGGATAAGTTTGGCAATGTAAAGTTGCTCAAACTTCAAATATGGACAAAATGGTTTTGAAGGGTTTTGAGGATGTTATCTTGCTTCCCAAGGCATGGGGCTTGGCAAGATCATCAAATATGTCATATGTGACATGATAGAATTTCCCTGGAATTTTTGGAGAATATTTCCTTTGTAAATATTTCAAAAGCTTGAAATATCCAGAAAGGGTTTTGGAGGGATTAGCCCATTATTTTGAACATGACCAAGTGTTGAAACTCTTATATATGGACAATATATGTCCTATGAGTATCCCTGAATTTTGGCAAATATTTTTGAAATACTTAAATAATTTTTCCCTATTAAAGACCATTTCTGGCCTTAAGAAAAAGCTTTTAAATAAAATAGGAAAATAACTTTTAAAATTATACTTTTGTGGTTTCTGGGGGTCCTATGACTACTAGGTATCAAATATACTTTTGAAATAAATTTACTCAACCTAAATCAAGCACTTGCAGTGCAAACCTCAATTCAGGGGGTTTTGGAATACTAAATTTTAAAAATACATTTTTGGCCAAATTAGTTTTATAAGAAAATACTATACTGTTATATGATACTTGGCATGATCATTGGGCATAAGTTTTGGGTATGGAGATGAATTCTACAAGAGGTAATAGTTGACTTTAATGAGCACATGAAAAGCACATGAAGAAAAACTCAATTCCAAATAAAAGCCAAATGATGCCAAAAAAATTGCTGGTCCAAATTTTCATGCTTCATTGATGCAAATAACATGTTACAAAATGTAGGGTGTGACACTTCCGTAGACGACAGTAATCATGATCGTATCTGAACGTACCTAGACTATCTGTGTGCTGAACCTCCTGGCAGTCTGAGATTTTGGAAGTGGAACCCGGTGACGAGTGTACACATTCACAAGTTCCCACTCGCAGTTGTACCCAATATAAACAACCCAATCTCCACTTGCGCCTGCCCAAGCCTTACGCTCAAGCGATGGCATCTTAACATCACACGTATCATTATCAAGCGGCATCAACTTGCACAAGGCGAGGCTTCCGTCATCCCCGCGCCAGTGATCAGGGTCACGATGAAGAAGATAAGGGAGATCATACCGCTCCTGAACCCATGGGTTCTTTGTAATGATCCTATTTGTTGAGTCAAGAATGGTCTGGTACGAACCTGCCATGTCAGCCAAGGTGATGATGTCGCACCGATCAATGAATTCCTCCACCACGTCATCTTTCAGATCGAGGCAAGAATAACGGGGTCGTTTTCGGCCTGTTCCCTCCATGGAGAAGACGATTGAACAATGGCAGAAGGAAGGGTGAAGGCAAATGGATGGAGGAAGAGCGTGCCACAGTAGTTCCAAATCGAGAGGGAAAGGCGAAGATGCGGTGGAAGGTGGCCACGGTACAAGAAGAGGCTAGTGGGGAGCGAACGGTTGCCATAGAGGTCACACACCGACGACAAGGCCGAGAGAAGCGCATGTCGTATATCGCACACACCTTGATCTGGCTAATCGTTTCTTTTGTGTTTCCTAATCACAAACAGTTCATTCAAGTGAACCGTATGCTGTATATCGCACACGCCTTCATCTGGCTGCCCGTTTATTTTGTGTTGCCTCATCACAAACAGTTCATTGAACTGAACCGTATGCCCTGCATCGCACACGCAACTACAATCTGAACCGTGTTTGATGCATCCGTCATTGCAATTGTTTTGCACCTTTTTGACGGCTTTTTTACACCACCGTTTGTGATTATTGCATCGCACACAGTTTCGTCGAAGAGTCTCTGATCGTAGTGTCGCGTTAGCAGCATCCTACAGTAGTTTGGTGACATGCCCCTCCCACCGACTCAAAGTGTGTGTGTGGGAGGGGGGGGGGGTATAGTACTACTTCGTACTAGATGAATCTCCGTGGGGTAGGGGATGCCCGGTTAATTTGCGATACACATGTGCCACATTAAATTTGTGATTGGTTATTTAAATATCATAGCACATCATTT
>LR738710.1:501459433-501474370 GCA_902687465.1 Secale cereale
TAGCAATAATAACATGCGCTTTGTGCGACACGTGCCACATCAAAGTTGTGCATTGAGTATATGAACATCAAACCACCCTTTTCATACATATATTTGGTCCACATGCAAGTGTGTTTGTTTTATGACCTTTTCCCGCGTTTTTGGCCAAATTTATAAACAACAGACGAGTCGGACGCAACAACCGTCTGCGATCGGGTACGAAACAGACATGGTTCCCTAGGACTACCCGTGTGCCGCGCCCCTACCCCTGTCACCCACATGGTCACAGTAGATTGGGCTTCACGAGGCTTCCCTCTCCCTCACAAAAATATCTACTCCCTCGCGATCTCAAAAATATCTACCCGCGTAGATGGTTTTTCTGTTTGATAGCACATGATTAGTATGTCCCGACTGTGTGCGATGTCTGTTACTCCAGCCCTTCTTCAATCAGTAGATCCAAATTTTTAGTAGCCCCGGCATTTTACGCCCGCCTCCATCCCTCGCAATCTCAAAATTATCTGCTCGGCTGGAATGTTTTTCTGTTTGATAGCATACGATTATTATGTTTAACCGTGTGTGAAGTTCGTTACTCCCACAATCCCTTGATCCAAATTTTCGGTTGCCCCGCCATTTTACTCCCGCCTATTAAAATTTGCAGTACCCGCGACATTTCCTCGAACACAACCTTGGTTCGCCCCCTCCACACACACCCCAAACCTTCGCTCAGACCAAATCCCCCGCTCACACACATACACGCCACCCATCCCTCGCTCCAAACCTAGCTAGGTCACCGCTGCCACTACCGCGCCACCTCTATCGTCAACCTCTGCCGGTCTGCCCATGCAGTTTACCCACCGATATACATACCCTTAACGCCCTGAGTTTCTTAGATGATGTCTGCGAAATGCCCCTTTCCATAAGATCCCCATCCCCACCCCTCCCCCACTCCAGAGCGTTGCAGCCTAAGCTCGGCTACACTTCCCGGGGAGCTCGAGGAGTGAATGGACCAAAAAATCTTTACCGCGGCCTCTTCGCCCAACGTCTACGAGGTGGCCGCCGAGGAAGCTGACGACGATGACAAGACCTGGATTGATCCTTTCAATCAGTGGTCTAGAGTATTTTCGCATGTCGCGGACGCCGGCTACGACATCGAGGTCGTCAATACCGATGGCTTGACGCGGGTTATGTCACATGTTCAGTTGCCCACCCCCAACCCTTCGGGTTCGACAACCGGTGATCTCATCGACGGCCCTGCCGCTGATATCCTGTGGCTCGTTATGAAAAATTTGCCATCCTTCATCACAATGGAGCCCCTTTTGTCATTTCTGCAGGACACGTTCTATGACGCTGGCTTGGGATCCTCAGTTGGCAAATCAAACCTCGTCGACGAGAACCATGAGGATGAGCCAATCTGTGACAAGTGAGGAAACCCATGGTTTGTTTTCTCGAACCCCTTTTGTAGTGAGAACCTGTCCATTAATTATTTCTATATTTGGTTGTTTGCATTACGCCTTATTTATTTCTATGGTTTATGGTTGTTCGGTTGTTTGTAGTTAGCATATGTCCAGTTTCAATTGCCATCTTTGGTTGTTCATAGTATGCCTTGTTTATTTCAGCTATTAATAGTGTGTCGCGGGATATTCGCGGCCACCTATGGGATCGGGCGGCCCCTTGCTGGTTGGGCGGAGGGACGACGCGTTGCCAAAGAGCAGAACGGTGCACGACTACACGTCAGAGAGCACATGAGCAATTTACCCAGGTTCGGACCGCCGCGAGGCGTAAGACCCTACTCCTCCTTTGTTGGATTGATGGTGGAATGAATGTGGTGGTGCGTAGTACACTTTCCCAGCAAGATGTGCCTCAGGGCCGCAGCGACTATGCGCGTATGGTGGCTTGGGTTCATCAACTTCCCAACCCTTCCTACGGGTGCCATGGGCCTCCTTTTATAGATTAAGGGGTCACCACAGTGGCAAAATGGTCATTACCAACTGATATGATAACGAACAATTCTATCATACCTAACTATGTAGGCTGACAGGGTGCATTAAATGCATCACTTAGTGTCACATCACTAGTCGCCCGACAAGGCACGCCGGCTGTCTTGCTAGCTTCGCATCTGCTTCCTTGACACGTCGCAGGACGGGTGTCCTTTGTGGGTTTCTTTCGTAGGAAATGACTGCCATGTGGAGAATGGCTGCCACTTAATCACTTCGCGGCTTGACACCGCACTGATTGACGATGTGGGTCGTGCTTGAGTGGTTGGCGGGATGGTTTACCCCCCGCGACCCCCGATAGGCTCCGTCAGGGAGTCTCTAATAGTCTGTTTCTGGCGGTGGCCTCGCCCCTTCCCAGGTTCGCCTGCCCGGCAAGGGAGGCTCTTTTATTGTCGGTATCTCATTCTTCTAGCTTGACCTTGGTCTCTCTGGCTATGTGTTGGTTCTTTGAATCTATTGGTTCTCCAATCTTGGGCTCGAGCTGGTGCTTCAACCTTTGTCTTGTGCATCTGCACAGTTGGGCAACAGACCCTACGTTTGTTGCACCGATATAAGCCCCCGGGCATACCCCGAACGCGTTGCTGAGCGTCGTCGGGGTAGGCCTAATAAGTGCACAGGCCGGATTCCTGAAGGGGTTGGCCCCTTGAGATTTCCATCACTGCTTCATTTGTCTTGATTTCGGGGACGGTTTCTGAAAGGGCATGTCCCTTCGTATGTGGTTTTGGTGATTGATGACAATGCGTTTGCGGACTAATCGAGTATGCTAAGTATTTCAGAGATTAATCCATTGGCACGAGACAATTATCTCCCCTCGAAGCTTTAAGTAAAAGACGTGTCGTCTTCCTCAGTTTTTGTTTTGGTGGACTTGAGTCGTAGGAGACACCGTACTATCAAGAGGGTGTCTGTATTGGAAAGGCCAGGGTGGAATCATCACATGCACTTCTTTTCGGCACCTTCAGCTCCTTTCTTGTCCTAGAGCTCTCTGCATCTTTCAAATGGAGGTGTTGTTGATGGGAGCGATAGTACCACCGCCCGGGCGGTAGTACCGCCTATGACCACCAAGCGGTAGTACAACTGTGCAGTGTGGTAGTACCTCTTGGGGCATATGCAATAGTACCGTTCCAGTGTGGTTCCGCTACCGTGTCGATTCGAGGAGCTGTTTTTTCATGTCAGGTTTTACGGTAGTAGAAGCGGTAGTAGCAGTGGTAGTACCACTGCCACCACCGCGGCTAATACCACTCCCCTCCTCAAAGCCTCGTCTCTTCCATAGCGCGGTAGTACCGCTGGGGGCCACGGTAGTACTACTGCGACCTGCGGTAATACCGCTCCACCCAGCAGTAGTATCGCTCTGTGCGGGTAGAAAAGGGGATAACGGTTCACTTATCCCCTCCATTATATAAAGGGGTCTTCTTCCTCAAGAAGACTTACCTCTTCTCCCCCAAGCTCCATTGTTCCTCCAAAAGCTTATTTTCGCCCGATCTCTCTCCCTAGCCAATCAAACTTGTTGGTTTTCTAGGCTTTGGTTGAGAAGGCCCAGATCTACACTTCCACCAAGAGAAGTTTGATTCCCCCCACTAATCCCTTGCGGATCTTGTTACTCTTGGGTATTTGAGCACCCTAGACGGTTGAGGTCACCTCAAAGCCATATTCCATTGTGGTGAAGCTTCATGGTTTTGTTGGGAGCCTCCAATTAAGTTGTGGATATAGCCCCAACCTTGTTTGTAAAGGTTCGGTAACCGCCTTCAAGGGAACTAATAGTGGAATCACGACATCTCACACTGTGAGGGCGTGAGGAGAATACGGTGGCCCTAGTGGCTTCTTGGGGAGCATTGTGCCTCCACACCTCTCCAACCGAGAAGTACTTCCCCTCAATGGGAAGGAACTTCGGTAACACATCCTCGTCTCCACCGGTTCCACTCTTGGTTATCTCTTACCTTTACTTGTGCAAGCTTTATTGTGTTAGCTCCTTGTGCTTTCTTGTGTGCTTGTTCTTGTTGCATCATATAGGTTGCCACCATAGTTGCACATTTAGACAACCTATTTCGTTGCTAAGTTTAATTTGGTCAAGAAAACCTAAAATTGTTAGTTGCCTATTCACCCCCCATCTAGTCAACCATATCGATCCTTTCAATTGGTATCAGAGCCTCGTCTCTTTATTAAGGACTTTACCATCCAAAGAGTATGGGTGACAACGTAGTCGAGATGGTGGAACACTCCTGTGGGAATCCGTCATTGTCTACGTCTGATGGGGGACCCTCGGTCTCTCGCGAGGAGTTCAATGCGGCTTCGGACACATTGAAAACCTCATTGACGATCGAGGTCAAACGCATGTTCAAAGAATTTCTTGATGGTCTTAAACTACCCACCGCACCGTTGGAAGCGGCTCATCCCACTAACAAGGTCACATATGCTCTTCACGAAAAGGAAGAAGCTAGTAGTGATCGAGTTCCCGTTTCTAAGATTGGGACTGGCATCTTTGCCCATGTTGAACCACCCATTAATTATGGAGGACCCGTTCCCTCCCCGCATCTAAATTCCGTTGGTCCTCCTCCTAAGTATGTGAAAAATGCCGATTTTGCCACTTGGACATTTCGCTTTGAACGTCATTTAAATCATTGTTCTACTAATCTTTGAAGAATCATTGAGCAAGGTTACTACCCGCATGATCCATACAACTTGACTCCAAGAGAAGCCGTAGATCATCAATTCAACGATTTCGTTCTTTGCATTCTTCAAGAAGCCATCCCTCCCGAACATATTGCACATCTCCGACCCTTCTCCATGGCCAAAGAAGCATGGGAGCATGTTGTTTCCTTGTACAAGGGAAGTGCAAGCATTCAATGCTCAAACTATGAAGTTATGCAAGATGAAGCCGATGAGTTTGCCATGATCGAGGATGAAGAACCCCGTGAACTCTATCGGAGATTAACCACTCTTGCGGTTTCACTCCGAGATCATGGAAGCAAGGATACAGATGACAATTGGATCAAGCGCCAGTTTCTCAAGGCCATGATGCCCTATCACAAGGCCATGTCCTTTGTCATCTGTCAAAGGCCGGACTTTCACACCTTGTCCTCAAGTGAAGTGTTGGATGAGTTCGTTTCCATGAGGATCTTGGACAAGACCGCCGACAATGCGGTGTTGTGGGCTCAATGATCAAACAAGCCCAACCTTGCATTGAAGGCCAGGGCTTGTGTGGAAGAAGAGGATGAAGAGGATGAAGAGGAGTGTTGCCCCGAAGACACCAAATATGCCTATCATGAGCACATGGCTCTTGCGCCGCGGCAATTTTGGGGCAACAAGAAGAATTCAAGGCCCAACTTCAACAAAAAACAATTCAAGTGGTTTCAAGGGAAAGCAACGAGTGAGGACGTGCTACAATTGTGGCAATGTGAGTCATTTTGTTGTGGATTGTCCATATGAGAAAAGGGAAGACAATGGAGGCAAGCTTATCCGTAAACACAAGGCCAAGTCTTTTCCTAAGAAGAACAACTTCACCAAGAAGAATCCTCCCAAAGGATTGGTGGCCCAAGAAGAGTATGATGAGGATGACGATGACCAAGGAGATGACAAGGTGGTTACCATGGCTACCGTTGCTATTGCAACAACTCCATGGTCATCCCTCTTCGAGTCACCAAATGAGAACATCACCGCCAAGTGCCTCATGGCTAAAGCCACCAACAAGGTAACCTCCAACATAAATTCTACCATCACTACTAATCCTTCATTGATAGATTGTATTGATGAAAGTGAGGGGCGAAGGAGGAGGAAAATTAATTTAATCTTTTATGAGTAAGCTCAAAGGTAAACCCAAGAAGCACTTCGTTGCTCTCTTGGAACAACTTGGTGAAGCCAATGACATGATCGAGGCTCACGAAGAGACCATCTCTAAAATGGAGGGTCATAGTTGAGACTATGCCAATGAGATATCGGATCTCTCTAATGCTCTTGAGGAAGAGCGTGGTCTTCATTTGGCTCTTGAGGAGTCCCACAATGATGATCATGGTAAATTAAAGAAAGATCTTGATCATGCTTTAGTTGTCTCTCGTGTGCTCAATTCCGAGAAGGCAAAACTTGTGTTTTACCATGCTAGACTCAAGGAGGAGTTTGTCACACTTTACAAGGGGCACAAGGTCTTGAAGAGTGTACATGCTAGCCTCAAAGAGTCTCATGATCAACTTCAAGTTTCGCTAACAAAGGAGAAAGCCACTTTCCCTCAGATGGTTTTAATTGATAATGCGAATGCGACTAACCCTTGTTGTGAGCGTGTGCAACTTGTTGAAGAGAATGCCAAGTTGAAGAAGCAACTTGAGAAAGGCCTTGTGTCTTGCATACAAGGTGAGAAGAACCTCAACAATCTTTTGAGCAATCCAAAGGATGTTGTAGCCAAGGAGGGGATTGGGTTTGCACCCAACCCCAAGAAGAAGAAGAATGACAAGACCAAGCAACCTCCTCCTCTGAAGCAAACCTTTGTGAAGGAGGGAGAGGGTACTCCTAAGAAGAAGAAGAACAATGTGAAGGGTAGTGGAGTCAAGAAAGACATTGCCACTCCTTCCAACAAAGCCGGTGACTTTAACCCGTCTTATGTGTTATGTCGTGCTAGTGATCGACATGTTTATGCTAAATTTGTTGGTTCTTCTTATGAGTACATTGAATGGTCTATTTGGGTTCCTAAGACCCTTGTTACTAACATCAAAGGACCCATTACAAAATGGGTACCTAAAACCAAGCATGGATCTCTTGTAGGAGTTTTCTTCCGATGGGGGATCATGGTTGCTCGATAGTGGAGCCACAAATCATATGACCGGAAGCAAAGACTTGGTGGTGGACGTGCACAAAGGTTCATCTATGTCCACCAATGTCAAATGGGGTTATGCTTCATCTTCTAAGGTATTGGGTCTCGGTAAGGTTGATGTTTATCATGATCTCACGATCGAGAAAGTCATGCTTGTTGAGTCCCTTGCATACAATTTACTTTCTGTTCGTCAACTTGCACTCATGGGCTTTGCTACTTTCTTTGATATTGATTCCGTGGCCCTCTTGTGGAGCGAGACTTTTAAAGTAGCCTTTGTTGGGCATGTCGAGAACGGTCTCTATGTGGTCAACTTCTCGGAGCGACCCACTAAGACCGCGACATGCCTAATGGTTAAAGTTGACGTGGGATGGCTTTGGCATCGCCATTTGGCCCACATCAACATGAGATCTTTGCAAAGTATTCTCAAGGGGGACCATGTCCGTGGACTAACAAATGTTAGTTTTGCCAAAGATCGTGCTTGCAGTGCTTGTATCGAAGGAAAGCTACATGAGAAGGCTCACCCTCCCACGACTATCATCTACTCGATGATGCCTTTAGAGCTCCTTCATGTGGATCTCTTTGGGCCTCCATCCTTTGATAGTCTTGGGGTAGAAAGTATTGCTTGGTGATTGTAGATGATTATTCAAGATACACTTGGGTATACTACTTCAAGAAGAAGAGTGAGAGCTAACAAACCGTCATCAACTTTGCAAATGAAGCTCAATGTCAACATGGTGCAAAGATCTTGATGATTCAAAGTGACAATGACACCAAGTCCAAAAACTACACCCTGGATGAGTTCCTTAGTGATGAGGGGATCAAACATCAATATGCCGCACCTTATACCCCTCAACAAAATGGTGTGGCGGAGAGGAAGAACCGGACTTTGATGGACGCGGCAAGGACCATTATGGCAGAGTTCAAGTCTCCGTACAACTTTTGGGCCGAAGCCATCAACACCGCTTGTCATGCATCCAATCGGCTCTATCTCCTTAAAGTCTTGAACAAGACTCCATATGAGATACTTACCGGTAACAATCCCAACCTCAAGTACTTCTCGGTGCTCGGGTGTAAGTGTTTCATACTCAAGAAAGGTGTTTGTTTGTCTAAATTTGCGGCTAGAGCTCATAAGGGCATATTTGTTGGTTATGCTACAAACTCTCATGCTTACCGTGTCCTCAACAAGACCACCAGACTCATTGAGGAGACGTGTAACATGGAGTTTGATGAGAATAACGGCTCCCAAGTGGAGCAAAGTGGTACTTGTAATGTAGGTGATGAAATTCCTCCCCAAGCCATAAGAAGAATGGGTATTGGTCATATCCTACCCATTGAGGAATCCCATGTGGCCGAAGGAGAAGGACATTGTTCCACTCAAGTGGAACCATCACCAACCCAAGACCCACACGCTTCCGAAGAACAAAGTGAAGGCCCTCAACCTAATGAACAAGGCCAAGTGCAATATCAACCACAAGATGGTGTTGATCCACCAAGTCATGCACAAGGCCAAGTTCCTTCTCCCAAACAAGTTCAAGAGCAAGAGCAAGCTCAAGATCAAGAAGAAGCTCAAGAAGACGCTCATGATGATCAAGTTACCGCACCTCAACTATCTCTTGAGGAGCAATTGGAGCGTCGTGCCGCCAAAGTTGCTTCTAGGCTCCCTGATAGAGAGCATCACATGGAGAATATCTTTGGAAGCATTACAAAGGGGGTAAGTACTCATAGACAATTAGCAAACTGTTGTGCTCATCATGCGTTTGTCTCTTCTGTTGAACCCCAAAAGGTCTTTGTGGTGCTCGAAGACCCCGATTGGCTCAACGCCATGCATGAAGAACTCCATAACTTCGAGCACAACAAGGTGTGGCGTTTGGTACCAAGGTCGAAGGGGAACCATAATGTCATTGGAACCAAATGGATCTTTAAGAATAAGCAAGATGCTCACGGGATAGTCATTCGCAACAAGGCTCGTTTGGTGGCACAAGGCTACTCCCAAGTAGAGGGTATCGACTATGGTGAAACCTTTTCCCCCGTTGATCGCCTTGAATCTATTTGTTTGTTGCTTGCCTATGCTTCTCATCATAACTTTAAATGGCAACAAATGGATGTGAAAAGTGCTTTTCTTAATGGTCCTCTTAATGAGTTGGTGTATGTCAAACAACCCTCAGGGTTTGAGGATCCTAAGTTCCCCAATCATGTGTATCAACTCGATAAGGCGCTCTATGGCCTTAAACAAGCCCCATGTGCGTGGTATGAGCATCTTACCAAGTTATTGCAAGATCGTGGGTTTGAAATTGGGAAAATTGAACCCACTATTTTTACTAAGAAGGTCAAAGGGGAGTTTTTTGTATGCCAACTATATGTTTATGATATTATCTTTGGTTCACCTAACAAAGCTTTCAATGATGAGTTTGCCGCACTCATGACCGTGGAGTTTCAGATGTCCATGACGGGAGAGTTGAAGTTCTTCCTCGGGTTTGAAATCAAATAAAGAAGAGAAGGAATCTTCATCAAACAAGCCAAATACACTCAAGACATGCTCAAGGGGTTCAATCTAAGTGATGTCAAGCCGGCTACTACTCCCATGCCTACCAAGTGCCAACTTGACATTGATCCCAATGGTAAAGCGGTGGATCAAAAGGTATATCATTCTATGATTGGATCCTTGCTTTACCTTTGTGCATCTAGACCGGATATCATGTTGAGTGTGGGAATTTGTGCACGGTATCACTTCATCTGGGAGCATATTCGGTGAAGGGAGATTGATCTTCATTATGTCTACACTCATGATAACCTTGCAAATATTTTCACTAAGCCTTTGGATGAAGCAAGATTTCACGAGTTAAGGCATGAGCTAAATATCATAGATTTGAGCAATGTGGATTGAAACTATGCACACCTCCCCATACTCATCATGCTATCTTGTTTAGGTGTAGGCATGGACATAGGGGGAGTGTTGTTCTCTCAATGAACTTTTCCTCTCCCCATTATGCATAAATCGATCGAGTCTTTCACATTCACCATTGTTGATGGTATGTATGTGCTTCAAAGATGAGTAGTGGTCATGGGCCCAAGGTTAAAATCTTCGCGGTGCCATATCATTCCACTCAAACATAGGTGGCCTCGGCCACCGCCCTCTCTTTTGAGGGGTGTGTGTTTGTTGTCTCATTTTCTTTTTTTGTGTTGTGCTTGTGGTTGTGGTGTTATCTTTGTTATATTGTGGTCTTCCTTCTCTGAGCTGAGTCGTTTTCTTTCTAAAAGAAAATTTGAGCAAATGTTAGTTTAGAGTTCTTTTTCTGAGTTGGGGGGTACTACTGCTGGGAGTGCAAGGTACTACCGCTTATTAACACAAGCGATACTACCGCCCGCCCGAGTGGTACTACCGCTGCAGAGCAAAACCGTGCGGTTAAGTGGGGGGGTCGGGGAGTTCCTCTCCCCATACCCATTCTCCCAATCTCGCTCTCGCTCTCCAACGACGAACAAGCCACACGAGGTCGCCGGTGGGCTGCCTCCTCCGGGCCGTGCTTCACCTTTTCCTTCGGTTGGATCGATCCCCACCCCTTCCTCAAGCCATGGATGCCAGTATTGCCCCCGTTTCCTTCTTTTTGCTTCTAGTTTTTAGATCTAGGTTTTAGGGGCAATAGTAGTACATTCCGTGATTTTTGGCCAAATCAAGGCTTGAGTAGGAGGGTGAAGGCCTCTAAACTGCTAGGATTGATGTTTGGTAGGATTATTTTTGAATTTGGTCTCTCGGTAGTACCGGAGTGGACTTGGCAGCCTGGGAACCGCCGTTCCCCCGCCTGGAGCGGTACTACCGCCTATCCTGTGCGGTACTACCGCTGGATACGAACGTCCATAATCACCCTACCAAATGTTGATCTGTGTTCATTTTCTCTTGACTTATGCTCGTTCTTTCGTGATGTGTTTCATGTTTGTGTGTTTGGTTCTAGGTGATGGCCCTTCGGAACATCCGGCCCGTCGTATCAACCCCGGGTGCATTGGTTCAAAGCGCTATCGCACCTCTAAGGCAGCAGGTGGTTCTGCAAGTGGCTCTGCTAGTGTTCCTTCCTCAAGTGCTCTGCCATCTTAGTCTCGGCAGCCGTCCAAGAACATTGCAAAGAAGCCATCAAAGAGGGCCAAGACCGTCACTGAGATGTCTAACAAGGAGTTTTGGGAGAGGCATCGGCTCAATCCCTATGAGCATGAGCAAGAGCCCACCCTTGTCAATCGTCCCTTTTGGAACTGCTTTCTGTATGCAACCTACTTTGATGTTCTCAAGGCCAAGAAGAATCTCTATGTTGATGTCCGCTCCATCGACATTGCTCATTTGGAAAAGGACATTGCTTACTTTGGCAAAGCTCTGGAGATGTGTACTCAGTTGAATATTCTCGACATCATGTCATTCAACAAGGACTTTGATGCGGATTTGGTGGCTCAGTTTTATGCCACAGTCCATCTTGGCACCGATGCAGAAAGGACGACATGGATGACCAATGGCAGATGTATTGTGGTCAAGTGGAAAGCATTCATGGAGCTTCTTGGTGTTAAATATCACAGGCTTGAGAGTTTGGTTGGTTTTTGACCTCATCACAATGCCACCTCCACTCACAAGCAATCCCTATGGCCCTATTGTACTGTGAAGGTTAACCCTAAGACTCAAAAGGAGATGTATGAGCTGCCTGTTTTATTGGATGTCCTTCATCGCATCTTCAGGGAGACTCTCTTCCCTCGTATTGGGAACGAGGATATGGTTCACTCATATCTTGTGGAAATGCTACTTTTCTGCCAGCATTAGAAGGAAAAGGACACTGGAGAAACATTGGGTATCTCTCATGTCATGTGGTCCGAACTGTTGTCTGCCATCTCTCAGCGTAAGTGTCCTATCTATGCTTCGTTTATCATGCTGCTGATTGATAAGGCTTGGGAGCACCACTATTATGGGTAGCCGCTGGAGACTGGCGAGTTGGTCTCTCACGAGGTAATGAGGCTCAGGAGGAAGGATCTCTGGAACACTCTGATCACTCGTTTTGATATTCCGGTTGGTGCTGATGATGCTGAGGCAGAGGTTGATCATGATGATGATGATGATGATATGCCATCTGGAGCAGAGCCCTCTTGGGCAAAGAAGCTCAAGAGTAAGATGAAGAAGCTGTTCTACATGGAGTCTCACGGACAGTACTTGGCCCATGTGTCTGAGTAGAAGGCCAGGAGCCGTCATAAGGAGCTCATGCGCCAGGTTGGTGCCACGATTGTCAGCAACTCTGAAGGCCGGATCACTGATGAGGAGGAATGGGTTCAGTAGAACTGCCATTGGACTGATTCTGACCATGAGCAGCCCCCAGCCGATGACGGAGGTGCAGATGATCACGTGGTGATGTGATGATGGAGTGTGTTTGTTCTGCTATCACCTGAACCTGTTGCTTCTCTGTGTACCCTTTTTGGTGTGTCCATGCCAAAGGGGGGGGGAGGTTTTAGGGTTTTTCCCGAGTTGCGAGTGTGTGTTTATTGCATGCTTTGTGCCTTGTCTTTCCTTCTCACAAACTCTCTTTGTCCGGTTTGGTTTATGTTCATGAGACCCGGTTACCGTCACTTTGTGTGAGACCTATGCTACCTTATGTATGTCAAGTACTTTAGTAGATTGTGAGCTTATTTCCTGTTCTACCCTTACTCACCTACTAACTTACCCGCTTATATCTCCTCACTGTTAGATGTTATCGGACTATAAAATATAGGGGGAGTGTTGATCCTAGAGTGTGTGCTTTGCATTCCAAAGGCAACTCATTTAAATGCACACTTCTAGGGGGGCCGTCTATATTTTGTAGTCTTTGGGGTTTGCTTACTCTTATTGTTAATATATATTCTGTGCAAATCCCGTGTTGTCATCATTCCACCAAAAAGGGGGAGATTGAAAGGGCATGTCCCTTCCTATGTGGTTTTGGTGTTTGATGACAATGCGCTTGTGGACTAATCGTGTGTGCTAAGTATTTCAGAGATTAATCCATTGGCACGAGATGATTATCTCCCCTCGAAGCTTTAAGCAGAAGACGTGTCGTCTTCCACGGTTTTTGTTTTGGTGGACTTGAGTCGTAGGAGACACCCTACTATCAAGAGGGAGTCCACATTGGAAAGGCCAGGGGTGGAATCATCACGTACACTTCTTTTCGGCACCCTCGGCTCCTTTCTTGTTTTGGAGCTCTCCGCATCTTTCAAATGGAGGTGCAGTTGATGGGAGCGGTAGTACCGCCTATGACCACCAAGCGGTAGTACCGCTATGAAGTGTGGTAGTACCGCTAGGGGCATATGCGGCAGTACCGTTCCAGTGTAGTTTCGCTACTGTTTCGATTCGAGGAGCTCTTTTCTCGTGTCGGGTTTTACGGTAGTAGCAGCGATAGTACCGCTTATAAGCAGTAGTACCACTGCCACCATCGCGGCTACTACCGCTTCCCGCCCCAAAGCCTCGTCTCTTCCACAGCGCAGTAGTACCGCTGGGGGCCGTGGTGGTACCACTGCGACCTGCGGTAGTACCGCTCCACCCAGCGGTAGTACCGCTCTGTGCGGGCAGAAAAGGGGATAACGATTCACTTATCCCCTCCACCATATAAAGGGGTCTTCTTCCTCAAGAAGACCTACCTCTTCTCCCCCAAGCTCCATTGTTGCTCCAAAACCTTATTTTCACCCAATCTCTCTCCCTAGCCAATCAAACCTGTTGATTTCTTAGGGATTTGTTGAGAAGGCCCAGATCTACACTTCCACCAAGAGAAATTTGATCCCCCCAATAATCCCTTGCAGATCTTGTTACTCTTGGGTGTTTGAGCACCCTAGACGGTTGAGGTCACCTCGAAGCCATATTCCATTGTGGTGAAGCTTCGTGGTTTCGTTGGGAGCCTCCAATTAAGTTGTGGAGATAACCCCAACCTTGTTTGTAAATGTTCGGTCACCGCTTTCAAGGGCACCAATAGTGGAATCACGGCATCTCGCATTGTGTGACGGCGTGAGGAGAATACGGTGACCCTAGTGGCTTCTTGAGGAGCATTGTGCCTCCACACCGCTCCAACGGAGACTTACTTCCCCTCAAAGTGAAGGAACTTCGGTAACACATCCTCGTCTCCACCAGTTCCTCTCTTGGTTATCTCTTACCTCACTACTAGGAAAAGGCGTACTAATGGCGCACCAGTTTTGGCCATTAATGGCGCACTACTGGTGCGCCATTAGTTCCATGTCATTAGTATTTTTTACTAATGGCGCACCACTGGTGCGGCATTAGTATCTGGTATACTAATGGCGCACCATAGGTGCGCCATTAGTATAGGCCACAGTGCGCCATTAGTATGCCTCCCAGGGGGCCATATATACCCAGGTGCTTTGGCATACTAATGGCGCACTACATAGAAGTGCGCCATTAGTAATTTTTTATCAATTTTTTTTCAATTTTTTTCTTAATCTCAGGTCATTATGGCTTAATATGGGGTCAATTTTCTTAATCTCAAGTCAAATCGCACTCTGCGGTCAACCTTCCCATAAGGTCACCCATCCTGACACTACTCCAGCCTGAGCACGCCTAACTTCGTAGTTCTATCCAACGCCAGCACCAGCTCACTTCACAAGCACTTGTTGATATATCTATCATATCAATCCTATTAACCCTTCTAGATGTCTAGGAGTTTGTTAATGTTCATGAGTATGATGAAATTTTGAAAATATATTTCAAACTTCCCGGTCGTATTACGTATCATATTTTGGAAATAAAATAAAAATAAAATCGAAAATTTTATATTTTTTTTCTGTTACTAGTGGCGCACCTAGCAAACGGTACGCCACTAGTAAGTTTTAAATTTTTTGAATTTTTTTGCCTCTAGATCTTAAAAGCCCCGTAATTTTTTTCTATTAGGTTTTTGGGGATTTTGAAAATGTTTAACGGGGTTCCCCCAGTTAAATTTGGATGTAACTTTTCGAGTAGATGCTTTTTCATATTAAAAACATTTTAATCTGAGTTCGTATGCAAAAGTTATGCACGTTTTACTAAATTCTAGAGATATTTTGCAAATAAAGTCAAAATTCATATTTGTAAATTTCCCAACAAGTAGACCACATATCACATGGGAAACTTATTTTCTTTTATTTTTTGACATTTCCATCATTTTATTTTATTTTATTTTGAACTGGAAAAGGCGG
>LR738710.1:501474450-501512343 GCA_902687465.1 Secale cereale
TAATGGCCAAGTTAGTAATGGCGCACCGTGGGAGTGGTGCGCCATTACTAGTTCAACTAGTAATGGTGCACCACTCCCACGGTGCGCCATTACTAGTTTTGAAAACAAAATTTGAAAAAAAAATACTAGTGGCGCACCGTGGATGTGGTGCGCCATTAGTAGTTTAACTACTAATGGCGCACTATCCACTGGTGCGCCATTAGTAGTTTTGAAAAAAAATGAAAAAAATTGTTACTAATGGCACACCATTGATGTGGTGCGCCATTAGTATTTGGACACTAATGGCGCACCAACACATGGTGCGCCATTAGTATATACTAATGGCGCACCGCATGTCTGGTGCGCCATTAGTAACAATCCTATCTATAGCCCTTTTTCTAGTAGTGCCTTTACTTGTGCAAGCTTTATTGTGTTAGCTCCTTGTGCTTGCTTGTGTGCTTGTTCTTGTTGCATCATATAGGTTGCCAACATAGTTGCACATCTAGACAACCTATTTTGTTGCTAAGTTTAATTTGGTCAAGAAAAGTTAAAATTGTTAGTTTCCTATTCACCCCCCTCTAGTCAACCATATCGATCCTTTCAGTTTCTGGTTCCCCCGCGCGTGGTGCGCGACGTCATGGGAGAACTTGGATCGTGGCCCGCGGATTCTCCTCACCCCACGATCACGGGGCGAAAACTTCCGCCCCACTCATCCCATGTTTCGCACGCACCTTGCCATGTGCTCCGTATGCATTGAGCGTGGTAGGTGGTGGACGGAGGGCACATGGAGGGGCACCGTGGTTTGAAACTCGAGCACCGATGGTTGGTGCAGAGGGGCGGCCTCGGCCCCCAGTGTCATGGTGAGTGCAGAGAGGCCGTATTGGGGGAAAGGGGCGGCCATTTCTCGTAGGAGGAGGCACCCCCCCTGCCGTATTTTCCCTATAAATGGCGTCGGGGCAATGTTCTTCTGCACACACTTCTCCCCATCTTCTCCGATCCTTCTCTTTTAGCCATGGCGCGAGGGCGAGGGCTTGGTGGTGCCCCGGTGGCAACGACAAGAGCTTCTTCTCGACAACATGCCCCTCCTCCCCTGGATCCCGAGGCAGTGGAACCGTCCTCAAGGAGAGGAGGGGGGACACAGTCGTGGTCGCCGTAGCGCTCGAGGAGGAGGAGGACGAGGCGGCGCCTTGGCGGCGCCTCCGCCGGTGGCTCCGTCCCTGGCGAAAGGCCACGTTGGCGACCAACCCCGGGAGTTCATCATTAGGCTGTACAAGCTCGTGTGTGGTCACCTTCGTCTCCCTACTCCCTTTGTGCGAGAGATGGAGCTTGAGCAGCCACGCACTCTGTGGCTGAACATGAGGGGCTGTGGGAATGGAGGTGTGAGGGTTGATGTCGACTTCCCCGCCCCTCATGTGATGTATCTTCGTTGCTCCTAGAAGACCTTTGTCCGTGCCCACGGCTTCTCGGAGGGGCACGTTCTCCAGTTCAAATTAATGGAGAACGGCTTGCTCTCCGTTAAGATCTTAGGGCGCTCGGGTGGTTGTTTAGGGTGTTGCACGGAGAGCTCGACCGACGATGAAAGCTCCTCCTCGAGCGAAAGCGACGAGAAGGACAGTGACGGTGATGACGACGATAGCGGGTGGAGGAGCGAGGACTCCGATTCTGGCTGACCGTCGCCTGCACCATCTTCATCAGGCGGTAGCACCATTATCTACACCTACATCCCTTCCTCGGCAATGTGATTTGCCAGGAAGTTGGGTACAGAGGTGCGGATGGTGCAGCTGGGCTCCTCCGGTAGCCATCCAGCTGGTCTCCGGCAGGCTTCCTCTCGGGTTGCATCTCCGTTAGCCCTGCCGAGCCTTGCTGGCCCTGGTGATGGTGGTTGACGGGGATGCCTTCCGCCTTGCTCTCCATCGTGGCGTTCCCTCGCGCTCCCGTACCCTCCGGGCCATCGCTCCTGGATCCCGACATGAGCTGGCCGGGTCACCGCCTAGGTGCCCTTTTGCGATCCTCGCCTTCGACGACTGCGCCTAAGAGGAGAGGGGCAAGAAAGGGCATCACAGGGCACTTATATTTTTTCAATCTCAAATTTGTAGGTGAATGCCAAATTTTTATTTCAAATAATGTAACCCCTCGAGTCCATCTTTGTGTTCTGTAATGCTTTTACTTGTATCAGCATGTGAATGAAAAAAAGATGAAACTTGTTCGGAACCCATGCATGTGTACGTTCATGCAAAGGTGGAATGCCTCTTTAGTGAAAATAAACGAGTTTTCCCCGGCAAGATATCCTGCCGGCACCCTCTTTGTGTGCTGGAGAGCTACGTCTGCTAGGGAACAGACAGAGGGGCTAGCCCCTCCACCAACTTCTTTTTACCAAAGGCTACTACGACTATCCTGACTAAAGCAGCATTTGAGTAATGGATGGGAGCACATAAGTTTCAAAAGAGAGGTGTGAGGTTTTCCGATGCAAAATTATAGCTTTACAGAACACTAATGGACAGGAGGTAAACTTATCTGTCTGGTTTGTCGGGGATTGCTATGCCGTGTAATCTTCTCGTTCTTTGTTGAAGCCAAGTTCGCGACTGGAACCTGCAACTCCATGTATATGAGATTGAATGCATGATGCAATCCTATCTATATGCATATGCACATGCTCATGGAATGCTAATGTAGTGATCTTGGTGTGCTTGTGCATGCATGTAATCTTAGTTGGGCCCCCCTACAACGCTTCTTTATTTTGTCTTGCATGGGGTCATCGCCCCGGCTTTGTACGTGGGGTTACAAGGCCTGTACAAAAGGGTGGTTGCCGGGCGGTGCCCGGCAGCCTCGCACCTTACAGTAGTACTTATGGAGATGCTCAATATTCCATGAGTTTTGCAACTGAGTGCCATCTCTGGTCTCCAGACGGACTACGCCAGGTCTGGTGACTCGTACCACCCGGTAAGGGCCTTCCCACTTTGGTGACAACTTGTTTGTACCCTTGGCCGACTGAACGCGCCTAAGGACAAGGTCACCTTCCTCCAAACACCGGGCATGAACCCTGCGGCTGTGATAGCAACGCAGGGCTTGCTGATAGCGTGCAGCACGCGTAGCAGCCTAGAGACGGTTCTCTTCGAGTAGCACATCGTCGTCACGCCGATGCTGATCTTGCGCTACTTCATCATAGGCAAGCACTCTAGGACACCCGTAAATGAGTTCCGTGGGGATAACTGCTTCTACCCCGTAGACCAGGGAGAAGGGAGTCTACCCGGTAGCTCGGTTAGGTGTCATTCTGAGGGACCAGAGAAGTACCGGCAGCTCCTCGATCCACGCCTACCGTGCTTCTGCAGCGTATCAAAAGTTCCTGTCTTGAGTCAACGAAGCACTTCAGCGTTCGCCCTCTCTGCTTGTCCATTGCTCCGGTGATGTGCCACGGAAGCTAATGAGATCTTGCATGAGAGGGCATGAACATGTTGCATGAAGGTGTGGCTTGTGAACTGGGTGCCGTTGTCAATGATGATCCTTGTTGGAACTCCAAAACGACACACCAATTCTTTCATGAACTTGATAGCTGACTGGGCAGTCACCTTTCTCATGGCAGTCACTTCCGGCCACTTTGTAAACTTGTCGATGGCAACGAACAAGTATTCAAAGCCCCCGATTGCTCGGGGGAAGGGGCCGAGAATATCGAGCCCCCAGACCGAAAATGGCCATGACAGAGGGATTGTCTGAAGGGCTTGGGCTTCACATGTCATGACGAGCTCGACGACATCTTGGAGGGCTGTGGGCCAATAGAATCCTTGCCAGAATGCTTTCCCAACTAACGCCCTTGATCCATGGTGTGAGCCGCACATTCCTCTATGAATCTTAGCCAGCAGTACCTTACCATCCTCCCAGCGAACACACTTCAATTTCACACCGTTGGGTCTCCTTCTGTACAGAGTGTCATCGACAAACTGATACATACTGGCCCTCCGGGCTACTTTATCAGCTTCATCTTGGTTGCAGGGAGTTCTCCGGTTTGTAGGAAGTGGACAATGTTCCTTGCCCAAGTTGGAGCCTGAGGCTCAGCAACAAGGACTAACGACACCTCCTCTGCTGTGGGAGCACTGGCCTCGCGTGCGGGGCCCTTGGGCCCGGCAGGAGGGGTTGGTCCGGTAGGCTGTGAGGAGTTGTTTCCGGCAAGGTCTCTGCCGGGAGCAGATCGCTCTACCGGGAGAGGCTTATCGTAGTCCAACTTTCTCCTTTTCCGGGCCATTGTGGCTGGTGATACGGAGGGCTGAGAGAGACAGAGAACAAAAGTACCTGGTTCCACAGGAAGCTTCTGCGCAACACACTTTGACATGTGATCAGCTATGCTATTTTCCGCACAGGGTACGTGCTCTGTTTGCAACCCATCAAAGTGCTCCTCTAGTCTCCTCACTTCCTCGACGTATGCTTCCATCAATGGGCTTTGATAATGTTTGTTGACTTGTCTCACCACAAGCTGTGAGTCTCCTCGTATGATCAGCTTCTTAATTCCCAATTATGTTGCAATCCTGAGCCCGGCAAGGAGCCCTTCATACTCAGCTGTATTGTTGGTGTCTTCTTCCCGGGCAAAGTGCATTTGGACGACGTACTTCAAGTGCTCCCTAGAGGGTGCGACGAGAAGCACACCAACCCCTGTACCTTGTAGGGAAAAAGCACCATCAAAATAAATAATCCATTCTTGGGGTGATTCCTTGCCGGGGAGAGCTGTCTCTGTTATTTCCTTGCCAGGGGTTGGCGCCCATTTTGCAATAAACTCTGCCAGTGCCCTGCTCTGAATGGTTGAAGTGCTCTCATACTTCAGGCCAAAGCTGAATAACACCAAAGCCCACTCCACTATTCTGCCAGTAGCCTCAGGGTTTTGGAGTTTCCTTTGCAACAGGAAATGAGTGACAACCGTGATCTCATGGGCTTGGAAGTTGTGGCGCAGTTTCGTTGAGGCCATGATAAGGACAAAGACCAACTTTTGCACACCAGAGTATCTCGACCGAGCTCCTTGTAACAAGGAGCTGACGAAATACACTGGGCGATGCACCACTTCCTTCCTTGCCATGTCCTTGGGGTTGCTCTCGTTGTGATGCTTATTGCTGTCCTGATCCTTTCTTGATTCTGCCGTGTTCTAACCTCTTTCTGATTCATCTACTTCTCACTGTGCTATTAAGGCCGCACTTACCACTTGGTTGGTTGCCACCAAGTAAAGAAGCAACGGCTCTTGGGGTTTGCGTGCAACCAAGGTAGGTACAATCAATAAGTAGGCGTTCAACTCCTGCAACGCTGCATCCGCTTTCGGGGTCCACTTCATTGGCCTAGCCTTGTTGAGAATTTTAAAGAACGACAAGGTGCGCTCGACAGACTTGGAGATGAATCTACTTAGCGCGACAACGCATCCTGTCAAGCGCCTTACATCCTTGACTGTCCTTGGCATCTGGATCTGTTCAATGGCTGTGATCTTATCGGGGTTGGCTTCAATCCCCCGATGGGATACGAAGAATCCAAGCAGCTTCCCGAAGGGAACACCAAACACACACTTCTCCGGATTAAGCTTCAAGTTGATCTTGCGCAGATTAGCAAACGTATCCTCCAAATCATGGATAAGGGTGGCCTTATCCTTGGTTTGACCATGATGTCATCCATGTAAGCTTCTATATTCCTGTGTAGCTGTGGCTCAAAACCAATCTGGACTGCTCTTGCAAAAGTGGACCCGGCACTCTTCAATCCGAAAGGCATGCGGACAAAACAGTACGTGCCACATGGAGTGATGAATGATGTCTTCTCATCATCTTCTTTGGACATGAATATTTGGTGGTACCTGGAGTATGCATCCAGAAAGGAAAGTAGATCACAACCTGATGTGGAATCCACAATCTGGTCAATACACGGCAAAGGGAACGGGTCCTTTGGGCAAGCGTTGTTGAGATCTGTGAAATCAATGCAAAGCATCCATTTCCCACTAGCCTTCCGGACTACCACTGGATTTGCTAACCCTGCAGGGTGCAGTACTCCTCTGACCAAACCAACTGCTTCTAATTTCTTGATTTCCTCGGCAATGAACTGCTGCCGCTCCAAGGCCTTCTTCCAGACTTTCTGCTTGATAGGTCGGGCATGTGGGCAGACAACAAGGTGGTGTTCCATTACCTCCCTGGGAACACCAGGGATATCCGATGGTTGCCAGGCAAACACATCGATATTCTCCTGCAGGAAGGCAATGAACACGCTTTACTATTTGTCATCAAGGGTGGCGCTGATAGTGAAAGTACCATCAACGCCAGCTAGCCCTGCCGGGACCTTTTTCACTTGCGGTGCAGCAACCTTGGGACTCTTGTCGTTGGAACACTCCGACACGTCGTCAACGGGTGCCGTGCACTCGGAGGGGGCACGCTTCCCGGACTCCTTGCCGAAGGTCCAACAATCCCTCTTGTTTCCTTTGCTTTCCATGACGGGAGCTGCCACTGCCGCAGCCTCTGCTGCGACTGCATCCCGGTACATCTTGTCCACGCAGATAATGGCATCTTTCTCGTTTGATGGGATAGTGATGACTCCCAGTGGCCCAGGCATCTTCAAAGTGTTATAAGCATAATGGGATGCTTCCATGAAGTTAGCTAGGGCTGGGCGTCGCAAAATCCCATTGTACGGCAGGGGAGGTCAACCACATCAAACACAATCCTCTCAGTCCAGTAGTTCAGCTCTCCCCCAAATGTCACCGGCAACGTAATCTTTCCCTTAGGACGGCTCCTGCCGGGATTGACTCCTTGAAACGTGCCGGTAACCTCTAGCTCTTCTTCTCCTATTTGAAGCTTCTTAATGAGTGTCGGGGAAATCAGATTTAACCCAACCCCACCATCCACTAGCATCTTTGTGACCTTGAGGTTGCGAATTGTTGGAGATACCAACAATGTCAAACACCCTACCGCTGTGACGCGGCCAGGGTGGTCCCCCTCATCAAAGATGATGGGCGTGCGGGACCACTTGAGCGGCTTCCAGGCCTTTGCCGCTGGCTCCACATCATTGACCTCCCTTGCCCGTCGCTTGAGTTGGCGATGGGATGTGTGCAAAGATGCACCTCCATCAATGCATAGGGCATCAGTGGGCCTCTGAAATTCCTACTCACTGGTTTCCCCTTCATCCCCTCCATCGCTCACATTGCCACATATTTCTTTCTCTTGGGCCCTGGCGGGTTTTCTTTGGTTCCGAAAGGGTTTGCCGGGGCAATTTGCTTCACCGCCTCGGCCCTTACCGCCGGCAACATTCTGACCTCTTTCCTTATCTCACTTATCATACTCTACCCTCTGTCTCTTGGCAAGTTGCTCAACCTGATAACACTCCTGAAGGTTGTGGCCCTTGGTCCGGTGGATCTTGCAGTACAAACCATCACCTTTCCCAGCTTTCTCAGTAGAAGCGGCCTCCCGGCAAGTCGTGCAAGCAGCAACTTCCTTGCCGGGGCCTCAACCTTGGCCTTCTTGCCGGTACTAGGCGTGCCTGAACCTTCCACAGTCATCACTACCTTATCTCTTGGTTTCTTGTTGCGCTTCTTGCCCTTCTTCCGACTGGTTGACTCATCTTCATCCTCTGAATCAACATTGATGCAATCTTCCTCTCCGGGCAATTTCCTTCCTTCCTCCATCCAAGCACACTTATCCACTAGTGTGTATAGTTCCTTCACAGTCTTGGGTAACCACACATTCATTTTGGAATGAATGCGGCGGTTGCGCACATTGGACTAGAAAGCTGCTATAACAGCTGCCAGATGGATATTCGGAATATTTCTATGAACTTTACTGAATCTCTGTAAATACTTACAGAGGGTTTCTCCTTCCTTCTGCTGAAGGAGCTGCAGGTCGCTGGGCCTGCCGGGTTCATGGTGCCCGTCGGTGAAGGCTCTGATGAACTCATGGCACAGATCTGCCCATGACGAAATGGAGTTCTCTGGCAGGTGCATCAGCCAAGACCTCACATTGGACTTGAGGGCCAAAGGGAAGTAATTGGCGAACACCTTCTCGTCTCTTCCCCCGGCAGCCTGAACAACGATGGTGTAGATGCTCAGGAACTTTGCCGGGTTCAACCTCCCATCGTTCTTCTCAGGTATCTCTCGCTTGAACGTGCGAACGGACGGCCAACAGACTTGCCGCAGCTCTCGTGTAAAGGAAGGGAAACCAACCTCAAAGGGTAGGCACCCGCCAACACCGAGTGCAGGCTCGTCAGCGTTGAGGCCGTCACGCCCGTCGATTGGGCGAGGGTTGTCACGCCGTTGATCTATGACAGCGCATGCATTTCCCCGTCGCCTATCCTCCGGGGTCTAACGTCGGCCTAGACGTGCTCGAGGACCAGAAGAGGCCATCAAGACGTCGTCGGGGTCTTGATTCAACTACGCCTGCGTCGGTTGCCGTGGTGGGGACTGCACTGTGGGGACGGCCCCCTCCATTCGGCCAGCCGTGCGGGCGGTTGCTGTCGCTTGGGGAGGCTGCAGCGGGCAAGCTCGTCGTGAGCCCCCAGCTTCGGTGAAACCGAGCAGGCTCTGGATGGTGGCACGCCATTCACCCATCTGCTCGGCCACTGGCGGGAATCTTAGTAGCAGTTGAGCTCGCGCCATGATTTTCGTGGCTGTGCTTGGCATGGATGTCGAGGACATCGACCACACTGTCGCCTGGCTCCTAATGGTGCCAACGGCAGCGACGGTGACATCGCGCCCGCGCTGCTGTGGGACGACCACCTGGGCAGCGGGATTGCGCGGCGGTGGTGCTCGAAGATCAGCAGCTCCATTCAGTGTAGTGGTTTGGTTGGATTATCCGAGAGGAGGTGCACGCGCCACAATCGCTCCCTGGGTGGGGGCAACTGCAGGGCGGTTGTTTACCCCGGACCGAGCGCCGTTGTCGCGGCTGTGTTCATCAGAAGGAGGAGAGGGTGCAGATGGAGTGACCCCCTCGACCGCACCTTGCTGAGCGTGATCGATGAGACGCTACTGGTGTTGTTCTCCTCCGACACCTTCAGCCACCGTGTCGGCCGCAGGGGGAGTGGCAATGATGCCACCTGCTCCAACCACGCCCCCAGCGGTGCTCACGTCCTCGCTTGTCTCCGCATCCCTCGCAGCATTAGGGGCCGCGGGCGGTGGGGCCTTCGAGGTAGATGGCTGGGCCGAAGGGCCGGATTTCTTCTTCTTGGGTGCCATGGTTGATGGCACCGTCGAAGATGAAGATGGCGATGAAGATGACGCGCTGCGTATGCTTTCAGGTTGACGCAAGCGCTCCCACTACCTGGTGCGCCAAAGATGTCGCGGGATATCCGCGGCTACCTATGGGGCCGGGCGGCCCCTTGCCGGTTCGGCGGCGGGACGACGCGTTGTACAAAGGGCAGGACGGCGCATGGCAGCACGGCAGAGAGCACACAAGCAATTTACCCAGGTTCGGGCATCGCAAGGCGTAAGACCCTACTCCTGCTTTGGTGGATTGATGATGGAATGAATGTGGTGGTGCGTAGTACACTTGTCCGGCAAGACGTGCCTCAGGGCCAGAGCGACTACGCGCGTATGTTGGCTTGGGTTCATCAACTTCCCAACCCTTCCTACGGGTGCCATGGGCCTCCTTTTATAGATTAAGGGGTCACCACAGTGGCAAAAAGGTCATTACCGAAAAGCGATCAGGCTCCTCCACCTAGCTCCTCCAACCTTGCGCTGGTGGCCACTCCGGCCCCGGCGGCCACACACTCTGTACCAGTGGCCACTCTGGCACTGGTAGCCACCCCTCTCTTCAATATGGTGCCCTTTTCCCTCAACTTTGATCGTGGGAAGAAGTTTCAAGCGGATATGAAGGCCAAGTTTGGTCACCTGGTGGTCTTCTCTCCGGGTTTTCGTCAAAAGGAATTCACCATGGTGGTTTCATTTAGCCGGGCTTCTTTCAGGCTTAACATGCACACGGTTAGTGTTTCCCTTCTTGCCATGTTTGGGGGCTATGCCCAAGGTTTTCGGGTTCGATTATTGAAGGATAGGTCTTACAAGTTCTCGGTTGCTTCAAAAGCAGTGGGTTTTGAGATCTATAATGCGGGCAAAATTGTTGAGAAGGATTTTGAGGTGGTTTTTAACCTTTGGAACTTCGGTGGCCCGAATTGGCAACGGGAAGAAGCTCTATACTATGCTGAGCTTGACAAACTATGGACCTTAGTGGGTAGGTCTGGCAAGGCCATTGTTCCTCACTCCGGTGATCACCGGAGCTACTCCACGGTTGTCCGGGATGGCAGATCTGTTTTCAAACGATTATCGGGACCCATTCAAGAGGGCTCTAATCAAGGCCTTAACAACAATTCATTGCACCTTAATCCTGCTCAAGTTAGGCCTCAGATGGAGCACCAGGTCATGCAACAATCATTTGCACGTAATCACGTGGTTTGCCATGCATGTGGAGAGAACGATCACATAGCCCGCTTTTGCACTACTCCTAATCTGCCAGGGCTTTGGCCGTTTATTCATTTTGACTCTTTCCCGAGCCCACCAGCAGAGGCTTGGGCCGAAGGTGAAGTGGAATCTTGGTTTCGTCGTCTTGGGCCGGCGGCACAGATTCGGCAGGTGCCTTCATTTAAGGAGCTAGTCAAGGATTTTTTTCCCAAACTTCCAGCCAACACCGTCGCTTGCCTCCAGGCATTCCACTTCACTTTCCTTCTCTGCTACCACCTCTGCTCCTACCTTGACAAGCTCGCCGGCGCTGCCATTGTTGTCGGACAGATCTCTAGTTGCCTCCCTGCTAGAGTCATCGTCGATGGCCAATATCCCCATAGACCCTCAACCTTTCGTCCTGCATGGATTTCAGATTCAGGCGATTGATGTTCGCAATGGGGTTTCTCGCGTGATTGTGCCTCATTGCTCGAGAAGGAACAAAGAGTGAGCGATTGGCAACATCCACCCGCTTCCGAATGAGGTATTTTTTCCAAATGTGCATGAAGTTCTAGAAGAGTTTCTCTAGGGAGTTGAGCAAGTTGGTTTTAGAGAAAGCCAGCCTTGCCCTTTTGGGGAAGCTTACGTCAAGTTCGCGCATGTCAGAGACAGAGATAGGCTCATTCAACAGGGCCCGCATGCATTTGGTGATGTTTTTATCTCATTTACGAAACACAATCAAGGAAGAAATTGGCGCAGGGTTCAGTTCAACAGAATCTGTTGGCCGCTGTTTGTGGGGGTCCCCTTTGATTTCTGTAACTCTGAAGATATTGCTTCTGCGATATCCAAGTGGGGCAAGATCATTAGTTGGGAGAGAGAGGATGCCCTGAAGGGTAAGATCTTGGTCAAGGCTAGGGTCACAGAGCTTGATGACATCCCTAAAAGTATAAGATGGTTTGAAGGGGAACAATTTGAGGAGGAATCATAGACATGCTCTGTTGAAGTTCTTCTTGAGGAAATGTTGGGTGGTGGGCCTGCTGATGAGGACGCTATTCCACCTGATGGTGTTGACCCACACCCAGTGCCTCAGCATGCTAATGATTTCCCAGGTTTTCAACCACTACCTAATCACAATATTCATGCTCCTAATAATGTCTGGGATGCCTGGGAAGAGCAAGCAGAGCAAGAGGATCACTGGGCTTTCCAACAACCAGTTCCTGTTCTACCTCAGCAGCCTCAAATTGAAATTCCAGCTCTGCCAGAAGATGGGGCACCCAACAGTAGTATTACCACTACTGTATCTATATCTGATGGTTTTCTTTCCCTGACACACTCATCTAGTGAAGAGATCAACCAGGGTGTTCAAGTCCCTCCAATTGGTCAAGGGCTTCTTAACATTGCCTTGGCTTATAATGCTGTGGGAGAAGAGGAAGATTTACAGGTGCTGCAGCCTAATGATGATCACCCTCAGAATGTGGTCATGGAGCATGACCAACAGACTCAGATTGTGGTTGCTGAAGAACAACAGAATATGCAGCCAGCTCACATATCAGGTATGCCCACTTCTGCCAGACACACATAAGTTACCGGAACCTCCTTACCCATCTTGGACATAGACAAGCAACATGAGAATTTGAAGGAATTTCCTACTACAGAAAATAGTGCAGTACCATTTGTTGTAGCTGGCAGTGTTGATGCTGAAGTTTCTATCCCTACACATCAAGTCCCTATTTCAGATATTAAGGGCAAGGTAGATGTTCCAATCCCTCACATTGGATCCTCATCAGAAGAAAACCCTATAGGTAACTATGGGTCCTTCTCCTTGCCAGGTTCTCCTTCTATGCTTGAATTACATACATTGGCACAAGATCATGCTATGCAAGTTATTGATGGCTCACATTTAATTTCTGAAGAAGGGCTAGACCTATGGATATAGCACTTTGCTCCAGCAACCCAAGGAGCAATACCCACTTTCAAAATTGAGTAAGTTGGGTTAACTTCATAATCCATTTTCTGTTGACACCTGATAAATTTGGATGGACCATGCATTTGCTCAAATTTGATATTTGGAAAATGTTGACTGCTAATTGTGAGCAAGAAAAACTCTGCTTTTTCATATTCCTGATGGATGTACCACTTCTTAGGATCCCACCTGCAAAGATTTGATCCTAGGACTGGGCAAGGAAAATGAAGGTATTAGTCCTGCTGCTCATTCTTCCACTGGAGCAAGTAGTCCTCTTTAGCAAGTGTCTCCAAATAAAATTCTGCCACTTGGAGAGGCCATCTCAAGAAAAAGGAGAGAGAAAGAACCTATGGTGGAAACTGAGGTAAGAAGGAGTGACTGGATTAAACATGATAATAAGGGCATTAGAAGAAAATCATGTGATGCTAAATCTTGTTTGCCTTGTAATGCTATACCTCCACTTATTCAGAATTCAGTGGTTAAAAACCCGTCAAAATCTTTTTGTAAGGTTTCTGAAGAAGAGCTACAGGAAAAGCTGTCCAGGAAACCTAAGAAGAAGGGACAGGAAAACATGGCCAAGGTGTCCAAGGCCAAAGAAGATGCAACCAAGTCAAGACCTATGTGATGATGAGTCTACAACACCAACCTGTGTCAGATAGAAGAATGGTCTGCTATTCTCTTTTGGGAAATATTTGTCATATGTATGAAATGAACTATAACCCTTGCACCTGCTGCACAATGGATGTCTGCCCTGGGTGGCACCTTTTGTCTGTTATCTGTACTTTGCTGAAATGTTAGTTATGGTATGTTACTGTGGGAGTGACTGCTGCTTTATCTCATACTATGGAAGCTATTGGTTCTCATTACTGGTTGCTTTGGTTTTCTTGGTCTTATGCTTCTGTGAAATGTGGGCATGTACCCCCTTGCTTAAGGTGCATGGTCCTTTGTGTGGATCCCAATAACATTCTTGTTTGGGATAATCATCAGGGGGTGGGCCCTGCTGATCAAAGAATCATAAACTTGGTTTTTCATGAATAACTATAGAACTTGGAATATCCTAAATTGAAATGTGAGGGGTATCAATTCTTCAAATAAATGGGTGGTTATTAGTCAAAAAGTGGAAGAAAGTGCTACTGGGATTGTGTGCTTGCAGGAAACTAAGAGAGAAAACTTTGATTTAGCATATATTCATAAAGTGTGTCCTCAGAGGTTTAATAAATTTGAATACTTACCTTCCATTGGGGCATCAGGTGGTATACTGACTGCTTGGAATGGAGCTTTATTTACTGGAGAACTAATGTTTCGAAATAAGTTTTCTTTATCCATTCAGTTCACTTGTAGAACATCTTCCAAAAGTTGGATCCTCACAAACATCTATGGTCCTTGCAATCATGAGGATAAAATTGAGTTCATTGACTGGTTTGGTAATATACAAATGCCTAATGAAGTGGATTGGATTATCATGGGGGACTTTAACTTCATCAGAACACCTGAAGGCAGAAATAAACCTGGAGGGGATGTTAATGAAATGCTTATGTTCAATGAGGCAATAAGTGAACTTGGTTTGATTGAACTCCCTCTCAAAGGCAGGCAGTTTAGCTAGAGTAACATGCAAGATAGCCCACTCCTGGAAAAGTTAGACTCGTTTTTCACCTCTGCTGCCTGGATGACCAGCTACCCAGATACTTTGGATCTTTCCATGGCTAAACCAATTTTTGATCACCTCCCTTGCATGATTAAAGTTGGCACAAATATCCCAAAATCTAAGGTGTTCAGATTTGAAAACTATTGGCTTAATCACATCTCTTTTGAACAGGTGGTTGAGGCTGCTTGGAATATTCCAGTAGATCATATAGATTGTGCAAAGAAGATCAATGCAAAATTAAAAAATGTCAGAAGAGCTCTTAAGCTTTGGGCTAAAAACCTTTATTGTCATAAGAAGCAAATTGTAGATATAAATGACTGTGTCTTTCTTTGGGATATGGTTGAGGAATACAGGGAGCTTTCAGTGTTTGAGAATAATTGTAGGACCATG
The DNA here is from genome assembly GCA_902687465.1 of Secale cereale. Taxonomy (NCBI): domain Eukaryota; kingdom Viridiplantae; phylum Streptophyta; class Magnoliopsida; order Poales; family Poaceae; genus Secale; species Secale cereale. The sequence continues at coordinate 501,488,791 of LR738710.1, forward strand.
CTCAAGGATTATTTATTAACTATGCTCAATGATCAGAAGATTTACTGGAAACAGAGAGGTAATATTAAAGGAGTAAAGTTTGGAGATGAGAACACAAAATTCTTCCACACTAAAGCCTCTATTAATCATAGACAATATAAGATTGCTATGCTGCTGAACAAGGATCAAGTTGAAGTAACAGATCATGATGGAAAGGCTGCAATCCTCTGGGAGGCTTTTAAAAATAGATTGGGACAATCTAATGGACACTCAATGCACTTTGACCTCAATGATTTTTATGAAAACACAGTGGACCCCCAAATCTTCATTGATCTGGAAAAACCATTTTCTCAAGAAGAAGTTGAAGAAGTGGTCAAAAACCTGCCTGCAGATAAATCACTAGGGCCAGATGGATTCAATAAATAGTTTATCAAAAGTTGTTGGGATATTATTAAGACTGATGTCTTTGAGTTTATAATGGCATTCAATGCAGGGAATGTAAATCTTGAGTGCATTAACTCCTCTTTCATCACTCTAGTTCCAAACAAAGAGGTGCCACTTTCCCCCAAATGACTTCAAGCCAATTTCCTTGCTAAATGGAGTACTGAAAATCATTACAAAATTGATGGCCACTATATTACAAAGAGTTATTCTGCAAATGGTGCATATTAATCAATATGGCTTCCTCAAAGATATAGTGATCCAGGATTGCCTAGGATGGGCATATGAGTACATTTACCAATGTCATAAATCTAGGGAGGAAATCATAGTAATTAAATTGGATTTTGAGAAGGCTTTTGATACAATTGAGCATGCTGCAATTATTGATATTTTTAGAGTTAAAGGTTTTGGAGAGAAATGGATATCATGGATGAAAGCTCTGTTCACAACTGCATCATCTTCTGTATTACTGAATGGTTTTCCTGGGAAAAGAATATACATAAAAAGAGGAGTAAGACAAGGAGACCCTTACTCTCCTTTAATTTTTGTGCTAGTTGCTGATCTGTTACAATCCATTCTTAACAAAGCCATGAGGTTAAACCTCATTACTGCCCCACTTCAAGTCAACTCCTGCCCTCACTTCCCAATTGTGCAATATGCAGATGGCACTCTTGTGGTTATGCAAGCTGATTCTAGGCAGTTGTTCTGTTTAATGGCACTTCTCAATACATTTGCTACTGCAACTGGGCTCAAAGTGAATTATGGGAAGTCAATCATGGTACCTTTGAATATTGTTGACGACAGGGTTGAAATTTATACAAACACCTTGCAGTGTGCTAGAGGACAATTCCCCTTTACTTACCTTGGTGTGCCCTTGGGAATTTACAAACTGACTGTTGAGCAATGCCTCCCCCTAGTTAACAGGATTGCTAAAAAATTGGCTGGTATCTCTATCTTCATGACCCAAGCTGGGAAATTACTACTGGTAAAGTCTGTGATGACCTCATTATCAGTTTTCTTCATGTGCTGTCTGGACATACCTGTTACAATAAAAAAACAGATCATCAAGTATTTGAGACACTGCCTTTGGAGAGACCCTGATATGGAGGACAAAAGACTTGCTTTGGTTGCATGGCACACCGTGTGTAGACCCAAGGACCAGGGAGGATTAGGAGTGCTTGATATCTTTACTCACAACAAAACGTTGCTCATGAAGAACCTTCACAAATTCTTCAACAGACATGATATTCCGTGGGTCAACCTCATCTGGGAAACATACTATAGTGATGGAAAACTACCAGGGGGCAACATGATAGGATCATTCTGGTGGAAGTCCAACTTAGCTCTCATTAACCAGTACCAAGCTATTGCTAGATGTAATGTGTGAGATGGTGTCAGTGCATTCTTTTGGGATGATATATGGAACCAAGCAATACTTAAACACCAATTCCCTCACTTATTCTCCTTTGTCAGAAACCCTCAACTAAATGTTCAACAAGTGTTGCAGACTAAGTACTTGCAGGATCTCTTCTTTCTCCCATTAACAACTGAGGCATATCAGGAATTCTTACAAATGGAAGACATTTGCATTTCCATGAGACAATCTGAGTATTTGGACACATTTGACACATGGAGCTACATTTGGGGGAATAAACACTATTCTTCCATCAAAGCATATAAAGTCTTAATTGGACACAAGCAGACCCCTCCACATTTTAATTGGATCTGGCAGAGTTCCTGTCAGCCAAAGCATAAAGTTTTCTTCTGCCAACTTCTCCATGATCGAGTCAACACAAGAAATTTACTTAGAAGAAAGAATTTTGCGTTGGAGGTTTATAAATGTGCTGTTGGAGGTTGTCAACAAGAAGAAACATTGCATCATCTCTTTTGGGGTTGCCAATTTGTTCAACAATGCTGGGATTTTATATGTCCAAGAAGAACCCCAAACTTGTTAGTGTTAGAAGCGTTCCAAGATCTTAAAGACAAACTAAGGTACCCATTTTACATGGAGATCATCATTCTTGGAGCATGGGCCATTTGGATAACCAGAAATAATAAGGTTTTTGAAAAAATTGCACCTTCATTTCAAGGTTGGAAGTTCATCTTTCTGGAGGAACTAAAGCTTCTAAAGTTTAGAATGAGGAAGAAGCATGGGAGATAATTTTCTGTTTGGCTTGAAAGCCTTTTGTAATTCCTATGTTTGTAGGCTAGTAGGCTGCTTGTTTTTCTTTCTTTTCTTTTCTTTTCTTTCTCCTAGGTTTTAGTTTCTTTTTGTTCTCTAGGCTTACCTCAAGCCTTTTCAAACTTCTTGTTACTTTGCTCTCTTAATTTATAAAAATTACAGTGGGGTTTTACCCTACTGTTTATAGTCAAAAAAGAATATGATAGCGAATAGTGCTATCGTACTTAACTCTGTGGGCTGACAAGGTGCATTAAATGCACCACTTAGTGTCACATCACTGGTCGCCCGACAAGGAACGCCGGGCTGTCTTGCCAGCTCCGCATCTACTTCCTTGATACATGCAGGACTGGTGTCCTTTGTGGGTTTCTTCCGTAGGAAATGACTTCCATGTGGCGAATGCCTTCCACTTAATCACTTCGCGTCTTGACACCGTACTGATTGACGACGTGGGTCGTGCTTGAGTGGTTGGTTGGATGGTTTACCCCCCACGACCCCCGGCAGGCTCTGCCGGGAAGTCTCTGATAGCCTATTACTGGCGGTGGCCTTGCCCCTTGCTGGGCTCGCCTACCCGGCAAGGGAGGCTCTTCTCTTGTCGGTATCTCATTTTTCTGGCTTGACCTTGGTCTCTCTGGCTGTGTGTTGGTTCTTCAAATCTCTTGGTTCTCCAATCTTGGGCTCAAGCTGGTGCTTCAACTTTGGTCTTGTGCCTGTACATAGTTGGGCAACAAACCCTTTGTTTGTTGCACCAACATAGTGTGATGTTCTATTGTTCTATATGGGCTAGTATGAAATTTGCAGGTCAATTTCATCAATACAAATTTCACAATAGCTCTATGAATGGCTATATTGTGTTGCTGTTAAGCGTGCTGTACTCCCTCCGAATCTTTTTAGTTCGCATATAAGACTTGTCTAAAGTCAAGCCTCGTAAAGTTTGACCAACTTTATAGACCAAAATATGAACATTCACAATATGAAATAAATATCGTACATGTGTCATGTCTTAAATTTTCATATTGTATAACTTTAGCACGCTAGATGTTGATATTTTTTCATATAAATAAGGTCAAACTTTATGAAGTTTGACTTCAGACAATTCTTATATGCAGAGTAAAAAGGATCGGGGGGGGGGGGAGGGGAGTATTGAACACGCCTTTCCATTTGATTTAACAATGGCACTCTTTGGATACTCTAACTTAGCTAGAGGTTAGAGTTAGTTTCTAGCTCATGACAGTTAAAAGGGAGAGAGAGATTGGTGGAATAGTTGATTGTATTGCTTGAGCCTCGTGGGCATATATATAGGAGTACATGGTCATCTTTGAGTACAAGTCATGGTAGAATAAATCATATGCTATCCTACATTTCCTAAATAACAATGATACTAAACAATGACTAACCCTGAACTAACTTTGGCCAAAGAGGTGTTTGGATGATAGTGTTAGAATGGCAATAAATGCACTAGGAGAACTAGCCCCAATCAACACCTCTTGGTTGGGATAGTTGTTTTGGGTGGGTTTGACGCAACTAGCTCAAACTAGCCCTCATGTTTGGATACTTTAGGGCTATTTGAGCCCAAACTAGCTCAAACTAACTCTAACCCAAGGATCCAAACAGGGCCAATAACTAGTGAGCTTAGACCTGCACAATACAAGTTTGAATGACTACGTTTTCTTGTTTTGAAATATTAGGCCTGTTGCAGTTAATAACACACCTTTCCACTTCTTGTTTTTAAATATTAAGTTTTTAACAATTTGGTCTTGCACATGTAGGTCCTGCTGTTAGAGGTTTTGACCCATTGTTTGACCCTTTTTGCATATGTGGAAATGAGTTGAACATGAATATCATTCAAGTCAAGAAACTCAGAAACATTGTTACGATAAAGAAATTAGCGACAAAAACAACAAGATCTTTGTCTGCACAATGAAGAAGACATCAGTTCACTATGGGATGGTACTAACTGTTATACCTTGTCTTTTTAATTCCTTTGTGCCATTTCGAATCTGGAGAAGATATTTATGCATATCCCTGTTTTCAGGCCTTTCCAAAGCAGTTCACTGATGATTACCTCTCAAACCACATGTATGGTCAGGAGGCGAGGAAGGTTTTCGTACAACACCGATGGTTCAATATTGAAGTCTTCCTGAAGAGGACGAAGGATGGACGGTCAATCATCCACAGGCACCGGCCTAAAGTTGCAAAGACCCTCAACATCAATGAAGGCTCAATATTTGCCTACTGCTTTAGTGGCTTTCCAAATGAGATTCATCTGTCTATGTACCGTCTATGATGCTAATTTCTAAAGGTTATAGATGTTGCATGTGAAACTTGGTGCTCGTGCAGCTGAGTGCTGAAGCTATATGCTGTTGTACGCTGATGTATTTCAATTATGAAATCATTCTTCCTTAATATGGAAATGAAATATATTGTGTGCTTAATATGAAATATAAATTAGATTAATAAATGGATTATTAATAATAGGGAAATTAGCCTGCTAATTGGGTTTTCTATTGCAAGCGATTATTGAGAAAACACCGTGGGCGATGACCTCAGGCAACGCACACAGTTTCTAGGAATAATCCGTGTTGGATCAATGAACAAGCACACGCGACATCCTCTTGAAAACTGTTTGCGTTACGCCAGCTTGCGCAAACATTTACCACATAAAAAGTGTGTGTGATGGATAGAATTTGCCACACAGTTTCTTCTATGCACCGTGTGTGATGCATTCAATAACTCAAATGGTAAAATTGTTAATATCGTGTGCAATGGCAACGCGATCACAAATGATTTAATGGGGAAAATTGTGTGTGATGTACCTGCGAATGGAAACGTTTTCCTTGGAGTGATTGCGTGGGATGTATATATGAACGGAAACATACTTCTTGGATTAACTATGTGGGATGTACATACTAATGGAAATGTATTCCTTGGATTGACTGTGTGGAATGTACATACGAATGGAAATGTTTAGCGGGGACTGACTGTGTGGGATGTAATTACGACCGGAAACGATTTGGCCTGTATAATTGTATTTTAGCACAATTGTACATATAACCGTATTTGATTGCTCGCCGATCGCACACGACCTCATTTTGCCGAGCATGTGTGCCAGGAGGGCATATCCCCGATGGTTTCTGTGTCATGTGGGAAGGACCCCCTATCGCAGTCACTCACTAGGTGACGGTTCAGAACGCCGTCGTGGAAAGGGGTTAAAAACTGTTTGTATAGCACCACGCAGTACCAGTGACACCGAGGAGGTCCAACCTTCCCCAGCCCCGAAGAGACGACACCGGCCTAAGCTGGTCATACCCGACAGCTCGGGCGGCGATAAGTCTGAGGCATCCGACGAGGTCCCGAATAAGGGATCCAGGGCCAAGCTCCCAGCCAGCATGTAAGGTGTTTGCACTTTCAAGCATCATGCTTTGAGTATTTTGTTTTAGTTGAAGGTAACCCCTCCGAATTGTAGCCCCCCCACGTGAGCACCCAACCGAGCAAACCTCGGAAGGGACGTCTCCGCCCGCCACGCTGGCGGACAGTGGTTCCATGGTGCATTCTGCACCTCCTTTGGCCCCTGAAGAGGCAGAGGAGGTGCGGTCCCGAAGAACTCCTCCTCCGAACACGGAGGGGGAGATTGATGTTGAGATGACCGAGGTCAGCACCTTGGTCGCCGAAAACCTGGAGGGAGCGTCCCTCCTGGCCGGCGAAGGGAAAGATTCTGGGCCGTCTGGACCCCCTCCGTCAATCGCTCCCGAGCCCCCGAGGCCTTTGATGGTACGGGTTCCTCCCAACAGGGAGGAGGCCGGGGATCCAATGCTGGCGCCGAACATCCCCGCAAGGGCGGCAGTTGGCTGGCTGGACACGCTGGAGGAGTTGGTGAGCAACTCCATCACCGTGGAGGAGCACCGCACCCTTATGGGTGCGGTGATGCAGAGTGTTCGGTCCGTCCAATCCAGACTGAGCAACGCTGTCCAAAGCCTTCTAACAGGCTTTGAGGTTAGTCAAGTAATGGTCTTTCCTCGTAATGCAGTAATAGTTATTAGCTTAAGTAGGCCGCATATATAGTAGCCCCCAAGACTCTGCCAGGAACTCGAAGAGACCTGTAGAGGATCAAAATCGGTTGGTTGTCTAATAATGTTGATATTTCGAATGCTGATGCAGGCATCTTCCATGGCCGGGCTGCTAATGCTATGATGTTAGAGGACATGGTTCACAAACTTAAGCTTTATGATCAAGAGCTGGATCTTGTCAACAAGCGGCTTGACGAGGTGCAAGGTAAGCTCTCTGAAAAGACATGTACTTGCTGGATAATGACTGACAGAAACATTTACTGATCCTTTAACTTGATGATCTTGCAGCTGCTACCGTTGAGGTCAAGGGATTAAAGGAGGCCCTGAAGAAAGCTAAGGCCGAGGCGTCCAAGAAGGGGGCAGCTACGAAGAAGGCGGTGTCCGAGCTTGAGAAGGCCAAGCGTGCTGCTAAGCAGCATGAATCTCGGGTAACCGAGGTCCAAGTGGAGCTCAAGGATGCGGCTGAGAAACTTGAGGCCCTTGAGAAGGGGCGGGCGAAGCAGTCCTCCCGTCTGTCCAAGGCGGGGAAGGAGCTCGCGGAGGCGAGGAGTGACGCCCGAGGTGTCCGGGAGGAGCTTCGGCAGGCAGCACAGATCGACAATGGTTAGACATATTTACTGCAGTGTGTGTTCGGAGGAAATAATTTTTCCCAGCCGACGAAGGTCTGGCGCTCCACAGGCGTCTTCGCCGAGCTCCCAAAGAATGCGGCGGCTGCAGAGAGGCACTATGCCACCCGCCAAGAGGACTCCACGCAGCGGCTATTTTGGTCACAATTTCCAGACTCCGAGCGTCCTCCCCTCTTCGGCGATAAAATGAAGCAGCTGATGGAGATGCATCAGATGTCCGAGTTAGCCTTGAAAGACCGATGTGTCAGCCTGTGGCCGGCCGAGCCTTTTCCGGACACCTACTTCGGCCTTGTGCAGAAGCTGCAGGAGACGCCGCTCTAGATTGATGCCGTGAAGCGGTCGACGTGCCTCGAGGGGGCGAGGCTTCCATTTTCAATGACCATGGTGCATTGGCCGAGGATTAATCCTATGGAGATGGCCACTGGTCCTCCGCCCAATGGAAAGGAGCAACGCTGCCCCGAGCAGTACTTCGCGTATGTGATGGCTGGAGCGCGGGCAATATAGGGCCAGTCTTCGAAAAATGTAATGCTTGAGTAGTTATAACAAGTTTGTATCGAGTGGGATATATGATTTATTATGTGCCCCGCAAACTTGTTTAATATTTTAGTGATGAAATTTTGACTCCGATGTGGCTTTGTGTTAAGTTCTAAAAGCTACTAGTCGTCGGCTTTAAACCCCAAGTGAATGTCATGAAGGGTGTTTTGTTTCCGCATTGTTACCCTTAGCCAACGTGTCGGTGCAACAAACCTTGGTGTGTGTTGCCCTGAGTTTACAAAGGCGCGGAAGCAAGGTTATAACAACCACGACCACGCCAAGCAGGAGAAGAGCCCTTTGAGAAATCAAGGGGCGGATCAAGAAGACCAAGTCAAGTTAAAGGAGAAAGAACTCACTATGGAAAAACCTCCCTTGCCGGGCAGGCGAGCCCAACAACGGTGAGGTACCCCGAAGGCAGTTCCTAAGGCCATCCCGGCAAGCCTGCTGGGGACGTGGAGAGTGGACTTACCCCACCAAGGCTCCACCGCCCCGCCTCACAGCAACCCAAGTCACCAATCGGCACGGTGTCAAGCCCTCAAGTGGCTAAATGGCCATAATTCGGTACGTGGCAGCCATTTCGAGAAGAAATAACCAATTGATGACACCCGCCCAGTGAGGTGTCATGCAGGCAGGTGAGAAGGTGGTGGATTGGCCCGGTAAGGCTTGTTGGGCTACGCCCCGATGTGACACTAAGCGGCGCATTAATTGCGCCTTGTCATGTATGTAGAGTTAGGTATGATAGCATTGTTTGCTATCTAATCAGTACACAATGACTAATTTTCCATTGTGGTAACCGCCTAATTTATAAAAGGAGGACCGTGGTGACCGTAGAAAGGATGCGGACCATTGTACACTCATACGTGCATAGTTGCTCTCGCCCTCAGGCTACCTTGTCGGGCAAGAGCGTCGCGTCTCCACGACAGTCGACCCCATCAATCCACCAAAGCAGGAGTTGGGTTTTATGCCTCACGGCGGCCCGAACCTGGGTAAGAACTACCCGTGTCATTGCTGCCGCGCTTCCCCGTGCCCTCCGCTCTTTGTGCAACGCACTCTTCCCCCTTGCCAAACCAAAAGGGGCTGATGGCCCCATAGGTGGCCGTGTTTTCCCATGACATCTTTGGCGCTCCAGGTAGGGGGAAGCGCTTGCGCGAATCTGAGAGCGTGTGCAACGCGTCATCATCATCATCATTTTCTTCATCAACTGCTCCATCCTCCATGGCGCCCAAGAAGAAATCCGGTGTTGCAGCTCACCCGTCCACCTTGAAAGCCTCTCTGCTTGTGGCCGCCGAGGCCGCGGGGGCTAAGGGGGCGCACGGGAATGTGGGTGTTGGGGAGACGTGGTCGGCACATGCGGCGTCGTCACCACCTCCCCCACAGTTGAAGCGGGAGAAAGAGGCACCGGAGGAGGAGGACAACATCAACATAGTCCCAGCAGCCACGTCCCACCGAATGCGGATGAAGAGGTTATTCCATCTCCCCCTCTCCATTCCCTTGAAGGGCATAGCCGCATCGGTGACACTCGCTCTGGGGAGAACCGTGCCCCTCTAGCTGCCCCCCCCACAGGTACAGCCGCTAGGCATGCGCCATCCTTGGGCGAGTTGGTCGGGTCGATGCGTCGGACGGAGCTATTGACCCCCAAGCGTATTTGCCTCATCACCACGCCACCTTGGCGACCGGCTCACGAAGGCGAGAGAACGGCGCTGTCAATGCCGCCGCCTCTAGAAGGTAGGCAAGATTGCGGTCTATGTCGTTGTCCATGCCGAGCACTGCCTCGGAGGCCATGTCACGGGCCTAGCTCATGTTGAGATTTCCGCCGGTGAACGATCAAATGGATGAGTGGAGAGCCACCATTCAGAGTTTGATTGGCTTCGCCGAAGCGGGAGGATCACATTGACTGGGCCCGTGATGGCCTCCGTTGATGGCAACAACAACCCGAGCTGCTGGCCGCACTAAGGGAGCCCCCCCATGGTGCAATCCCCTCCCCAGCAGCCAGCTCAGAGACCACGTCCATAACCTTGTGACCAAGCACCCGACGATGTCTAATGGCTTCATCTGGCCCTCAAGCACGTCAAGACCAGCGGTGAGCCCTAGAGGACGGGCGGAGGGGAGACATGCGCGTCACCATCGAGCAACGCCACGGAGCCCACCGCCAGTTCAATAGGCGCGAAGGCCTTGATGTCGACTATCCCGCGCTCGATGGGAGCGGATACCTGCCTTTTGAGGTTGGGTCCCCCACTTTCAGCCGCGAGCTACGGCATGTTCGTTGGCCATCTCCCCGCACGTTTAAGCTAGAGATACCTGAGAAGTATGATGGAAGGCTGAACCTGGCAGAGTTCTTGAGCATCTAGACCATCGCTGTTTAAGCTATCGGGGAAGAGACGTGGAGGTGTTCGCTAATTACTTCCCTTTGGCACTGAAGCCAAATGTGACGTCTTGGCTGATGCACTTGCCGGAGAACTCCATCTCGACCTGGGCTGATCTATGCCGTGAGTTTGTTGGCGCCTTCACCGGTGGCCATCAAGAACCAGGACATCCTAGCGACTTGCACCTTCTTGCACAGAAAGAAGGAGAGACTCTACAGAAGTACATGCAATGGTTCAGTTGAGTGCACGGAAATATTCGAGATATTCACCCGGTAGCTGTGATAGCTGCATTCTAGTCCAACATGCGCAACCACGGGCTGTGTTCCAAGATCAACGTGTGGCTGCCCAAGAGTGTGAATGAGCCGTACACTTTGGTGGACAAGTGTGCTCGCATGTTGGAAGGGAGGCAACTGCCTGGAGAAGAAAATGGCGACGTCGTTGACTCATAGGTCGACGACGACATCACCAGACAGAAGAAGAAGAACAAGAAACACAAGGATAAAGTGGTAATGGCTGTTGAAGGATCATGCACACCTAGTACCAGAAGGCCAGAACCAAGGCCCCCGACAAGGAAGCTGCCATGTGCACTGACTAACGGGAAGCCGCAGCTGCCGAGAAAGCCGGGAAGGGTGATGGGCCGTACTACAAGATTCATCGGACTAAAGGCCACGATCTTCAAGAATGTCGTCAGGTTGAGCAACTAGTCAACAAATAGAGGACTGATTATGATAAGCGTGACAAGGAAAAGGACCAGGATGGCACTGGCAGGAACAGTCGCGGCGGTGGAGCAAATCACTCTAGCAATCAAGGGAAAACTGCTAGGGGCCGCGAGAAGAATGATTGTGATGACGAAAGTGTTGAAGGAGATGAGGAGGAAACCAGTGAGAAGGAATTCCAGAAAGCCATTGATGTCCAATGCATTGACGGGGGTGCATCTCTTCACTCCTCTCACCGCCAACTAAAACGGTGGACGCGTGAAGTTAATGTTGTGGAGCCAGCGGCAGATTCTTGGAAGCCGCTCAAGTGGTCCCACACGCCCATCATCTTTGATGAAGAGGACCACCCTGACCACACTACAGCGGTAGGGTGCTTGCTGTTGTTGGTCTCACCAGCAATCTACAACCTCAAGGACACAAAGATGTTGGTTGATGGCAGGGCCGGGTTGACTCTGATTTCTCCAAAGGTCCTCAGCAAACTCGAGATAGCAGATGCAAAGCTCAAGGTTACTGGCACATTCCAAGGAATCAACCTCGGCAGGAGTCGTCCTAAGGGAAAGATCACACTGCCGGTGACAGTCGGAGGGGAGTTAAACTACCAGACTGAGAAGATCGTTTTTGATGTGGTTGACCTCCCCTTGCCGAACAATGGAATCCTTAGTCACCCAGCCCTGGCCAAATTCATGGAAGCATCCCACTATGCCTACAACACCTTGAAAATGCCAGGGCCGATGGGCATTATCTCTATTCCATCGGATAAGAAAGACATAGTCATATGCATGGACAAGATGTATCCGGAGGCAGTTGCGGCAGAGGCCGTGGAGATCACTGCTCCCTCCAAGAAAAGCAAGAAAAAGCAGAAAGCCAACATGAACATCAGCAAGGAGTCCGGGAAGCGTACCTCTCCGGATTACGCTATGCCCATTGATGACTTGCCAGAGAGTTCCAATAACAAGAAATCCAAGGTTGCTACACCCGCTGTGAAGAAGGTCCCGGCAGGGCTGGCCGGCACTGATGGTACCTTTACCATTAGCGCCACCCTCGACAACAAATAGGAAAGCATGCTCGTTGCCTTCCCGCGGGTGAATGTCGATGTGTTTGCATGGCAATCATCTAACATCCCCAGTGTTCCCAGGGAGGTAATCGAGCACCACCTTGTTGTCTGCCCACACGCCCGGCCCGTGAAATAGAAGGTTCGGAAGCAAGCATTGGAATGACATCAGGTCATTGCCGAGGAGATAAAAAGACTTGAGGCAGCTGGTTTGGTCAGGGGAGTGTTGCATCCAACATGGTTAGCAAATCCGGTGGTGGTGCGCAAGGCTAATGGGAAATGGAGTCTTTGCATAGATTTCACTGATCTAAACAAGGCATGCCCAAAGGACCCATTCCCCTTGCCGCCCATCGACCAGATTGTGGATTCCACCTCTAGGTTTGACTTGCTTTCCTTCCCGGATGCCTACTCTGGATACCACGAGATCTTCATGTCCAAGGAAGACGAGGATAAGACCACGTTCATAAACGCATGCTGCACGTACTACTTTGTACGGATTCCCTTCAGGTTAAAGAGCACTGGATCCAATTTTGCAAGAGCAGTACATATTGGATTTGAGTCACAGCTGCACCCAAATGTCGAGGCTTACATGGATGATATAGTGGTCAAAACCAACGACAGATTGACTCTCATTCAGGACATGGAAGAGACCTTTGCAAATCTACACAAGCTCAACCTGGAGTTAAACCTGGAGAAGTGTGTGTTTGGCGTCCCTTCCAGCAAGCTACTTGGCTTCTTTGTGTCCCATCGAGGGATAGAGGCCAACCCCGACAAGATCAAAACTATCGAGCAGATTCAAGCACCCAAGACAATTAAGGATGTGAGGCGTTTGACTGGATGTGTTGCCGCGTTGAGCAGGTTCATTTCCAAATCCACCGAGCGCGCCTTGCCGTTCTTCAAAATCTTGAAGAAGGCAGCGCATATGGAGTGGACCCCGGAGGAAGATGCTGCACTACAAGATTTAAAGACCTACCTTTCCTCTATCCCCACCTTGGTTGCTCCCAAACCACAAGAGCCGTTGCTGCTGTACTTAGTAGCAACCAACCAAGTGTTTAGTGCAGCACTGGTGGCGCTGCGGGAGATAGATGGCACGGCAGCCGCCATCACAGTCCCCTGTGGAAAGGAAAGTGAACCCATCCCGACAAGGTCAGAGGCAGTGCAAGACAAGCAAGAGCAGGGAAGTGGAGGAAGCTCCATGATCGCGGCAAGGAAGAAAGTGGTGCAACACCCGGTGTACTTAGTCAGCACCATATTGCAAGGGGCTGGATCGAGGTACTCTGGTGTGCAAAAGTTGATTTTTGGCATCATCATGGCCTCAAGGAAACTATGCCACTACTTCCAAGCCCACGAGATCACAGTTGTCACCCGCTTCCCCTTGCAACGTATACTCCGGAACCCTAAGGCCACTAGCAGAATTGTGGAATGGGATTTGGACTTATCCAGCTTTGGTTTGAAGTTTGAGAGCACATCAACCATTCAGAGCAAAGCACTGGCTGAATTCATTGCAGAATGGACACCTACTCCTGACGAAGGAGTATTGGAGAGAGTCATCCTCGGCAAGGAAGCGCCCCAAGAATGGATCATGTACTTTGATGGTGCCTTCTCCCTACAGGGTGCGGGGGCTGGCGTGCTTCTCGTTGCTCCCACTGGGGAGCACCTCAAGTACGTCGTCCAAATGCATTTCCCCCGGGAGGAGGCCATCAATAACACGATAGAGTACGAGGTACTCCTTGTCAGGCTAAAAATTGCCACATAATTGGGAATCAAGAAGCTGATCATTCGTGGAGATTCACTGCTCGTGGTGAGACAAGTGAGCAAGGATAATTAGAGCCCATTGATGGAGGCATACGTCGATGAAGTGAGAAAGTTGGAGGAGCGCTTTGATGGGTTACAGACAGAGCACATACCTCGTGTGGAAAACAACATAGTTGATCATCTGCCAAAGTACGATGCACAAAAACTCCCTGTGGAACCATGGACTTTTGTTCTCCATCTGACTCAACCCTCTGTGTCCCCAACAACACTGGCCAGGAAGAGGAGGAAACTAGACTCCACCAAGGCTCTCCCGGCAGAGATTACTGAAACCCCGGTAGGGGGCTTGGCGGGAACAACTCCCCTTTGATCGGTAAGCCTCACCCTCCCGCCAAACTTTTGATATCTACGGTTGAGGAGTGCACTTCCGGGAATGAGGAGGTGCCGCTGATCTTCGTTGCTGAGCCACATGCTCCAACTTGGGAACGACACATTGTCCATTTCCTCCAAACAGGAGAACTTCCCGAAAGGCAAGAAGAAGCTGAAAGAGTAGCCTAGAGGGCCAGTGTGTATCTGTTTGTTGACAACACACTGTATAGAAGAAGGCCCAATGGTGTCAAATTGAAGTGCATTTGTGGGGAAGAAGAAAAGGAACTGCTGGCGGAGATACACAAGGGTATGTGTGGCTCCCACATTAGATCGAGGGCTCTGGTTGGGAAGGCTTTCGAGAAAGGAGAAGATAGGCCACGAACGACTATCGTGCTCCACATCCATCATGGGCCATAACACGGTGTCACCTGCATGACCTCGCACAAAGATTAAGGTCGCGGGCGGCTCGGCGACAAGCGCGCCAGGGCAGCTTCCCCCGACGCCACCGCTGCGCCGCCCGCACCCCCGTCCAAGGATTATTTTACCCGTGCTAGGCCCATGACCATCACTCCCATCCGAAGGCTTCGTGCGAGGACAGAAGATAAACCCTATTCCACTAAGGACGTCAGCACGTCCTCTTCCCCCCATCATTCGTGGGACGAGCGAGAGGAAGAAGAAGATGTGTTCGAGTTAGCCTCTCGGCAATCGCCTTTTTATAGGCAAAAGGAGCCGGGGGCTGGCTCCCCACCAAGAAGACGACCTCCCTCATACGCCAATCCACACCTCCGTTACCTACCCGGCGCAATGCATGCGGCGTATGTGGCAGAATGAATAAGTGCAGTGGGAAGAGTAAATTGGTAGTTATTCCCCGTGTGTTAAAGTCATTCACATGCCATTACAAAGATGGCCCCACTGCAATTGGCGCTACGCGACGCGCGGGAGAGGAGGAGATTCATTCAATCATAGGTTAATGAAGGAGCAAGGAAAATGTCGAAAACAAGCCAGCACTATTGGCATTCTGGGAACCAGGGTACCCAGACTTGCCTGCCTGCGGCCCATGACGTGGCTCCTTTTCAGGCCTGGTATGGCCCATCTTCATCATCGGCACTCAAGACCCTCACGAGGGGCCAAGCCTCGCGGGGCGGACAACACCAAGACCTCCGGAAGGGGCAACCTCGCCTGGCTGGCTCCTGAGGAGCGGAGAACTCTATGCAACCCCCACCTTGTGAGGTTTGCATGACGCTAGCCATGACGACCAAGGCCAGGAGGGCGCCAGCGGGTGCAGTACGTCAGTTTCCTCTTCGGTGCTAAGGAAGCGGGCTCAGGCGCAGAATCCCGAGGAATCTGCCAAAGGTTTCCATTCCAGTGCAACAAGACCAAGACCGCCAGGACGATAGGGCGGAGGTCATCACTGCGCCCACCATGGTGTCAGGATCAGAGGCTTTGCAAGCAAAGACCACCTTTAGTCAGGACAAGATGTACTAGCTGCCCCCTTCAAAATTGGCAGTTGTGGGATCCCTTCCCACCAAACATTTCGGGGATGAGGACCAAGGCCACTATATAAGTAGGATATCCACCACCCAGCAAGGGGACTGATGATTCAGACCCTCTCCTCCACCACCAAGCAAGAACACTTCACCTCCGGAGGTTGTTCACCCATTGTACTACTTCATCCACAGCCCATCTTGAGGCTAATCCACCATACTACTCGAGTAGGGCTACTCACCGCTAGGTGGCCTAAACCAGGATAAACTACCTCGTGTCTCTTTTACATTCATGTTCATCATGCTAGTTCGTGAGATGGTGAGTAGATACATAGGCGAGGTTGAGATCTTCGCAAGCACCCCAGAGTACGAACCTAGTAGGGTTTTGCGGTGCCCTGAATCTGACATTTGGCGCGCCAGGTAGGGGTACATGTTGAGGATCTACTCTCCCCATCACCGTGCTCCCTCCACGCCATACATCTCCGCACATGGCGGGCGTAGCTATGCCCGTTGGACCACGGGCGACATTGGGGGACACAGTGGGCATCCGAGCTCTCTCCCCTGCTTTGCGACGAGTGCAGTGGCCACCAAGGTTCCGGCCGACGCCGCCTCCATGGTACAATGGCGCAGCAGCCCCCGTGGTGTTCCTCCAAGCCTATAGGGAAGCCGTCCAAGAAGCCGGCGGCAACGACACGGTAATGGAAAACTGGCTCCCCATGGCCCTCGTGGGGGAGCCACGCGCGTGATTCCTAAGCTTACCGGAGGCCTTGGTGGCTTCCTGGGAAGAGTTGTGCGGCCTATTCATCGCGCACTACACGACGCACGGGCCTAACGTGGTCGTGGCGCTTATCGGAGGTTTGCGGGCGCCGGCATCGGATCGGCACATCAAGTAGTTCATACGGCAAGCGGGGGTCGTGTGCTCACCCCCAGGCTGGGTGGCCCCCAGGTCTGACCTCACCTTCGACTCAGGCGACCATCCCGAGTCCACGACAGGGGCGGGCGTGCTCCCCTTGCTCTGCACACCCACCATATGCAACGTGGCCGTCACCAAGACCCTCATTGATGGTGGAGCCGGCCTAAACGTCCTCTCTGTAGAGACGTTCAACCTCCTCCATGTACCCTGTGAACGACTCCTCCCCACCAAGCCTTTCTCCAGGGGAATTCCATCAACCCCATCAGGCAGATCCGCCTGCCAGTCACCTTCGACACGCGCCACAACTATCGCACCGAGCTCATCGACTTCGACACCCGCATCAACTTGGCATACAATGCCATCCTCGGCTACGCAGCGCTGGCCAAGTTCATGGCGGCAACCCACCCCACATACAATCTCATGAAGATGCCAGGAAGCAGCGGCGTCCTCACCGTGCCAGGAGACACCAAGGACATGCTTCAAGCGCTCAATCTAGCCTACGGGTTCATTGCGGCCGCGCGGGCGCACGACGGAGGGGCGCCAGAGGCCTCGGGGGCTGCCCTAGCAAAGAAGAAGCTGTTGTTTTCTCAAGATCGGGCGGAAACAAAGCAAGTGCCGATTGATGAAGATGGGAAGTCGGGCTTCCCCTTCACCATAGGGGCTATCCTCCCCGCGGACCAAGAAGAGGCTTTGGTTTGTTTCCTACGCGTGAACAAGGAGGTGTTTGCATGGGAGGCGGCGGACCTGGTCGGGGTCCCGCGCGAGGTGATCAAGCACCACCTGACGGTGTGCCCGAACGCGCGCCCCGTGAAGCAAAAGGCGCGGCGACAAGATCAGGAGAAGTAGGCTTTCATCACTCAAGAGGTCCACTAGCTACTCCAAGCAGGCGTCATCCGAGAAGTGCGCCATCTAGAGTGGCTCGCGAACCCCGTTATCGTCCCCAAGAAAGGTATAAAGGAGCTTTTGTGCGTCGAGTTCACCAACCTCAACAAGACCTGCCCTAAGGACCCTTTCCCTCTCCTGCGCATTGATCAAATCGTCGACTCTACCACCGAGTGTGACCTGCTATGCTTCCTGAACGCCTTCTCGGGCTATCATCAAATCAAGATGGCGGTGCAAGATGTCGAGAAGACGTCCTTCCTGACCCCCCCCCCCCCACGGGGTGTACTGCTACACCTGTATGCCATTTGGGTTACGCAATGCAGGAGCAACTTTCGAGCGACTAATGCACATCGCCCTGGGGAGCAGCTCGGTAGGAACGCAGAAGCATACATCGATGACATAGTGGTGAAGTGTCAAGAGGCCAAAACCCTCATCGGCGACTTGGAAGAAACCTTCGCCAGCCTGCGCAAGGTGGACATGCGGCTCAACCCGTAAAAATGCGTGTTTGGCATCCCGTCGGGAAAGCTCCTGGGTTTCTTGGTGTCACACCAAGGGATAGAGGCCAACCCCGAGAAGGTCAAGGCTATAGAAAAGATGAGCCCACCGAAGACCCTCAAGGAGATGCAGAAGTTGGCAGGCTGTGTGACGTCGCTTGGTCGATTTATATCCAAGCTGGGGGAACGCGCCCTCCCTTTCTTCAAGATGATGAAGAGGAAAAGCTTGTTCGAATGGACTCATGTGGCTAACGTAGCTTTCGAGGACCTCAAAAGATATCTCACCATCCCTCCTTTGATGGTGGCGCCGCGCCTCCGTGAGCCCTTGGTACCCTATCTGGCCGCCACGCCACATTCAGCCAGTGCCGCGCTAGTAGCGATCTGGGAGGGGCGCCAAATTGATAACCCGAAGAAACAGAGCAGCTCGGGCTCAGCTGGGGCATCGCGAGCTCAGGACAGCACCAAGGAGACCGCGACGGACCTTCAAGACAGCAAGGCTCATGAGGACGGTACACTTGGGGCCCCGGAAGCTTTGATGGGTGGCGATGGTCCCGGAGGCCCTCCGGCTCAGGAACCTTGGGACACTACAGCCACATCCACGCTTGTCGAGCACCCGGTATACTTCGTCAGCACAGTACTACGTGACGCCCGAGCCCATTACCCTATGCCACAGAAGCTCCTGCTAGTGCTGCTTGTAGCCTCCCGGAAGCTGCGTCACTACTTCCAAGGTCACCCCATCAAGGTCGTCTCAGCTTACCCCCTGGAAAGGGTACTCCGGAGCCCCAACCCAGCATGAAGAGTCGATGAGTGGAACATTGAACTACAGGCGTTTGAGCTGGAATTCAGCATGACTCGGATCATCAAAGGAGCGGCCCTCACTGATTTCATGGCGGAATGGATTGACACCCCAGGTCAGGGGGTGAGCGAGGACCGCTCCCTCACCCTGGAGACGAAGCCCGAGATGGATGGGTCATGTAATTTGACGGATCCTTTGCGTGGCAGGGCGCGGGGGCTGGAGTTGTGCTCATCTCGCCCACCAAGGATAAGCTCTATTACGCCGTGCAACTATGCTTCCAGAATGGCGAGAAGGTCTCCAACAACATTGCATAGTATCAGGGCCTGATCGCTAGCCTCAAGCCTGCTGTAGCGCTGGGGGTGAAGCGCCTCACCATCAAAGGCGACTCCCAGCTCCTGGTCAACTTCTCCAACAAGGCATACACACCGAAGGACGACACATGGAGGCATACCTTGAGGAATTGTGGAAAATTGAGAAGTGTTTCCCGGGGTTGGAATTGCAACACGTACCGCGCGGCACGAACAAGGAGGTGGATGACATTGGCAAAAGAGCATCCCGATGCTTGCCACAAGATCCCGGCGTATTTGAAGAGCGACTCTTCAAGCCATCAGCAGCCCCTCCCACCGTCAAGACGGCAATGCCTCGGGAGGAGCTCCCGCAAGCACCCGCCTTAGGTGCACCAGCTTGCGGGCCAGCCTCGAGAGCCCGCTTGCTCCTCGCATTAGAGCCTCAGGAGGGGTGTTGTACTGAGGAATTCAAGGCATACCTGCTCCAAGGAATCCTGCCGGAGAAAGAAGAAGAAGCAGAGCATGTGGTGCGGCAAGCCACTCCATACTGCATCCAAGATGGCGAGCTCTACCGAAGGAGGCCAAACGACAGGTCCCTATGATGCATATCCAAGGAGCTAGGACATGTGTTGCTAGAAGACATACACGGCGGAGATTCCGGACACCACTCCTCCTCACGAACCCTCGTGGGTGAGGCATTCCGTAGTGGATTCTACTGGTCCACGGCGCTCAACGACGCCTTAGAACTGGTAAGGTCCTGTGAAGCCTGTCAATTGCATGCAAAACAGATCCACCAGCCCGCACAGGGCCTCCAGACCATCCCACTGTCCTGGCCGTTCATGGTCTGGGGGCTGGCCATCCTGGGTCTGTTCCCCAGGGCGCCTGGGTGCTACCGCTACCTCTACGTCGCCATCGACAAGTTCACCAAGTGGGCGGAGGTAGAAGCCGTCCGCACCATCCTGGCCGGCTCGGTAGTCAAGTTCATCAAGGGCCTCGCGAGCCGCTTTGGGGTCCCAAATCGTATCATCACCGACATCGGCTCACAGTTCACTAGCAACCTTTTCAAAGCATACCGTGCTAACCTTGGAACGCAGATATGCTACGCCTCGGTGGCACAACCCAGGAGCGACGACCAAGCCGAGCGCGCAAACGCAAAGGTCCTAAGGGGACTCAAGACAAGAACTTTCAGAAAGAAGCTCAAGGCTTGCGGTAGGGGCTGGCTGGACGAGCTCCAGTCCTTGCTGTGGTCTATCTGCACCACCGCGACCAAGCCAGCCGGAGAAATTCTTTTCTTCCTCGTCTATGGAGCCGAAGCGTCACTCCCACACGAGGTCAAGCATCGCTCTGCACGGGTCTTGGCATTTGACGAAGCATGCCAGGACGTGTAACACCCCAAATTTTTGAGTTTGGTTTTCTTCCAAACTTTTGGCCTTTTGAAAGAGGGTTGTTTGATCTTTTCTTAAGCCTCTTCTAAAATCTTTCTGGCCAAAGTTATTGATGATTTCTCAAGCTTGGTTTTTGATCTTGAAGATTTTCTCTTGTGTTGGCTCAAGCCCTAGTTGAGTTTCAAAGAGGTTGTTTGAATTCTCCCCTACTTGAATTCTGCCTCTCAAGTTTGACCTTGGACTATTCTTCCTCTCCATTCTCCATCTTGCCATGACCCCAACAGAAATATTTCTCTCCAAGACCCTCTCCACACCTTGGAACAAGTCTCTCATCAATTCCAGTTTCCTCTATTTATTTACTCCAAAAACTATTTCTGTCTTTTATAGTGGACCTTGGTGATTTACAAAGGAACCACCATGCCTAGCTTCTTATTTTATTCTAAACCAAGTTTCCTAGATAGTCCTTAGTACCCACGACCTAGATCCATCTTGTTTCATTGGTCCACAGTTCAAAATTTTCAAATTTCACCTGCTGCATGTTTGGACCAGATTTGCAAAATTTGGTGAAATTCATATTTATCTTCTTCCAAAAATTCTATGAAAAACCAGGCAGCCTATAGATGCATCAAGAGGCCACTCCACCAAATATCAGCCCCAGAAACATTTCACACATGCCAGAATCATTTGATCAAACACATTGCATGCACTGTGCTGTCAGGGTCAGAAACTGTTAACTAAAACTGTCGACAGACAGTTCGACAGTTCGTCAGTTTCGTCAGGCAGCTTTGACAATCTCACCAGTACCCACCTTTGCTCGATGCTGCACTACATCATCTTCTTATCCAGAGCGCCGCACGGTTGCTTGGCTCCTTCTGGGCGTCGGTGGCGCCCTGGCCCGACCGCGCCGGCGACTGCCACGGCAACAGCATCGCCCGTGGCGGCTGATAGAAGCCACCCCGCGGCTCAACGCCGTTTGGCGCCGCCCAAATCGCCCCAGCGCTCCCCGTGGCCATCTCCACTGGCAGCGCACGCCTGTCACACCGTCGCCGTGGCCTGGCGCGCGCAAAGCACGTTTTCTGCCGCCGACGTGCCGCGCGGCCGTTCCGTCGGGGACAGCCCGTAATCTTCTCCCCCCCGCTGAGTTAGGCACGGGAACGGAACCACTACACCTCCTAGTCGATGCTCAAGCCCCTAACTCCGCCGTCCAGCCACTGCATCGCCGTAATCGACTCGCCGGACTTATCCACTCACGGCAACCGCCTCGGGCCGGCTATATTAAGCACCCCCGAGCTCGTTCTCGAGCCCACACACCTCCACTACCTCTCTAGACCACGCCCAGCCTCTGGAAGAGCCTCGAGGGGCCCTTCTTCTCCAGCTCTGGCCAACTCCCTCCGCCTCGGGCTCCAGCAGCATTCACTCCGGTGAGAGCTCCTCCGCCGCCGTGGACTCGAGCGTAGCACCCTGGCACCCACCTAGACCTAACCCCCACTTCAATTCGACCCCAGGAACTCTCCCCGACAAGGCCCATGACCACCCGAGCCGCCGTCCGCCGGAGACAGGGTCGCCGTCGACGTGGGGCTCGTCGACGCTCAACTCCACCACCATTCGACGCGGAAGATCACCGAGAAGCCGTACGTATCACTCCCCTCCCCTAACTCGCCGTCGATTGGCGCCGGCGACCACCGCAGCACCGGCGTCGGCGCGACTCTATTCCGGATTTCAAACCCGACGTGTGGGGCCCCTTGTCAGCCTCACACCTCTCCCCTCCGAACCGTTTTCTGTAAGCGCCTTCGGGCAAAGTACGTTTCCCCTCTACGATTGACGTACTGCGTACCGATTCGCTTTGCTGTTTTCGGTTCTAGCCACTGGAACTTTTCTGTTTCATTACAGATGAGTCCCTGGACAGAAACTCTAATATCTTTTTAACTAAAGATGATTTTGAGTTGATTCTTTTTCTGTCCTCTTTAGTTTTATGTCTAGTTTTTTTGTCATATTTATGTGGAAATTTTTGGAGCAACTTTATTTGCACGCGCGATATTTATGTTAGTATCTATTTGTTTGAATATGTAGATACCGAAGGACGTGACGGAGCCGCGAACCACACCGAGTTAGACTCCGACTTCTCAGAACCAGGCAAGCATGTTTGAACCTTTGATATGATTAGTGTGTTGCATCTTTGCTCGAGTAGTTATTTTCATAAGCATGGTCATATAAGCATATGTTTATGGTTATATTACATGCAAACAAGCTTCGGGTGAGCCCCGAATGATAATGTTTGAACCACCTCGATCATGTGGTGACATGATGGGTGGAATGTTGGTATTGTTGGAGCATGCCAGTATTTGGTTAACTCAATATCAACGGAGATCATGTCATGATTCCGTTCATCTCCTTTATGGTACTATCATAGGCCGTCTGTTGAGATTTCGGTCTAGTCAGTTGTAAACCACTTCCCGAGTACACACCAAGTAGAGGGGCCGGGATGAGGGTTCCATGGCCATGGATTAAAGCCCGTCATCCGGTCAGGGGGCATGGGTGTTTCCGGTTGGGACCGAGATGGGGGCACCCCTTAAAGCGCGCATATATAAATTTGATCCCATGCTATTCGAGGTTGTAGCCTCCCCGTCTTAAAGTTTTTCATGAATGTTGTCGCGGGTGATTCCGGACAGCAGGATGTTAAATGGGTGTGTACTTGTTAGTTGGGTTTCTACTAAAACACCGTAAACGGAACTAGTCCCCGTGGCTAGTATAATCCGTTGGCTATGAGTTAATAGTACAAGCTCTGCAGAGTTAAATTCCTTCAATAGCCATGTTTATGGCATAGGGTCAATCTGCGTGTCAATCCGGTGACCGTCTCTAGTAAATTCTTGTTGGTAACCCGAGTAGTGTTTTCATCAAGTTCATTTGGTAGATGAACTCACCAACTATCTCTGTATCGATTTACTTCCAGAAGTATTTCATCATTGTACTATTTTTATTTATAAGCCCTTTATGTGACGTCGCTCAGACGTCCGACTGTGGCATTCTTTTTATTTATAAGCCCTTTATGTGATGTCGCTCAGACGTCCGACTGTGGCATTCTTTTTACTTAAAAGCCCTTTATGTGATGTCGCTCAGACGTCCGACTGTGGCATTCTTTTTATTTATAAGCCCTTTATGCGATGTCGCTCAGACGTCCGACTATGGCATTCTTTTTACTTATAAGCCCTTTATGTGATGTCGCTCAGACGTCCGA
>LR738710.1:501512428-501760611 GCA_902687465.1 Secale cereale
ACGTCCGACTGTGGCATTCTTTTTATTTATAAGCCCTTTATGTGATGTCGCTCAGACGTCCGACTGTGGCATTCTTTTTATATGTAAGCCCTTTATGTGATGTCGCTCAGACGTCCGACTGAGGCATTCTTGTTATTTATTTTTGCTATAAGCCCTTTATGTGGTGTCGCTCAGACGCCCGACTGTGGCCTGCTATCATTTATTATTTTCTTACGAGGCGTCACTCAGACACTCGTTTGGTCTCCTTCTATTTATCTTATGGATTTCGGGAGAATTACCGCCCGACTTCTATCGTTGCATACAACACATTAATATTTTATTCCGGTCGCATTTTTGCTGGAATACTCATATGCATCATGTTGGCATTTGTTATATCTTAAGTCTGAACTGTCTTGCGAGTACATTCAAAGTACTCACCTGGCTTGTTGATTTGGCCAGATGTGGACGAAGGCGATCTCATGGATGAAGAGTTCGATAGCGAGTCCGACGTCTAGTGGAGTCCCAGTCAGTCCCTTGCGATCCTGGAGTTGATCACTGTTTTATAACCGCTTCCGCCTACCACCAAATAAATTCATCGGGTCTCACTCCGACACTCGATGAACTGTAAAATATTGGAGTCACGTCACCCACTTCACGGTGACATATCCACCACCTTTTATTACGAGTTAGTAGTATGCCACCCTGCCTTGTGTCATATCCGCCTTTATGTACTATATTGGCGCGCTTGTAATAAAATTTGTTGAGCAACCCCAGCTCAACCTTGTATAATATTTAGTGCACTGAAATTCTGTATCAAGGATTTGTCTACCAGCAGGTAATAATATTCCTCGCTGGTTTAATAAAAAGGTCGGTCTTCCGGTAATTATTTTACTGAAGGACCGGTCCTGACAGGACGCCACGCGAGGGGTTGACCTCGTGCCGGCGGAGAAACGCAGCCGTCAAGCCTCGCTCCGGGCGGCAAGGTACCAGCAGGCGGTGCGGCAGTACCACTGCCGCAACATCCGCTCCAGGACGCTCGAGGTAGGTGACCTCGTCCTAAGGCGGGTGCTCTCCAGGGAAGGGCTGCATAAGCTCTCGCCCATGTGGGAGGGCCCGTTCAGAATCGCCTATGTCTCCAGGCCTAGCGCCGTGCGCCTGGAGACGCAAGATGGAGTCCCCATCCAGAACGCGTGGAACATCCAACACCTTCGGAAGTTCTACCCACGAAGCAAGGCCCCGTGCTTGTGAAGGTCTTCTCTTGTGACACTCTCACGCAATAATGAGTGGGGCTGTACATGCCTCGGAGTCTCTGGAGTGCCGCCCTCGAGCCTCGGGGGCTCCCTCCCACGTCCTAGTGGCAACACTTAGCTCCGCGCTGGTGACTAGACTAGGTGCCAGACGCGGCTGTTCATTTGCTTGCTTTCTGTAGTTGGTCTACAACCTCTTCATGGAATTTGGAGTTCTGGCATTTTTCAATTGCCTAGTTGGGGTTTCCTCCTTTTATTCGCTCGCCTTTTTGTCACGGGTCAGGGAGAATAATAGTTGCCCGTCGCTCTCCCTCATGCGCCTCACGCAGGGGCTACATAGGCAGGCGTGTGCGTGCGTTCGGCTCGCCCACTCCACAAACACACATGCCAAAGACCTGTCACCCTAGAGCTTCGGCTTCCTTTGATTTCGCGAGGCGCCCTCGAGTGAGCTCGTGATTTATGCACCCTTTTTAAAGTCCGTGCCACTCGGCACTACGACGCGGTACACTAAGCCACGGTTAGCCCATGCTTGAGGGCTCGTGCAAGGAAGGACAAGATACCCGACGAGTCGTCTAACAATTATGCGGCTTTATGATGCCTCCCGAGGTCGGCAACTAATGAGTCGACAACTAGGGGCACTTCACCGGATGATGAAGGGCTGACCCTCGCAAGGTGGGAAGCTACCACGAATGTACCAAGCTAAGTTACCCTACCACATCTACTCGGAGCATGAAAATCACAGCATAACACA
This sequence comes from Secale cereale, assembly GCA_902687465.1. Lineage (NCBI taxonomy): Eukaryota > Viridiplantae > Streptophyta > Magnoliopsida > Poales > Poaceae > Secale > Secale cereale. The sequence goes on from LR738710.1 coordinate 501,514,406, forward strand.
GAAACAGTAAGTATAGCATAGTAACATAAGTGCCATTGTTCATTACACATCCCGACAGGACCCTCTACCTTTTTCAAAATGCAGGGGAAAGGAAAGGTTAAGCAAAAGTGGCCCGCGCGACCGCAGCAACCCCCAAGGCCCGTATTCGGAGGCCCTCTAGGCTTGGTCTAGGCCCTCCTTTCGCTTCACCGTGGCGTAGTGGCAAGGCCCCTCATCCTCCTCCCCCGAACCTGGCTCGGCGGCGTGGCACCTCATCGGAGCCGCTGTCGCTGGCGCTCTTCTCGGAGGAGGATCCGTCGTTGCTGGCGGAGCTGCGGGCGTCACCAAGGGCAGGCTCGTCGTCGTCGCTGTCGGTCTCGGGGTAGCACCCCGCACGCCGGCTGTCCTCTCCAAACACCCTCACGTAGAGGGTCGTGAGGCCGTCATACTTGAAGTGGAGGGTGCACCTCTCATTCAGGCTCCGCGCGGGGGCGAACGTCTGCCAGCCGCGGGTCAAGGACACGCCGCCCTCGGTAGCAACCTCAACCCCCACCCACGAGGCCTTACTGTAGCACCCATCAGCTCGCAGCCATAGACCATCAAGCCTCCTCGGCTGCGACCTTACGAAGAAGCATGGGAGCGGAAGCCAGGTGCCGGCGGGCCTCTCCGACCAGATGACGATCTCTGGGAAGACATCTGCTGAGCGGAAGCACAATCATGAAGGCCGAACGGCCGTGGCACGCACCCCCTCGCCGCAGAGACTACCCCATCCGCCGAGGCCTGCACCGCGTGAAGAAGCACCGCCATGGCTCCCAGAGGCGACGGTCGAGTGCGGAGAAGCATGCCTGCGCCCCCAAGAGGCCACGATAGGGGACGCAGCGTACTTATGGGCGCGCCCATGCCCCTTTTGATCGGAGGAACATCTAGGCCCTTGTTGGGGGCCTTGCCTTTATCAGACGCGGAGAACTTCCTCGGCGGCGCGATGGATGTCTGAGGCGAGAAGAAGCAAGCAGCAAGGAGATGGAGATGAGCGGAGGGGATCCTGCCCCTCCTCATTTATAGCAAGGGGGAGGCAAACCGTCAGCCCCCACGACCACATGTAATGATGACTTTTCTGCATGCAGCAGGTTCCAATCAAGTCGAACGGTTGCCGAGGCAACATGGGGAAGTGGACAAGCCCACGTCCAATCCGGGCACCATACGTCGGCCAGGTCCGCAGGTGATTAGGGCCCGTGGTGCTTCTCCCTTGCCCTTTGGCTTCGCCTCAAAGCCAAGTCTGAGCGCGCCTTGGGCCCAGGGGCTACTGTCGGTGCTCTAGGAACCAGGGCACCCAGACTTGCCTGCCTACGCCCCATGACGTGGCTCCTTTTCAGGCCTGGTACGGCCCATCTTCAACATCGACACTCAAGAGTCTCTCAAGGGGCCAAGCCTCGCGGGGCGGACGACACCAAGACCTATGGAAGGGGCAGCCTTGTCTGGCTGGCTCCTGAGGAGCGGAGAACTCTATGCAACCCCCACCTCGCGAGGTTTGCATGACGCAAGCCATGACGACCAAGGCCAGGCGGGTGCCAGCGGGCGTAGTACATCAGTTTCCTCTTTGGTGCTAAGGAAGCGGGCTCAGGCGCAAAGTCTTGAGGAATCTGCCAAAGGTTTACATTCTAGTGCAACAAGACCAAGACCACCAGGACAGCAGGGCGGAGGTCATCATCGATCCCACCATGGCATAAGGATCAGAGCCTTTGCAGGCAAACACCACCTTTAGTCAGGATTAGATGTACTAGCTGTCCCCCCTTCAAAATTGGCCGTTGTGGGATCCCTTCCCGCCAAACATTTCGGGGAAGAGGACCAAGGCCACTATATAAGTAGGATAGCCACCACCTAGCAAGGGAACGAATGATTGAGACCCTCTGCTCCACCACCAAGCAAGAACACCTCATCTCCGGAGGTTTTTCACTCATTGCACTAGTTCATCCACAGCCCATCTCGAGGCTAATCCACCATACTACTAGAGTAGGGCCACTCACCGCTAGGTGGCCTGAACCTGGATAAACTGCCTCGTGTCTCTCTTACATTCATTTTCCACATGCTAGTTTGTGAGACGACGAGTAGGTAGATAGGCGAGGTTGAGATCTCCGCACGTGCCCCAGAGTTAGAACCTAGTAGGGTTTTGCGGAGCCCTGAATCTAACAAGTACCAAGACCATTGCCTGTGTACCCATTGGAGCCTACCCTGACGATGCCCAGCGGCGTGTTCGGGACATGCTCGAGGGCTTCTGTCGGTGCAACAACTTTGGCGTGTGTTGCTCTGACTGTACACAGGCACGGAAGCAAGGTTAGATCACCCACGACCACGCCAAGCAAGAGAAGTAGCCCTTTGATAAATCATGGGGCGGATCTAGAAGACCAAGTCAAGTTAAAGGAGCAAGAACTCACTAAGGAAAAACCTCCCTTGCCGGGCAGGCGAGGCCAGGAAGGGAAAGGTACCCCGAAGGCAATTCCCAAGGCCGTCCAAGCAAGCCTACCATGATCTCAAGAACAAAAGTACCTACTAACAAATGATAATCATGCTCAAGTTCAGAGGGGTATTAAATAGCATATTGGATCTGAACATATAATCTTCCACCAAACAAACCATATAGTAATCAACTATAAGATGTAATCAACACTACTGGTCACCCACAAGCACAAATCTATAGTTCCGGTACTAAGATTGAAAACAAGAGATGATGGAGATTTCCCTCCCTAAGATGGGGGAGTTGTTGGTGATGATGATGATTTCCCCTCTGGGAGGGAAGTTCCCCCGGCTTAATCGCTCCGCCGGAGGGCAAAAGTGCTCCTGCCCAAGTTCCACCTCGAGACGGTGGCACTCCATCCCAAAAGTCCTCTCCCCCTTTTTTAGGTCAAAATTACTTATATACCAGAAGATGGGCACCGGAGGTAGGCCTGGGTGAGCATAACCCACCAGGGCGCGCCTGGGCTCCCTAGTGCGCCCAGGTGGGTTGTGCCCACCTGGTTGGCCCCCTCTGGCACTTATTGGCTCCAATATTCCTCAAATATTCCATAAAAAATCTCCGTAAAGTTTCAGCTTGTTTAGAGTTCTGCAAAATAGGTGTCCTGACGTAGCTTTTCCAGGTCCAGATTTCCAGCTTCTGGAATTCACCCTCTTTGTGTGTACCTTGCATATTATGAGAGAAAAGGCATTAGAATTACTCCAAAAAGAAGTATTATGCATAAAAATGTCATAAATAACAGTAGGCAAATATGATGTAAAATGGACGTAGCAACTCCCCCAAGATTAGACCTCACTTGTCCTCAAGCGAAAACCAAAATCAAAAAACATGTCCACATGCTTAGAGAGAGAGAGGTGTCGATAAAAAAAAATACGGACATAGAAGCATGATGTTGCTTATTATAATAGCAACAAACTTAAGCATAAGACTTTTTATCATAGAACTTTTATCATAAACTTCTCATGAATAAGTGACGATTCATCACACAATTGAAGTATAAAGCATAAACTCTATTAGAAACCAACACACTATGTTCTTAGCCAACTTTGCAACTACAATGCATCATATTTTTAGGAAGGGTCACGTATCAGAGCCTTTAGGCAAGTCCACATACTCAACCATCATATAGTCTTCTATGATTGCTAACACTCACCGCATACTCATGAGCAAAACGTTTCAACCGGACACATAGGAAGATATGGGCTTATAGTTTCGCCTCCCAACGTACCCAACTCAAGGGTGATGTCAACAATAATAACTCATGCCACCCGTATTCAACTGGACGTATGTGCCTATATCATTCCTCACCACATGATGCTTGCCCAAGGAGAAAATAAAAAGGAGCAGAGAGAAGAAACTTTCACTCTTGCATAAAAGTAAAGGATATGCCCTTCACAGAGGGAGGCAGAGGTTGCCATGCGCTTATTTGTTTCTATGCTCAACCCCTTAATGCAAGAGAATGCCATGTTGTATTGCCCCTTGTGATAGCAATCTTTACTATGCAGTCTGTCGCTTTTATTCTTCACCATCACAAGTTCGTACAACGCTCAATTTTCTCTTACACTAAATGATCTCACACTTTTACAAGCAATTTTTATTGCGTTATTGCACCAATTGCAACTTACTTGAGGGATCTTGCTCAATCCCTAGGTAGGTATGGTTGACTCTCAAACATAAGATTTGGGTTTAAGGGTTTTTGATGCACAAGTAGTATCTCTACTTAGCGCGGAATTTTTGGCTAGCAAAGATAGGGGGCAAGCAGCACATGTTGAAGAATCTGTGACAATATAACTTCTATGTGAATATGGACAAACATAATTCATTACGTTGTCTTCCTTGTCCAACATCAACAATTTTGGCATATAGTATTTTGATGGGGGCTCGCAATCACAAAAGATTTCTAGGATAGTGTATTTAAATGTGAATCTTCTCTTCCCTTATTAATTCTTTCATGAGTTGCTTCATCGAGCAATGCTATGTTTGTCAATCTCTAATAAAATTTTCTACTTATACTTTTCCTTATGTGGTGTCATCACTTACCATAAGATTAGTATATAATCCTTTTAATTTATTTCCTTTATTTTTATTCCAACATGAAAGTAAAGAAAGCAAAAACTCAAACTAAACTTTATTATATATCCCGCATACAATTACAAAGACAGATCACTAAGAAAACTCTCGAAAAGAAAGGATCGAACTAAACTTTTATTCAGCTAAAGCAAAAGATAACTATTGATCGAACTAGAATAAGTAAAGGCAAACGATAGTGGGGATGATACGATACCGGGGCACCTCCCCCAAGCTTGGCGGAAGCCAAGGGGAGTGCCCATACATGGAACTCAATTTTCTTTTGGCGATGAAGAAGAGGGTGGTGGTGATGAAGTAGATGCGATCTTGTCCTCGGGTTTCCATGACAGAGGTCCACCATCGTAAGAGGAAAAATGAGTCTCACGGGTCCTACAACTAGCAGCCACACTTATACCTTTAAACCTCGTCCCATATTCAAAGACTTGGTTTTCAAGTTTGTAGATCTAGCTTTGGAGGAAGTGGATTTGCCCGTTGAGGGTGAAGACGGCGTCCTTCATGGACTTGCCATCCACCTTGAGATCACGAGTAAGGTCCGTAATCATGAGGTGATTGGCATTGAGTCCATGCTCCACCATCCCCTTACACCAAAAGACTTCCTGCTCCATAGCTTCAAGCCTGGCCTCCACGGTTCCCGTCCCCTTGGGTCCTTGCACATCTCGGATGTGCAACACCCCCTCATGCATCTGGATGGCCTGAGGATGCTGCACCTCCTCCCGCAAATATGGGTTGATGACGTTCTTGAAGAACTAGTCCTTGGAGGAGTTTGAAGCGGCCATGGTAGATGGGATCTGACAGAAACAACAAGGAAAATAAAACAAATGATTTCTCCTTGATACGGTGGTCAATAGGTTCGGGGGTATATAATTTTTTTATCTTGGGAAACAAGCCAATAGAAGAAAAACGGAGTCCGGAAGGTGCTCCAGGTGGGCACAACCCACCTAGGCTCCCCTGGCAAGCTAGGCGCACCCTGGTGTCTTGTGCCCACCAGGGTACGCTTCCTGGTTGTTTCTTATTTTCCTATTTTTCTAAAAATGCTAAAACTGACCAAAAAATATTTTTGCGGATTTTTTGTAGTCCGTTTACTTACGATATCACGTACCTCTTATTTTCACGAATCTGAAGTGGGACTCTTTTATGTGTTCTTCCGGTGTCAAAGTTTGGATAATATTACTTTCAACATTAATGGGCCTACCTGAGATATAATGTTTTATTCGTTGCCCATTGACAACCTTCGGGTTAGTACCTTCGGCATTATTTATTTAGATAGCTCCAGACCGATAAACATCCTCGATAACATAGGGTCCTTCCCATTTGGAGAGGATTTTTCCTGCAAAGAACCTGAAACGAGAGTTGTACAAAAGAACATATTCTCCAACTTTGAACTCACGCTTTTGGATTCTTTTATCATGCCACCTTTTAACTTTTTCTTTAAATATTTTGGCCTTTTCATAAGCTTGGGTTCTCCATTCATCTAGTGAGCTCATACCAAATAACCTCTTTCCACCGGCGAGTTTGAAATCATAATTGAGTTCTTGGACTACCCAGTATGCTTTATGTTCTAACTCAAGAGGCAAATGGCAAGCTTTTCCATAAACCATCTTATAAGGAGACATACCCATATGATTTTTATATGTTGTTCTATAAGCCCAAAGTGGATCATCTAATTCCTTGGAACAATTCTTCCGGGACCTATTGACAGTCTTTTGTAAAACTAATTTTATTTCTCTATTGCTAAGTTCAACTTGACCACTAGACAGAGGATGATAAGGTGATGCAATTCTATGGTTAACATCATACTTGAAAAGCATTTTACGGAAAGCATCATGAATAAAATGTGAATCAGCATCAGTCATTAAATATCTAGGGACTCCAAACCTTGGGAAAATTACTTCCTTAAGCATTTTAATAGAGGTGTTGTGATCAGCACTACTGGTTGGAATAGCTTCTACCTACTTAGTAACATAATCAACAGCAACCAAAATATGTGTATACATGTTAGAGGAAGGAAAAGGTCCCATGTAATCAAATCCCCAAACATCAAATGGTTCAACAACAAGAGAATAATTGATAGGCATTGTCGGTGCAACAAACCCTGGGTCTGTCGCCCTGACTGTGCACAGGCACGGGAGCAAGGTTGAAGCACCAACCCAAGTCAGAGTACAAGGAACCAAGAAATTCAAGGAACCAGCAAGCAGGTCAGAGAGGCCAAGGCCAAGCCAGAGGAGCAAGTATCACTAGGAGAAAGGCCTTCCTTGCCGGGTAGGCGAGCTCGGCAAGGGGCAAGGCCACCCCCAGAGGAAGACAATCAAGGCGTCCCAGCAGGGTCTGCCGGGACTCGTGGAGGCTAAACCGCCTCACCAACCACTCCTGCACAACTCACGTCATCGATCAGTGTGGTGTCAAGCCGCAAAGTCATTAAGTGGCAGCCATTAGCCACATGGCAGCTTCTCACTACAGGAAAAGCCTACAGATAACACCCATCTTGCGACATGTCAGGAAAACAGGCATGGAGTTGGCAAGATAGCCCGACAAGCCTTGCCGGGCAACCAGTGATCTGACACTAAGCGGCGCATTTAATGCGCACTGTCAGCCCGCATAGTTAGGTATGATAACACTGTTGTTGTCATATCAGTGCATAATGACTGCTTTGCCACTTTGGTGACCCCTTAAGTTAGAAGATTGGATAACCCACACACCCATATGCGTGTAGTCACTCCTTCTCTGAGCCAACCCTTGCCGGGCAAGTGTCCTACGCCCCACCACCTCATTTTCCACCATCAATATACCAAAGCACGAGTAGGGTCTTCGGCCCTAACCTGGGTAAAAATACCTGCGTGATTTCTGCCGTGTTGTCCCACGCTCGTGTGCCCTTTGTACAACATGACGTCCCCCCCACAGAACCAGCAAGGGACCCCCTGGTCCCATAGGTGCCCATGGTTTACCCCCACATCTTTGGTGCACCAGGTAGGGGGATCGCTTGCGCTAACCTAAAGGCGTGTGCAGCGCGTCATGTCCATCACCATCTTCATCTTCAACGGCACCATCAACCATGGCGCCCAAGAAGAAACCAGCTTCTTCGGCGCACCCATGTAACCCAAAGGCTCCACAACCGGTAGCCTCTAATGCTATAGGGGGTGCTGAGGCCCTCGAGGACATAGAAACTGTGAGAGATGTGGTCGGAGCAGGCGGCCCCATCACCACTTCCTCCGCGGCCGACGCGGGAGCGGGAGGCACCGGAGGAGAGTAGCATCAGCAACACCTCGGCGGTCATGCTCCCCAAGGCCTAGGTGAAGGGGTTACTCTGTCTGAGCCCCTCCTACCCACCGACGAGCATAGCCGTAGCAACGGCGCTCGGACCGGGGCGAATCACCGTCCTCCGAGTATTCCCACCACAAGAGCGGTCATAGCACGCGTGCTTCCCCCGGGACGGGTCAACCAAGCGCTGCACTCGATGGAGCCAATGGCCCTCGTGCGCCTTCTCCACACCACCCTGCCATCCAAGTGGTCGCCCCGCAGCAGCGGGGGCGCAGTAAGGAGCCGGGCGATGGTACGTTTGACTTGTTCATCACCTATGCCAAGTACAGCCTCTGAGGCCATGGTGTGGGTCTAGCTGCTGCTGAGGTTTCCGCCAGCGGCCGAGCAGATGGACGAATGGCGTGCCACCATCCAAATCATGCTCGGTTTCGCCGAAGCTGGGGGCTCATGGCAAGCTGACCCGCCGCAGCCTCCCCAAGCAACAACAACAGCTTGTACTGCTGGCCGTACGGAGGGAGATGTCCCCACAGTGCAGTCCCCACCATGGCAGCCAGCGCGAGCACGGCATAATCAAGACCCCGACGATGTCTCGATGGCCTCTTCTAACCCTCGAGCGCGTCCAGGCCAGCATCGAGCTCCGGAGGATAGGCGGAGAGGAGACGTGTGTTTCGTTGTCGAGAAACACCGCGGCCACCTTTGCCAGACCGACAGGTGCGACGATCCCGACGTCGACGAGCCCATGCTCGGTATCGGCGGGTGCTTACCTTTCAAGGTTGGCTGCCCTGCCTTTACTCGTGAGCTGTGGCAAGTCCGTTGGCCATCCGTTCGCACGTTCAAGCCAGAGATACCTCAGAAGTACGACGGGAGGCTGAACCCGGCAGAGTTGCTAAGCATCTACACCATCGCTGTTCAGGCTCTGGGCGAAGAGAGGAGAATGTGTTCGCCAATTACTTTCCTTTGGCTCCAGGCGAAGAAAGCAAAGTTCATAGAGATATCCCAAATATCCATCTGGCTGCTGTGATAGCCGCCTTCTAGTCCAATGTGCGCAACTGCCGGATTCGTTCTAAGATGAACGTGCGGTTACCCAAGACTGTGAAGGAGCTCTACACCCTGGTGGATAAGTGTGCTCGGATGGAGGAGGAAAGGAAGTTGCCGGGGAGGAAGATTGCATCAATGTTGATTTAGAGGATGATGATGAATCAACCAGTCAGAAGAAGAGCAAGAAGCACAATAACAAGCAGAGAGATAAGGCAGTGATGACTGTTGAAGGATCGAGTACGCCTAGTACCAGCAAGAAGGCCAAGGCTGAGGTCCTCGGCAAGGAGGCTGCCATGTGCACTGACTGCCAGGAAGCATTGTTGCCGAGAAAGCCAAGAAAGGTGATGGGCCATATTGCATGATTCACCGGACCAAGGGTCATGACCTTCAAGAGTGTCACCAGATTGAGCAGCTTGGCAAGAGACAGAGAACATAATATGAGAAGCGTGATAAGGAAAAGGGTCAGAATGTTTCTGGCGACAAGGGCTGGGGTGGTTAAGTAAATTGCCCCGGCAAACCGCTTTGGAACTAAGGAAAGCCCGTTAGAGGTAGAGAAAAGGGAGTATGTGATGATGAGAGTGATGGAGGGGACGGAGAGGAAACCAGTGAGCAAGAGATTCAGAACGCCACTGACGGCCTATGCATTGATGGAGGAGCATCTCTACACACCTCTCACCGTCAACTCAAGCATTGGGCACGAGAAGTCAATGCCATGGAGCCAGCGCTAGAGGCCCGGAAGCCGTTCAAATGGCCCGGTACGACCATCATGTTTAACGAGGAGGATCATCCTAGCCATACCACTGCGGTAGGATGCTTGCCGTTGTTGGTCTCCCCAACAATTCACAACCTCAAGGTCACGAAGATGTTGGTGGATGGCGGGGCTGGGTTGAATCTGATTTCCCCAGCAGCTATTAGCAAGCTTCAGATAACAGAGGAAGAGCTAGAGGTTACCGACACGTTTCAAGGAGTTAATCCTGGCAGGAGTCGTCCTAAGGGAAAGTTCACGTTGTCGGTAACGTTTGGGGGAGAATTGAACTACCAGACTGAGAGGATTGTGTTTGATGTGGTTGATCTCCCCCTGCCGTACAATGGGATTTTTGGACACCCGACATTGGCTAAATTCATGGTGGCATCCCACTATGCCTACAACACCTTGAAGATGCCTGGGCCACTGGGAGTTATCAGTATCCCCTCAAATGAGAAGGATGCAATCATTTGCGTGGACAAGATGTATCGGGCGCAGCCGCGGCAGAGGCAGCGGTAGCAACAGTTCCTGCCAAGGTGAGTAAAGGAAACAAGAGGGATTGTAGGACCTTCGGCAAAGAGTCCGAGAAGCGTGCCCCCACCGAGTGCGCGACACCCGTTGACGACATGCTGGAGTGTTCCTACATCTAGAGATCTAGGGTTGCTGCACCCCAAGTTAAGAAGGTCCTGGCAGGGCTGGCTGGCGTTGATGGTACCTTTACTATCAGCGCCACCCTCGATGACAAATATCAAAGCGTGCTTATTTCCTTCCTGCAGGCGACTGTCGATGTGTTTGCCTGGCAACCATCTGATATCCCCGGTGTTCCCAGTGAGGTAATCGAGCACCACCTTGCTATCTGCCCACATGCCCGACCTATCAAGCAGAAAGTCCGGAAGGAGGCCTTGGAGAGGCAACAGTTCATTATAGAAGAGATCAAGAAACTTGAGGCAGCTGGTTTGGTCAGAGGAGTGCTACATCCAACATGGTTGGCAAATCCAGTGGTGGTCCGGAAGGCTAACGGGAAGTGGAGGCCTTGCATAGATTTCACATATCTCAACAAGGCTTGCGTGAAGGACCCATTTCCCTTGCTGCACATTGGTCAGATTGTGCACGCAACTTTAGGTTGTTATTTGATATCCTTTCTAGATGCATACTCTGCGTACCACTAGATCTTTATGTTCAAGGAAGATGAAGAGAAGACCTCGTTCATCACTCCATGTGGTACGTACTGCTTTGTCCGCATGCCATTCTGATCAAAGTGTGTCGGGTCCACTTTTGCAAGGGCAGTTTAGATTGGTTTTGAGCCACATCTGCATAGAAATATAGAGGCCTATATGGATGACATTGTGGTCAAGACCAAGGATAGGGCCACCCTTATTCAGGATTTGGAGGAGACATTTGCTAACCTGCGCCAGATCAATTTGAAGCTCAATCTGGAGAAGTGTGTATTCGGTGTTCCCTCCGGCAAGCTACTTGGGTACTTTTTATCCCACCGTGGGATCAAGGCAAACGCCGACAAGATCAAGGCTATCGTGCAGATCCAAGCGCCAAGGACAGTTAAGGATGTGAGGCGTCTAACAGGATGTGTTGCCGCACTAAGCAGATTCGTCTCCAAGTCTGTCGAGCGCGCCCTACCGTTCTTCAAAATTTTGAAGAAGGCAGGGCCCATGAAGTGGACCCCGGAGGCATATGTAGCTTTGCAAGAGTTGAAGGCCTATTTGTCCTCTGCGCCTACCTTGGTTGCCCCCAAGCATCAAGAGCCGTTGTTGCTATACTTAGCAGCAACCAACAAAGTGGTCAGTGTAGCCTTGGTGGCACAGCGAGAAGTAGATGAGTCAGAAAGCGAGCAGAGGCCGCCAGGGCCAGAAAAAGATCAGGATATCAGTGAGCATGGCAGCGAGAACAACCCCAAGGACGCGGCAAGGAAGAAAGTGGTGCAGCACCCGGTGTGCTTTGTCAGCTCTCTGTTACAGGGGGCTAGGTCGAGGTACTCTGGCGTGCAAAAGTTGATCTTTGGTATCCTCATGGCCTCAAGGAAACTGCGCCACTACTTCCAAGCCCATGAGATTACGGTTGTCACTCGCTTCCCGTTTCAAAGGATACTTCGTAACCCTGAGGCTACCAGCAGAATAGTGGAGTGTGATTTGGAGTTATCCAGCTTTGGTTTGAAGTATGAGAGCACATCAACTATTCAGAGTAGGGCATTGGCAGAGTTTATTGCAGAATGGACGCCAAACCCCGATGAGGAGACAACAAAGACAACTATCCCCGGCATGGAATCACCCCAGGAATGGATTATGTATTTTTATGGTGCTTTTTCCCTACAAGGTGCAGGAGCTAGCGTGCTTCTCATCGCCCCCTCCAGGGAGCACTTGAAGTACGTGGCCCAAATGCATTTTGCCCGGGAAGAAGAAACCAACAATACAGCTGTGTATGAAGGGCTCCTTGCCGAGCTGAGGATTGCAATGGAATTGGGAATTAAGAAACTAATCATTCGAGGAGATTCACAGCTTGTGGTGAGACAAGTCAACAAGGATTATCAAAGTCCATTGATGGATACGTATGTCGAGGAAGTGAGGATATTGGAGGAGCACTTTGACGGATTGCAAACAGAGCACGTACCCCGTGTGGAAAACAGCATAGCTGATCATCTGTCAAAGTGTGCTGCGCAGAAGCTTCCTGTGGAACAAGGGACTTTTGTTCTCCATCTCGCACAACCCTCCGTATCCCCAGCAACAATGGCCTAGAAGAGGAGAAAGTTGGACACCGGTAAGCCTCTCTTGGCAGAGCTGTCCGCTCCTGGCAGAGACCCTGCGGAAAACAACTCCTCACAGCCTGCTGGACCACCCCCTCCAGCCGGGTCCACGAACCCTACGAACGAGGATGGTGCTCCCTGCTTGCTCCATGCCTCTTTTGTGTGATATTGCTACGATATTTATGCACTTCCATACACTTTTGATCATATTTGGACTAACCTATTAACTCAGTGCACCACAGTGCCAGTTCTTGTTTTCTACTGTTTTTCTATTTCAGGTTTCCCCCATATTAAAAGTGCCCTAAAAATTCCGGAAAAAATACAGGAAAAATCAGCGTATCGGGAGCTTCCAGAAAAACCAAGGCAGGGCCAGAGGGGAGCCTGGGGGGGGGGGGCCAGGCGGCCACCCGGCGCGGCCCCACCCCTGGCCGCGCCAGGGGGGCGCCTGGGGCCCCACCTCTGACTCTGGTGACCCCCTTTGGCATATATATTGCTCGCGTCCCGAAACCCTCGAGGACGGAACCCTTTTTCGCGATCTCATCTCTGTTCCGCCGCCGCCGCGCTTCCAAGATCGGGAGCACCAGGAGAACTCTTCCCGGCACCCTGCCGGAGGGGAGAACCACCACCGGGAGCTTCTCCACCACCATGGACGCTTCTCGGATGAGTTGTGAGTAGTCCCCCTTGGACCATGGGTCCATGACCAGTAGCTATGTGATGTTCTCCTCCCCTCTTTATTCTTCATGGATTAGACCTCGTGAGCTGCCCTACATGATCGAGGCACATATGTAATCTTTATGCTGTTGCTCTGCTGAGTTGCTGGGATCCGATGGATTATGATATTATGTTCAGATTGTGTGTGAGTAATATATTTGATTCACCTCTTTTATATTTATGTTCTTGAGTAATTCTTGCATGTTCTCCGTTGCTGTTTATTGCTTTGGCCGAGTAGTAGGTAGTAACTCCAAAAGGGAACGCTATGCTTGATTGTGGGTGCATGCCCCTCCATGACTAGCTTGAGTGACAGAAACATGAGTCTAGTGGATGTGTTGTTGCCACAAGGGGGAAAACAATGGTGCTTGTACTTGCGGGTGCAAGGATTGTTTACTTTACGCAAAGTTCTTTTAATGCAGTTGTCTGTTGCTTTGAGTTTACACTTTGGGTGGGACTCGGAACTTAATACCGGCGAGATGTTCTGGATAGATATCTCAAGGTGGATGATTAGTAGTAGATGCAGATGGATTTCGGTCTACTTGCCTTGGCGTACCGCCCATGCTTTTGAGCCTCTACCTTTCTTTACAGCATAGTTAGCATTGGTTTGCGCACATAATCCTGTCAATTGTCCAGCTGTAATTTGTTTACCTCGCTTAGCTGTTTTATCGTCTTTTGGGAGAGAGACATCACTAGTGAACATCATGGGACCCCGGTCCATATTACCATCACTGATCACACCCGCTATTTACTTCATGTTCTTATTTCCTAGTTGCAGTCATACCTATCACTATTATCTCTTGTGTTTGATCCTTTGTAAACGACAAGGCCGGAGGGATTGACAACCTCTCTGTACTCATTGGGAGCAAAGTTATTTGTATCTGTGTGCAGGTCCTACAAAGCAAAAGTTTATGGCGCTATTGACACCTTCTTGTCGACCCTCGGAGTCTCACGGGATTCGATCCTTGGTATCTTTGCCAAGGGAAATTTGCCGCTACGCTACATCTCAAACCTTCCACTTGGGGTATCCAACGAGGGGCGAGAAGCCATCAAGCAAGTTTCTGGCGCCGTTGCCGGGGACTCCACTCTTCAAGATAGGGGAGTTGCACGCTATCTTTTACCTTTGCTTTTTAGTCTTGTTAGTTTACCTTTCAGTTTTTGCTTTAGTGTTCCTTTACCAAAAATCACAAAAATAGGTATCTTGCTTGCTGCTGCTATGGGTTCCACGGAGAACACCAAGTTGTGTGACTTCACTAGTCATAACAACAATGACTTTATCTGCACGCCTATTACTACACCTGCCACTTCAGCACCTTCTTATGAAATTAAACCTGCTTTACTGAACCTAGTTATGAAAGATCAATTCTCCGGTGCTGGAGATGATGCTGCTTTGCAGTTAAATAATTTTGTTGAACTCTGTGATATGCAAAAGTACCAAGAAATAGATGGTGATATTGTTAAGCTTAAACTTTTTCCTTTCTACTTGAGAGGAGGAGCTAAAATCTGGTTTCAATCCTTGCCTAGGAATAGCATAGATTCTTGGGACAAGTGCAAGGATGCCTTTATCGGGAAGTACTATCCCCCTGCTAAAATTATCCAACTAAGGAGTAATATAATGAATTTTAAACAATTGGATAATGAACACGTTGCCCAAGCTTGGGAACGCATGAAATCTCTTGTCAAGAACTGCCCTACTCATGGTTTGACTACTTGGATGGTTATCCAAACTTTTTATGCAGGCTTGAACTTTACCTCGCGGAACTTGTTAGATTCGGCCGCGGGAATTACCTTTATGTCAACTACACTTGGTGCTGCCACGAATCTTCTCGATGAGATGATGACCAATTATTCCCAATGGCACACCGAACGCGCTCCAACAGGTAGGAAGGTAAACTCTGTCGAGGAGATTTCCTCCCTAAATGAAAAAGTTGACTTGATCATGTCTCTACTTTCCAAGCAATCTTCTATTGATCCTCATGATGTTCCTTTAAATTCTTTGATTGCTCGAGATCAAGTAGATGTGAACTTTATATCTAGAAACAATTTCAATAACAATGCTTATAGGAGTAATTTTGGTAGCAACCCTAGACCGTTCCCCTCTAATTCCTATGGGAACAACAATGCTTATCCTAGCACCAAGAACTCCACTTCTGAACTAGAGATTATGCTTAAAGACTTTATCACTACCCAAAAAGCCTTCAATAAGAGTGTAGAAGAAAAACTAGCCAAACTAGATAATCTCTCTTCGAAGGTAGACAATTTAGCCCATGAGGTAGAATTGCTTAAAATTAGAACTTCCCCTCTTGAGGAGAGGAAGACCACTCATATGAATGCTATTCAAGTGCAAATTAATGAAAACATTAGGATGATGGCTAAACTTAAAGAGAGATGGGCTAGAGAGAGGGAGGAAGAAGATAGAATTAAGAGCCTTCCTACCCACCACACTGTTGCTACTATCCAAGTTGTTGAGGATATCCAAACTCTTAGCACCCAATGCACTCCTGGTCCCATTGGACCTATTAATGGTGATGCTATTACCTCAACCGTAGAAACTCCTATAACCATAGAAGCTACCAAACAAGTGAGCCTAAAGGACACCACTACCACTTTACTTGATAGTAGTGACCTTGATTTTGATAATTGCACCCTTTCTGAAGTTATTGATTTTCTTCACAAGATGTCTAGAGATCCCCACACTAGCACACTTAATCTTGCCTTCACAGAGCATATCACTAATGCTCTCATCAAAGCTAGGGTGGAGAAGCTTAGGGTAGAAGCCTCCATACCTAGAAAGCTAGAAGATTGTTGGGATCCTATGATTAAAATTAAGTTGAATAACTTCTCTTGCTATGCTTTATGTGATGTTGGAGCTAGTACCTCCGTTATGCCCAAAAGAATGTATGATATGCTTAAATTGAAATCTTTTGATCCTTGTTCTTTTGGTGTTCGTCTTGTTGATTCTTCCGTAAAGAAACCTTTGGGGAATATCGACGATGTTCTTATCATTGTCAATGACAATTATGTTCCCGTTGATTTTACTATTATGAATATTGAATGTGAACCTTCTTGTCCAATTATTTTGGGACGTCCTTTTCTTCGCACCGTCGGTGCTATCGTTGACATGAAAGAGGGGAATATAAAATTCCAATTTCCTCTCAAGAAAGGGATGGAACACTTCCCTAGAAAGAAGATTAAGTTTCCTTTTGAGTCCCTTATACGGGCTAGCTATTCTCTTACTCTTGATAAAACTTGATCTTTTCTCTTTGCATTATGCCTAGCTTAAAGGCATAAAAGAAAGCGCTTTTGGGAGGCAGCCCACAACGAATAAAATTTTATTTTGCTTTTGTTGTGTCTTGATGTTTGTTACTACAGTAGCATCATCATTGTATCTTTTATTTTCAGTTTTGTGCCAAGTTTAGCCTCCGATTGCAAGAAAGTTCAAAAGTTGTGACGTGCAGTCCAGAAAACAGATTCTGTCCTTGGACAGAAAAATTCGTATAAAATCACCAGATCATCATCTTGGTCTGAATTGTTTTGACAACGTGCTCTATACAATTGGCTTTCGGGCGTCTGTTCTAAGTTTTTTTATTTGAGTTGCAGAAGTGCTCCGAAACAATTATTTACTACCTGCTGGTCTGTTTTTCACAGATTCTGTCCTGTTTTGCCTTTTCTTCGTTTTGCAAACCTTAAGATTGGTTTTTCTTTGCAAAAACCTTTTGGCAATCTTGAGAAACAGTAGCTCTTCAAGATTATCTTTATTTCCAGTAGGGAAAAATTATTTTATTATTGGTACTAACCTCGCTAATCAGATTATGATGAGTTATGTATGAAGGGAGTTTTCAAGTGTGCGAGGGAAGATGATAAAAAGATTCAGGAGGGTCAAACGCTCAAGCTTGGGGATGCCCCCGTGCACCCCCAAGAAATATTCAAGAAGACTCAAGCGTCTAAGCTTGGGGATGCCCCCGTGCATCCCCTTCTCCATCAACAATTATCAGTTCGTCTTTCGTTCCACTATATTTTAATCACTTCATGTGTTATGTGCTATACTTGGAGCGTCTTGCTTTTAGTTTCCTTTTTAGTTTTCTTTAGCTTTGCTTGCTGTTCATAACGAGTTAGAACCCAGCTTTCTTTGTGTGGGAGAGAAACACGCTCCACTTCAACCTAGAACACAACATAGGATTTTCATGCTTATCTTTACTGTGTGTGTGTGTTCTTTGTCTTTCCATAGCTACTGTCATGTTTAGCTCTTAGTTTTCATGCCTTTCTTTTAAAAGAGCTTTTGTTTAGTTGGTTGCTGAACTCTCTTGAGTTTTCATGTTTATCTTGTTAAGAGAGTTTGTCTGTTGCACTGAGTTGTGTGTCTTAACTTAAAGTAGGTAATTGAGGTTGCTATTTAATTTTAGTAGTAACTTGCAATAGTTTTGAGGTATTTCCATGAGTAATGTCTGAACTTTTGGTGCCAAGAGCTTTAGCCTATTAGTGATAGATGTCGTATTTTGGTCAATCCGTGTTTATTTTCGAAAACCTACAAAATAGTTGAGAACTTTAGCTACTAAATGGATCACTAATCTTTGGAGGGATCGAATATTAGAGTACACTCACGTACCATGAGTCGAGGATGCGCAAGGGTAACCAAACCCCCATACACTCCTCCTCGGGGTACTTGTCTCTTTGAGAACCTCCTAATTAGATTGAGAGTTACCGATAATAAGTGCATGAGTTCTTCGGACTAATGTGAGTATTCGAAAGTTGACACTTCCACCTATCCATATTTTTCTAGCATCTTCGGTACCGTGCATTGCCCTTTCTCACCTCGAGAGTTGGCGCATACTTCGCCGGTGCATCCAAATCCTTGGCACGATATGCTCTGTCATCATAAGCCTCATTATATCCTTCCTCAAAACAGCCACCATACCTACCTATTAAGGCATTTCCATAGCCTTTCCTAGATACATTGCCATGCAACATCCATCTTCTCATGACTTGATCTTCATGTCATACATGCTTTTTGCTTGATCGATGAGCCGCATGCTAGTTGGGCCTTGCCCTAATCATTGCTACATGACGCGCTAGTATCATTGCATATCCTGCTACACCGGCAGAGGAATACATTTGCATACATCATGATAGTTTCATTTTCTTTATGTTGAGTACTTTTGTAAAGTGTGAAAGATCTTCTATACTTCTTGTAATATATAGAGTGTTGCCCCTAAAGTGAGGAAAAGATCCCAAAGAGGACAAATCAAAAGATCCCAAAGAGGACAAAATCAAAAGATCCCAAAAAGGACAAATGAGAGATAAATAGAAAGAGCCATTGAGGCCACAAAAAAATAAAAAATAGAAAAAAAAAGAGAAAAAGAAATAAAAAGAGAGAAGGGGGCACACTACTATTTCTTTTGAGAGATCCACACTCGTACTCCATCTTATACCTTGTGCTCCATAGAGATTATCATTTATGCATATAGCTATGTGGGGACCTTTACACTATAGAACTTGGCTTGTATATTCCAATGATGAGCCTCCTCAAAAGAGCTCTAGGTCTTCTTGAGCAAGCAAGTTGGATGCACCCCCACTAGTTCCATTGGAGAGCTTACCTTAGCTCATATGTGCATCCGTGGCATGGCAATCCCTACTCCTCACATCATATCTATCATTTGGCTTTTTCTCGCCGATGATTGTCCTCATTGATGTGATCCTTTCACACCTTTTTTATCTTCCCCCTCTATCATTTTTCTCTCTTTGCCATCCTAAGTGTCGACTTTCTTGCTTACGCTCATCCATTGCATGAGTGCTCAAAATATCGAAAGGGAGTGGATCATTTTGACTTGTACCTGGCTGACGGTCTGGGGATTAGTCAAGATAAGATTCCAAAGAAGACCAAGTGTGAAACTTTAGTAGATTAAGTTCTCAACAATACAAAAACTATGTTTTACTCTCTCATATATCCCTATCCCCGTTCTTGCACGCAAACACCATTTGGAGACATTCGAGTCACGGACAGCGAGAGCTCTTGCACCTTTATGTTCTTATGTTACTTGTTACAATGCTAATATAGACTCTTGCCTGTTATGACTTGAATTGGATTACATGCCTTGATTACTTTACTTAAAAGTTCTTATATGGTTGATAGCATGTCACCATAGAAATTATGCTTGTTATCATTTACCTACTCGAGGACGAGCAGGAATTAAGCTTGGGGATGTTGATACGTCCAAAACGTATCTATAATTTCTCCTTGCTCCATGCCTCTTTTGTGTGATATTGCTATGATATTTATGCACTTCCATACACTTTTGATCATATTTGGACTAACCTATTAACTCAGTGCACCACAGTGCCAGTTCCTGTTTTCTGCTGTTTTTCTATTTCAGGTTTCCCCCATATTAAAAGTGCCCTAAAAATTCAGGGAAAAATACAGGAAAAATCAGCGTATCGGGAGCTTCCAGAAAAACCAAGGCAGGGCCAGAGGGGAGCCTGGGGGGCCCAGGCGGCCACCCGGCGCGGTCCCACCCCTGGCCGCGCCAGGGGGGCGCCTGGGGCCCCACCTCCGCCTCTGGTGACCCCCTTTGGCATATATATTGCTCGCGTCCCGAAACCCTCGAGGACGGAACCCTTTTTCGCGATCTTATGTCTGTTCCGCCGCCGCCGCGCTTCCAACATCGGGAGCACGAGGAGAACTCTTCCCGGCACCCTGCCGGAGGGGAGAACCACCACCGGGAGCTTCTCCACCACCATGGACGCTTCCCGGATGAGTTGTGAGTAGTCCCCTTTGGACCATGGGTCCATGACCAGTAGCTATGTGATGTTCTCCTCCCCTCTTTGTTCTTCATGGATTAGACCTCGTGAGCTGCCCTACATGATCGAGGCACATATGTAATCTTTATGCTGTTGCTCTGCTGAGTTTGCTGGGATCCGATGGATTATGAGATTATGTTCAGATTGTGTGTGAGTAATATATTTGATTCACCTCTTTTATATTTATGTTCTTGAGTAATTCTTGCATGTTCTTCGTTGCTGTTTATTGCTTTGGCCTAGTAGTAGGTAGTAACTCCAAGAGGGAACGTTATGCTTGATTGTGGGTTCATGCCCCTCGATGACTAGCTTGAGTGACAGAAACATGAGTCTAGGGGATGTGTTGTTTCCACAAGGGGGAAAACAACGGTGCTTGTACTTGCGGGTGCAAGGATTGTTTAATTTACGCAAAGTTCTTTTAATGCAGTTGTCTGTTGCTTTGAGTTTACACTGTGGGTGGGACTCGCAACTTAATACCGGCGAGATGTTCTGGATAGATATCTCAAGGTGGATGATTAGTAGTAGATGCAGATGGATTTCGGTCTACTTGCCTTGGCATACCGCCCATGCTTTTGAGCCTCTACCTTTCTTTACAGCATAGTTAGCATTGGTTTGCGCACATAATCCTGTCAATTGCCCAGCTGTAATTTGTTTACCTCGCTTAGCTGTTTTATCGTCTTTTGGGAGAGAGACATCACTAGTGAACATCATGGGACCCCGGTCCATATTACCATCACTGATCACACCCGCTATTTACTTCCTGTTCTTATTTCGTAGTTGCAATCATACTTATCACTATTATCTCTTGTGTTTGATCCTTTGTAAACGACAAGGCCAGAGGGATTGACAACCTCTCTGTACTCGTTGGGAGCAAAGTTATTTGTATCTGTGTGCAGCCATCACTCCCACAGCAGAGGAGGTGCCACTAGTCCTCGTTGCTGAGCCCCAGGCTCCAACTTGGGCAAGGCATATTGTCCACTTCCTCCAAACCGGAGAGCTTCCTGGCAACCAAGATGAAGCTAAATAAGTAGCCCGGAGGGCTAGTATGTACCAGTTTGACAATGACACTCTGTACAGAAGGAGGCCCAACGGTGTGAAATTGAAGTGCATATGTCGAGAAGCAGGAAAGGAACTGCTGGCTGAAATACACAAAGGCATGTACCGACATGACGACGTTGTGCTACTCGAGGAGAATCTTTTCCTGGCTGCTACGCGTGCTACATGCTATCAGCAAGCCCTACGTCGCTATCATAGCCGCAGGGTTCATGCCAGGTGTTTTGAGGAAGGTGACCTCGTCCACCATGGGTACACACAAGTTATCACCAAAGTGGGAAGGCCCTTACCGGGTAGTATGAGTCATCCGACCTGGCATAGTTTGTTTGGAGACCGAAGATGGCATTAAATTGCAAAACTCATCGAGTATTGAGCATCTCCGTAAGTTTTACCCGTAAGGCGCGGCTGTCGGGCCCTGCCCGACAGCCACCCATTGTACAAGCCTTGCCTCAGTTGCATGTAACCGCTTGTACAAGCCGGGGCGATGACCCCATGCAAGAGAAAAATAAAGAAGCGCTGCAGAGGGGGCCCCAACCAAGATGGCATGCATGCATAAGCATTCCAAGATCACTGCATAAGCATTTCATGAGCATTTGCATATGCATATAGATAGGATTGCATCCTGCATTCATTCTCATCTACATGAAGCTGCAGGTTCCTAACGTGAACTTGTCTTCGATAAGGAGTTGAGAAGACTGCCCGGGACTGCAATCCTCGGCAAGCCAAACAGATAAGTTCTACCTCATGTCTGTTCATATTCTGTAAGCTATAATTTATGCATAAGAAAACCTTGCCACTCTCTTGAAACTTGGGTGCTCCCATCCCAGACTCGAACGTTGCATTAGTCAGGACGGTTGTAGTAGCCCTTGATGAAAATAAGTTGGCAGGGGGCTCGCCCCTTTTTCTGTTCCCTAGCAGATATGATTCTTCGGCAGACCAAAAAGGGCGCTGGCAAGGTAGCTTGCCGAGAAAACTCGTTTATTTACTTTAAAGAGGCACTTCACCTCTGGATGGACATACACATGCACGGGTCCCCGGCAGGTCTCATGTTTTTTATTAACATGCCGATACAAGTACAAGCATTACATAAAACAGACATGGACTTGAGGACTACATTATTTGAATTAAAATTTGGCAAGTGCCTACAAGTTTAAGATTGAAAAAAGATAAGTGCCCCGTGATGCCCTTTCTTGTCCCTCTCCTTCTAGGCATGGCCGTTGAAGGTGAGGAAGGGCAAAAGGAGGTAGCCCGACGGGAGCGGGATCACCGGGGGAGCACAACGATGTGGAGAAGAGCGGAGGAGACCCGTGGACCACCGTCAACAGGGCCAGCAGGCAAGAACGGGGCTAATGGAGCTGCAACCCGAGAGGAAGCCTACCGGGATCCAGCTGGAAGACTGCTGGAGGAGCCCGGGAGCACTATCCCCACCTCCGCAGCCAACTCCCCGACAAATTCCCCTACCGGGAAGAAGATACAGGTGTTGCCGCCTGATGAAGATGGTGCAGGCAGCGGTCAACCGGAGTCAAGGTCATCGCTCTCCCGCCCGCTGCCATTGTCATCGCCGTCACTGTCCTCCTCGTTGCTTTCGCTCGAGGAGGAGCTTTCGTGGTCGGTCGAGCTCTCCACGCAGCACCCTAAGCGACTTCCCGAGCGCCGGAAGATCTTAACGGAGAGCGTGTCGTTCTCCATTAATTTGAACTAGAGAACGTGCCCTTCCGAAAAGCCATGAGCACGGGCAAAGGTCTTCCAGCCGCAGCGGAGGTACATTACGTGAGGGGCCGGGAAGTCGACATCAACTCGCATGCCGCCATTCCCACAGCCCCTCATGTGCAATCTCAGGGTGCGTGGTTGTTGAACCTCCATCACGCGCGCAAAAGGAGTTGGGAGATGAAGGTGGCCACAAGGGGGCTTATACAACATGATGATGAACTCCTGAGGTTGGTCTCCTACATGGCCCTCCATCGAGGGAACAACTGCTGGTGGGGGTGTAGCCAAGGCGCTGCCCCGTCCTCCACCTTTGCGGGCACCGCAGTGACCTCGATCTCTCCCCTTCCCCTCCTCTCATGGCGGGTTCTCCCACCACAGGATCCGGTGGAGGGGGGATGCACTGTTGAGAAGAAGCTCTCGTCACCGTCGTCGGGGCGCCACCACGCCCTCGCCCTCTCACCATGGCTAGAAGGGAGTGACTGCAGAAGAGAAGAATGAGGAGTGTGCGCAGCGGAGCACCACCCCTGCCCTTTTTAAAGGGGGCGAGGCAGGGGGTTGGCTCCTCATACAAGAAGTGGCCACCCTCTCCTCCAATACGACCTCCCTGCACCCTTCGCGACTCTAAGAATCAGGGCCGTCCCTCTGTGCCAACCATCAGCGCCCGATTTTTGGTCTTGGCTCCCGTGCCTGCCGCATCCACCACCTACCACACCCAATGCACGCGGAACGCGCGGCAGGCGGGTGCGGAACGGGGGCAAGTGGGATGGCAGTTTCCACCTAGTGATCGTGGGGCGAGGAGAATCCGCAGGCCACGATCGAAGTTCTTGCATAAAATTGTGCACGACACGTGGGGAAACTAGCCCGGATTCAAGACTCATAAAGAAGACCTCAAGAAACCAGCCCCTTCTGCAACCCCGCCTGCGCACTTGTTAGGCCCTACCGCGATGACACTCAGCAACGCATTCGGGGCAGGCCCAGGGGCTTTTGTTGGTGCACCAAACCCTGGGTCTGTCACCCTGACTATGCATAGGCAAGGGAGCAAGGTTGAAGCACTAACCCAAGTGAGAGTACAAGGAACCAAGAAATTCAAGGAACTAGCAAGCAGGTGAGAGAAGACAAGGCCAAGCCAGAGGAGCAAGATATCGCCAGGAGAAGGGCCTCCCTTGCCGGGCTGGCAAGCCTGGCAAGGGGCGAGGCCACCCCTAGAGGAAGACAATCAAGGTGTCCCAGCAGGGCCTGCCGGGGCTCACGGAGGCTAAACCGCCTCACCAACCACTCCTCCATGACTCACGTCGTCGATCAGTGCAGTGTCAAGCCGCAAAGTGATTAAGTGGCAGCCATTAGCCACATGGCAGCCTCTCCCTATAGGAAAATCCTACAGATGACACCCGTCCTGCGATGTGTCAAGCAAGCAGGCGCAGAGCTGGCAAGATAGCCCGACAAGCTTTGCTGGGCAACCAGTGATGTGACACTAAGCGGCGAATCTAGTGCACACTGTCAGCCTGCAGAATTAGGTATGATAGCACTGTTGCTGTCATATCAGTGCATAATGACTGCTTTGCCACTGTGGTGACCCCTTAATCTATAAAAGGAGGCCCATGGCAACCGTAGACAGGGTTAGAATATTGGTTAACCCACACACCCATACGAGCGTAGTCGCTGCTGCTCTGAGGCAACCCTTGCCGGGCAAGTGTATTATGGTCCACCACCTCATTTTCCACCATCAATCCACCAAAGCAGGGGTAAGGACTTACGCCAAAATGGTGTCCTGAACCTGGGTAAAAATGACCGTGTGATCTCTGTCGTGTTGTCACATGCTTGTTTGCTCTTTGTGCAACGCGACGTCCCCCCGCCGAACCAGCAAGGGACCCCCTGGTCCCATAGGTGACCGTGGTTCACCGCGACAGCCATTTCTTGACGCTTACCGATATTACCTACTCTCTGGCATTCATCACAAGACGAACATATGGGCATCCTTGAAGAGAGTAGGCTAATAAAATCTAGACTGCAATAGCTTGTGAGCAGTTCTGTCTCCAGCATGATGCCCTCCATAAGCTTCGGAGTGACATTTCGTAGGATTTCTCCCTGTTCATGCTCAGGTACACAACGTCTAATAATACCATATACTCCTTCTTTATAAATATGTGGGTCATCCCAAAAGTAATGTCTTAAGTCATAGAAGAACTTTTTTCTTTTGTTGGAAAGTAAAGCTAGGTGGTAATATTTAGCAACAATGTAATTAGCTTAATCAGCATACCAAGGAGTATTATTAGAAACATTTATTGCAACTGACTGCTCACCAGGGAAACTATCATCAATAGGTAGTGGGTCATCAAGCACATTTTTAAGCCTACACAAGTTATCAGCTACTGGGTTCTCGGCTCCTTTTCTATCAGTAATATGTAAATCAAATTCTTGTAGCAAGAGAACCCATCGAATAAGTCTAGGTTTAGCATCTATCTTTTCTGTAACATCCCAATTTTCAATTTGGATGTTATACAGAGGTCATCATCTGCATATCATATTTTATTTGCATTTTGTTGGAGATCTTGGAAATCTTAAGCAACTCAAGGACCACAAGGAGAGAGTTGGAGGTTTCACAATTTTTCATATTTGACTTTTCTCAAATTTGAAAAGAGGATCAAATTGATTTTAATATTATTTTTCTCCAATTATTTCCAATAATAAAAATAAATGAAAGGAGATAAAATGACTTCTCCAAATGACAGGAATATTGGCGAAGAAAATTTTGAAATAAAAAAAATATTCTATTGGTATTTTATTTGAATTAGAAAAATATCCATTTTTGAAAATTGCATTTTTAGGCCAGAAAATGTTCATAATGTTCTAAATATTAAGTTTAGATGGTAAAAATTGTTTCTGGTATTTTTAGAATTTTTTATTTTTTAGGATTTTTTTCTGGTTGGGCGAACTTAAAAAAAATGTTTCCCGCCCGATTGGCCGAAGGCCCAGCCGAGCAGGCCGGCCCGCTAGCGCCGCCGCCTTCGCCTCGCCATGTCGCCGCCGGACTCGAAGGAGTCCGAGCCGCCACCGCCGTCCCGGCTTGCCCCTCCTCCAATTCGGCCACCCCTCCGAGCCCCTTTAAATAGCCGCCCCGGCCGCCCGCTCGAGCCACCCACCGCCGCGGCAACCTGCCCTGCCGCCTGCACCGCTGCCGCACGCCGCCGCCGCAACCGTCCCTTGCTGCAGCCACCCGCCGCCTCCGCCGTTGCTGCTGTCGACGCTAGCCGCCACACGTCGCCCCTCCTTCGTGCAGCAGCCACCGCCCGCCACCCCTCACCGCCCTACGCCGCCGCCGGCCGAAGCCGCCGGAGCCCCGCAGCCGCCGCGACGCAACCGATCAGGTCTGCGAGGTAAAACCGCCGTTTATTTAGGTTTTCTTTTATTTTTTAAGCCCTAGATTGGTTTATTTTAGAAAACCTAGATTGTTTTTTTAGGTTTTACTAAATAGCGAACGTCCGCTGTTTAGTTTCAGAAAACGAACGTTCACTTTTTAGATTTTTTTCTGTTATTTCTCGTCTAGGACCTATCCGTGATTTAAAGTTTTACTGATCGGTCCCTGATCATTAAACGATCGTTACTTTTTACTCGTTAATCAGAATTAGGTGAATCCAATGCCCACGTTTTCATTATAATCCCCTCTGTCCGGATAATCAACTCAAACATATTTTTGAAAGTTTTAAAATTTGATTCCAACCAGTTTTGAATTTGAACTTCGTTTGATCGTATCTTGAGTTTCGTAACTCCGTTTGAGTCGATTCTTTTTGCAAATCGAAGCTCTTGACCTAAACTTTTCGATAAGTCCAAATTTACTTAAATTTGGTACTGTTGGAAATTGTTTCATGTTACAAGAGCCGTTTGCTCGTTTTAGAAGTCTTTCGAGTATAGTTCTTCGATTATGTTGCATGATTGCTTATGTATGCTATTGTTTGATTGAGATAGAATTTCTGGAGTGCGAAGCGTGCTACTACGAGTCTCTAGGTTTCAGCAATCGTTAGGAAGGCAAGTTCATACTTTGATCATATTTTCCAATACCCAGTTTTTATTGCATTAGTTCTATCCTCAAAGATTGCACGAGTAGGACTTGATCACATGTGGTATTGCTTAGTAGTTCATGAGGTAGGAACCCAATGAATTGAGACCAACCCAAGGGAATATACGCTTTGTTACTTATTGCTTAGCCATGCTCATAGACATGGATTGGTATGTGAGATTTTCATGGAACTTGTGAGTGTAATAACAACTAAGGGAATGTTTAAGGTGGTAACTTTAATACACCACTGGGTGGATTGGTTGTAGGGCACCTGGAGAATCCAGTGTTTTCCTAGGAAATCTCGGAGGAGTCGTGTGATTATCCTATGGAATGCCACCTAGGCTCAAAGGGATCATATATCATTCATGCCTAGAAACTTCCGTGTGTAGCCACAAGCCATTTTGGGCTCTGGCATAGTTGAGTATGGCGTGTGAGCTCTTTCAGCGGTAGACTAGCATATATAGGGGAAAATAGGTGTACCGGTCTACCCAGGGTAAAGATTAAATGCTTATGAAAGACTGTGTCTTGGTCATCCGGTTCTCAAACATCATGCAGTGCGAGAAATTAAATGGAGGCGATCGAGTCTTGTGGGGAAAAGTGCACAAACCTCTACAGAGTGTACAAACTATTCATGAGTAGCCGTGTCCCCGGTTATAGACATCTTGAGTATCCTGGTATTTGAATTATGGACTGATCTCATCACTCTAATTAATTAACTTGTTGGGTTATTAATGACTTTGGTAATTTGGGATTGAGATGGAGGAACCATTTCTCAATATTTCTTAATTAAACTGAGTAGTAAACAAAATTTACTCCTTTGTTGTAAATTAGCTTTATGCAAAACTAAACCTTACAGCCTCCACCAGCCAAATATGCATATAGTTGTAGACATTGTTCATCTCTCTTGCTACAGTATGTTCCTGCCAACATATTCAATGTGCTGACCTACATGGTGCAATGTATCATGTTTTGGAGTTTTCAGACGAAGATTAAGGTGCGATAGGTCGTTGTCATGCACTCAATGTTTGCCGTGGAGTTGGATGGACTCAACTACTCATCATAGCTTCCACATTATATTACATTTAGATGGCCTACAACCATATTCGTGTAATGGATTATCTCTTCGAGGACTTTTCATTGTAATAAGTGTGATTGAAACTCTGTTATAAATCCTTGAGTATTGTGTGTGTCAGCATACCGATCCAGGGATATCACTGAGCATAGAGACTTCGGTTCATTGGAATCGTGGTCGCTACAAGATGGTATCAGAGCACACGTTGACTGTAGGACGCGACCATTAGGATAAGACACATGATGATTCTTCTCTACTCATTCTACTTCTTCTCCACTCGTTCTAATTCTTCTCTATTTCTATTCTATAGATGTCAGACCCAGGGAGCAAGTTCACTCAGCCAGACGATGACACCCCTTTCGGAAGACAGTTGAAGGAAGTCACTAGGTACTTACACATTGGAATACCAAGTATCACTAGAGATCTCTATGCAACATTGCCGGAAGAGGAGTGCTGGAAGATCAAAGTTAGTGTTCTTGGGAGGACTATTGCACCATTCATGGAACCACTTGAGCTTGCCTTTGACGCACCGACGTGGAGCTTGGGAAAGAGTATGGCAGCTCATATCACGTTTGGACGCATATGTGAAGTCTACAACAAGGATCTCGAAGACACCATCTACCAGATTTGTGGACGTTGAGACGAGCAATGGGAGATGCTTCGCACCAGGAAGAATGGATCAATTGCAGCATACATCCAGGAGATGGACCAACACATTCGACGCTATGAGAACCAGATGTGCGTACTTATGCAGAAAACCAACATGGTTATAACCCAGAACATGGATCTAGAAGAAGAACTCAAGATAGTGCGTGATGGGTATGAAGAGGAAATCACCGTATTATTGGAGCAGAATGAAGCACTAAAGAAGAAGGCTGGAACCAGCACGGTGAAGACGGAACCAGAGATGGGCATTCACCCGGAAAACTACATTCTGATAGACGACTCCGACAGTGATGAAAGTGATTATGAAGACGAAGCTGGAGCAGACATCATGGAGTCTTCAGATGATAGTGATTAGATGACCACCTTGTAATCCTTAGTAGTAATCCGAGTAGTTAGAATCGTTCATTAGCTTTGTAATAGGATCTTTTGTATGATCTTGATTGAATTGAGTTATATGATATGAAATTGTTTGTCTCATGTGCATATGGGTAGTGATTTCCCCTAGACCTCATTCTATTCTAATATCCCCTCTAAACCCCTCAGATGCCTTCGAGACGTGAGCTCGGATTTGAGTTTCCCCCTGAGCTCACCCAGTTGATCCAGTAGCAGAACACTTTGATGCAACTACTTGTCCAGAATCAGAACAACAACAACAATAACAACCCACCTCTGCCTCCCCATGACAACCTGACCCGGTTCTTAAGGTTGCAACCGCCGGTGTTCTCTAGTAGCACCGAGCCGATTGTTGCAGATGACTGGCTCCACAAGATGGAGAGAGAGCTAGCAACTGCAGATGCACAGATGTAGAGCGAGTGCGTTTTGCTGCACATCAGCTTGAGGGACCAGCAGCCGCATGGTGGGAGAATTACACCAGCACCTATCCATTTGCTGCAATTACTTGGGATTAGTTTCAGCAAGCATTCCGTACTGCACATGTCTCAGCTGGAGCCATGAGCCTCAAGAAGCGTGAGTTTCACAACTTGCGCCAAGTAAACCATACTGTGGGGTAGTACGTGGATGAATTTAGGTAGTTAGGTCGCTATGTGCCAGATGATGTGGCCACTAACGCTCCGAAGCAGGAGAAGTTCCTAGAAGGACTCAATGACGAGATGAGTATGCAGCTGATGCTAGCAACCTATAACAACTACCAAGAGTTAGTGGGCAAGGCCATCGTGATTGAAGGAAAGCAGCAACAGATTGATAACCGTAAGAGGAAGTTTGGAGCTAGTAAATATAATTCTGGAGCCCAACAGAAGCCCCGCTATACTCCATACCCAGGAGGACATAGCCATCCCACTCATAACCATGGAGCCCATTCTAATAATGGAGGGAATGCACACAACCATAGTAGTACCATGAATGGCAACGGGAATGGAGGAAACAACAATCAGAACTGTACCACTCCCTCAACACCCGCCAAGAAGGATTTGAGTCACATTACTTGTTTCAAGTGTGGGAAGACCGGACACTATGCTACTGAGTGCCCCGAGTCAAAGAATGGGAATGGAAATGGAAGCTCAGGAAAGAAGCCCAACCCGTTCACTAGAGGACAGGTGAACCACATCAATGTGGAGGAGATTGACGACCAACCCGACGCAGTTGTCGGTAAGTTTTTGATTAATGCATTTACTGCCCTTGTTCTTTTTGACACTCGTGCATCGCATTCATACATATCAAGGGGTTTTGTGGAAAAGTATAAATTGCCAACCATAGCCCTTAAGACCCCTTTGTTAGTGAGTTCCCCTGGAGTAGAGTGCATGGCTAGCCGAGGATGCTATCAAGTGCCATTGACCATTGGAAGACATGTATTTCCCATGAATCTCATCCTTTTGGAATCCCAGGGTTTGGATGTAATCATAGGTATGGATTGGCTATCCAAGTTTGGAGGAAACATCGACTGCACCAGTAGATAAATTCTTCTCACCACCCCGGAAGGAAAGAGGATCAAGTATGTGTCGAGTTACACACCCAGGAGAACACATGTGAATGCACTCTCGGGAGTTGTTCAAGAAGAAGTGCTAGTTGTAAAGGATTACCCCGATGTGTTCCCGGAGGAGTTACCCGACATGCCACCGGACAGGGACATCGAGTTCCTGATTGAGCTGTTACCCGACACCAGACGAATATCTAAGAGACCATACCGGATGCCCGCTAATGATCTGGAGGAGATCAAGAAGCAAATCAAGGAGTTAATGGATAAGGGTTACATATGACCTAGTTCTTCGCCTGGGGAGCCCCAGTGCTCTTAGTTGAAAAGAAGGATGGTTGCCTAAGAATGGTTGTTGATTATAGTGCACTGAACGAGGTGACCATCAAGAATAAGTATCCTCTGCCGCTGATCAATGATTTGTTTGATCAGTTACAAGGAGCCAAGGTATTCTCTACGATCAATTTGCAATCTGGATATCATCAGCTGAAGATCCGAGAACAAGATATACCTAAGACAACTTTTACCACGAGGTACGGGCTTTATGAGTGTACAGTTATGTCATTTGGTTTGACTAACGCCCCGGCCTATTTTATGAGTATGATGAACCAGGTATTCATGGAGTTCTTGGATAAGTTTGTGGTAGTATTCATAGATGACATATTGATATACTCCATGAATGAAGAGGAACACAAGGAACATTTGCGTTTAGTTCTTGAGAAGCTCGGAGAACATCAGTTATATGCCAAGTAAAGCAAATGTGAGTTGTGGTTGAAGGAAGTTGGATTCCTTGGACATGTTATATCAGGAGACGGTATAGCCGTAGACCCCGCCAAGGTCGAGGCAGTCACAGGATGGAAGGCACCCACCTCAGTTGGTGAGATTCGCAGTTTTCTTGGACTCGCAGGATATTATCGAAGATTCATCGAGAGTTTCTCCAAGATTGCCAAGCCCATGACTGAGTTGTTGAAAAAGGATACTAAGTATAAGTGGACCGAAGAGGGTGAGGCCAGTTTTCAGGAGTTGAAGGAATGTTTGGTTACAGCTCCAGTGCTAATTCTTCCGGATATACGCAAGGACTTTCAAGTATATTGTGGTGCTTCTCGTCAAGGACATGGAGGCTTTCTCATGCAAGATGGAAGAGTTGTGTCATACGCCTCACGTCAACTTCGACTACATAAGATGAATTATGCCACGCATGATTTGGAGTTAGCAGCCATAGTGCACGCACTCAAGACCTGGAGGCATTTTCTTATTGGAAACCATTGTGATGTATACACGGATCATAACAGTTTGAAGTACATCTTCACGCAGAAGGAATTAAACCTTAGGCAAAGGAGATGGCTGGAGCTTATTAAGGATTACGACATGAGATTGCATTATCATCTAGTAAAAGCCAATCTCATGGAAGATCCTCTAAGTCGCAAGAGTTATGTTAATACAATCATAACGGGAGGTTTACCCCAGGAGTTAGCCGATGATCTTAGGTATTTGCAGTTGGAGATAGTCCCTAGAGGATATGTTGCCACATTGGAAATTAAATCCACTTTGTTGGGAAGGATTCGTGAAGCCCAGAAGACGGACAAAGAAATTGCAGAAATAAAGGAGAGAATGAACAAAGGAAAAGCGGAAGGATTTCGTGAGGATGAATACGAAACACTTTGGTTTGAAAAGCGTATTTATGTGCCCAATGACCCCGAGATCAGGAAGTTGATTCTCCAGGAGGCCCATGATTCGCCATATTCGATTCACCCAGGCAACACTAAGATGTACCTGGATTTGAAGCAGAATTTCTGGTAGACCGGAATGAAGAAGGACATTGCTGAGTATGTAGCAGTGTGTGACGTCTATCAGATAGTCAAAGCGGAACATCAGAAACCAGCAGGGTTGTTGCAGCTATTACCAATACCTGAATGGAAGTGGGATACACTTGGAATGTTTTTCATCACAGGACTACCCAGGACACGTTTAGGCTACGATTCGATTTGGGTGATAGTTGATCGCTTGACTAAGGTAGCTCACTTTATCCCCGTGAAGACCACTTACACGAGTGCTAAGTTGGCCAAGATATACATGACTAGGATCGTATGTTTGCATGGAGTTCCGAGGACCATTGTATCAGATAAAGGAACACAATTTACTTCAAAGTTTTGGAAGCAGTTGCACGAGACTTTGGGTACGAGGCTCGAGTTCAGTACAACCTTTCATCCACAGATAGATGGACAGACCGAGAGAGTGAACCAGATTCTGGAGGACATGTTGAGAGCTTGTTCACTAGATTACGGATCTAGTTGGGATGATAACCTACTATATGCAGAGTTTTCCTACAACAATAGTTATCAAACCAGTTTGCAAATGTCCCCTTTCAAAGCTTTGTACGGAAGGAGGTGCAGAACATCGTTGATGTGGGATGAAGTCGGAGACCGTCAGTTATTTGGACCTGATTTAATCAGAGATTCAGAAGAGAAACTCAAGTTGATCCTCGACAGGCTGAAGATAGCCCAGTCCAGGCACAGGAGTTATGCAGATACGGAACGCAAGGAGGTGACCTACGAAGTTGGAGAGTGGGCATATCTTCGTGTGTCCCTGCTTCGAGGAGTTAAGTGTTTCGAAGTTAAAGGTAAATTAGCACCATGATTTGTGGGACCGTATAGAGTTTTGGCGCCGAGGAGAAGTAGCTTATCAGCTAGAGTTACTTGAAACTTTGTCCGGAGTCCATGATGTGTTTCACATTCCTAGTTGAAGAAATGTCATGCAGAGATGGCATATATTCCACTACGAGATACAGTAACCCTGGAAGCAATTCAGTTAGAGAGTGACCTGACTTAGGAGGAGAAGCCTGTAAAGATTCCTGAGTTTGCCGACAGAGTTACCCGCAGCAAAGTCATCAAGTTCTGCAAAGTACAGTGGAGTCACCATACAGAGGACGAAGCCACCTGGGAACGAGAGGATGATCTACGCCAAGACCACCCACACCTATTTTCTAGCCAATCCGAATCTCGATGGCGAGATTCATCTTAAGGGGGGTAGGTTTGTAACATCCAAAATTTCAATTTGGAAGTTATACGTAGGTCATCATATGCATATCATATTTTATTTGAATTTTGCAAGAGATCCTGGAAATCTTAAGCAACTCAAGGACCCCAGGGAGAGAGTTGGAGGTTTCACAATTTTTCATATTTGACTTTTCTCAAATTTGAAAAGAGGATCAAATTGATTTTAATAGTATTTTTCTCCAATTATTTCTAATAATAAAAATAAATGAGAGGAGATAAAAGGACTTCTCCAAATGACAGGAATATTGGAGAAAATTATTTTAAAATCAAAAATAAATATTTTATTGGTATTTTATTTGCTATTTTATTTGAATTAGAAAAATATGCATTTTTTAAAATTGCATTTTTAGGCTAGAAAAATGTTCACTATGTTCTAAATATTAGGTTTAGACGGTAAAAATTGTTTCTGGTATTTTTAGATTTTATTTATTTTATTAGGATTTTTTTTGTTCGGGCAAATTTAAAAAAATCCCACCCGACTAGGCCGAAGGCCCACCCGAGCAGGCCGGCCCGCTAGCGCCATCGCCTTCGCCTCGCCATGCCGCCGCCGGACTCGGAGGAGTCCGGCCGCCACCGCCGCCCCGCCTTGTCCCTCCTCCAAGTCGGCCACCCCCCGGGCCCCTTTAAATAACCGCCCCGGTCGCCCCCTCGAGCCACCCACCATCACCGCAACCCGCCCCGCCGCCTGCACCACCGCCGCAGCCGCCCGCCGCTGCAACCACCTACCGCCGCCGCCGCCCGTTGCCACTCGCTTGCGCATCCACCGCCGCCCGCCACCCGACGCCGCGCTCCGCCGCCACCGGCCGAAGCCGCGGTCCGCCGCCGCCGGCCGAAGCCACCGGAGCTCCGCAGCCGCCGCGACGCGACCGATCCAGTCTGCGAGGTAAAACCGCCGTGTTTTCTTAGGTTTTCTTTTGTTTTTTCAAAACCCTAGATCGTTTTTAGAAAACCTAGATTGGTTTTTTTAGGTTTTACTAAATAGAGAACGCCCGCTTTTTAGTTTCAGAAAATGAACGTTCATTGTTTAGAATTTTTTTCCAGTTATTTCTCGTCTAGGACCTATCCGCGATTTAAAGTTTTACCGATCAGTCCCTGATCTTTAAACAATTGTTACTTTTTACTCGTTAATCGGAATTAGATGAATCCAACCACCACGTTTTCGTTATAATCCTCTCTCTCCGGATAATCAACTCAAACATGTTTTTGAAAGTTTTAAAATTTGATTCCAACCAGTTTTGACTTTGAACTTCATTTGATCGTATCTTGAGTTTCGTAACTCCGTTTGAGTTGATTCTTTTTGCAAATCGAAGCTCTTGACCTAAAATTTCCGATAAGGCCAAATTCACTTAATTTTGGTAATGTTCGAAATTGTTTTATGTTACAAGAGTCATTTGCTCGTTTTAGAAGCCTTTCGAGTTTTGTTCTTTGATTCTGTTGCATGATTGCTTATGTATGCTATTGTTTGATTGCGATAGAATTTCCGGTGTGCGAAGCGTGCTACTATGACTCTCTAGGTTTCAGCGATCGTTAGCAAGGCAAGTTCATACTTTGATCATATTTTCCAATACCAAATTTTTATTGCATTAGTTCTATCCTCAAAGATTGCACGAGTAGGACTTGAACACATGTGGTATTGCTTAGTACTTCATGAGGTAGGAACCCAGTGACTTGAGATCAACCCAAGGGAATATATGCTTTGTTACTTATTGCTTAGCCATGCTCGTAGACGTGGATTCGCATGTGAGATTTTCATGAAAGTTGTGAGTGTAATAACAACTAAGGGAATGTTTAAGGTGGTAACTTTAATACACCACTGGGTGGATTAGTTGCAGGGCACCTGGAGAATCTAGTGTTGTCCTAGGAAATCCCGGAGGACCCATGTGATTATCCTATGGAATGCCACCCAGGCTCAAAGGGATCATATATCATTCATGCCTAGAAACTTCTGTGTGCAGCCACAAGTCATTATGGGCTCTGGCATAGTTGAATATGTCGTGTGAGATCTTTCAGTGGTAGACTAGCGTATGTAGGGGAAAGTAGGTGTACCGGTCTACCCAGGGTAAAGAGTAAATGTTTCTGAAAGACTGTGTCTCTGTCATCCGGTTCTCAAACATCATGCAATGCGAGAAATTAAACGGAGGCGATCGAGTCTTGTGGGGAAAAGTGCACAAACCTGTGCAAAGTGTACAAAATATTCATGAGTAGCCGTGTCCTCGGTTATGGATATCTTGAGTATCCTGGTATTTGAATTATGGACTGATCTCATCACTCTAATAAATAACTTGTTGGGTTATTAATGACTTTGGTAATTTGGGATTGAGATGGAGGAACCATTTCTCAATATTGCTTAATTAAACTGAGTAGTAAATAAAATTTACTCCTTTGTTATAGGGAAAAATTTATGCAAAACTAAACCTTACAACCTCCACCAGCCAAATATGCATATAGTTGTAGACATTGTTCATCTCTCTTGCTACAGTATGTTCCTGCCAACATATTCAATGTGCTGACCTACATGGCTGCAACGTATCATGTTGCAGAGTTTTCAGACGAAGATTAAGGTGCGATAGGTCGTTGTCATGCACTCAATGTTTGCCGTGGAGTTGGATGGATAATGATATTTTCTGGTTGCTTTTTTTATATTTTCTCAAATCAATTACTATTCTGTAGCCTATATCAATTCTTTGTGGAATAAGTTAATTCTTATCATTAGGAACAATAGTAATACGTCCTTTCTTAGGGACACAATGAACATGAGTTACCCATCTACTATCAGTTATAGGATAGATTATACCTACTTCTAGAAGTTTTAATATCTCCGTTGTTACCACTTCTTTCATCTTCGGACTTAATCGACATTGGTGATCAACAACGGGTTTAGCATCAGGTTCCATATTAATCTTATGTTGAGATAGAGTGGTACTAATGCCCTTTAAATCATCAAGAGTATATCCAATAGAAGCTCTGTGCTTCCTTAGAACTTTCAATAATCTTTCTTCTTCATGTTCTGAAAGGTTTGCACTAATAATAACATGATATATCTTACTTTCATCAAGATAAGCATATTTCAAAGTGTGAGGCAATTGTTTTAATTCAAACACAGGATCACCTTTAGGTGGAGGAGGACCTCCTAGAGTTCCAATAGGCAAATTGTGTTTGAGCAGAGGACCTAAAATCCTTTCATGCATATGTAAATCATTTTCATTGTCAAACAAATATTGTTCTAGTGGATCAGTAGGAGGCACATCAATAGAAGAAAGACCAATTATTTCATGCTTACTAGGCAATTCTTTTCCATGAAGCTTTCTACTAAACTTGGAAAATAAAATGTATGAGACTCATCACCAAAACTAACACCAACAATTTGTTTATCACAATCTATTTTAGCATTAACAGTGTTCAAGAAAGGTCTACCAAAGATAATGGGACAAAAGTCATCTTGTGGGGAACCAAGAACAAGGAAATCAGTTGGGTATTTTATTTTCCCACACAAGACTTCGACATCTCTAACAATCCCAATTGGTGAAATAGTATCTCTATTAGCAAGTTTAATAGTAACATCTATGTCTTCTATCTCTGCAGGTGCTATTCATTCATAATTTCTTGATATAAGGTGTAAGGAATAACACTTATACTAGCACCTAAGTCGCATAAACCATGATAATAGTGATCTCCTATTTTAACTGAGACAACGGGCATGCCAACAACAGATCTATGTTTATCCTCTTTATCAGGTTTGGCAATTCTAGCAGGTTCTTCACAAAAGTAAATAACATGCCCATCTATATTTTCCTCCAAGAGATATTTCACCATAGCAACACTCGACTATAGTTTAATTTGTTTATCAAGTTTAGGTGTTCTAATATAACTTTTGTTGACCACAGTCGATACTTTAGCATGTTCCTTTATCCTAACAGGGAAAGGTGGTTTCTCAATATAAGCAATAGGAACAGCTGGATCAACATTATAAAGTACAGTTTCCTCTATGACAGATATCGGTTCTTTAGTTTCTTTTTTAATAGGTGGGTGATATTTAAACCACTTCTCTTTAGGGAGATCAACATGAGTAGCAAATGATTCACAAAAGGAGGCTACTATATAAGAGTCAAGTCCATACTTAGTGCAAACTTTTTGAAAAGCATCGGTATTCATAAAGGATTTAACACAATAATACTTAACCTTAATACCTGACTCCCTACCTTCGCCGAGTTCCCAATCTTCAGAGTTGCATTTAATTCTTTCGAAAAGATCCCACTGGAATTCAATAGTCTTCTTCATAAAAGAACCAGCACAAGAAGTATCAAGCATGGATTGATCATTACGAGAAAGCTGAGCTTACAAATTCTGGATAATAATTTGTCTTGAGAGCTCATGATTGGGGCATGAATATAACATTGATTTAAGCCTCCACCAAGCTATAGCAATACTTTCTCCTTCACGAGGCCAAAAAATATGTATATAATTCTGATCACGATGAACAAGATCCATAGGATATTTTTTTGGTGGAACTCCAATTTCAATCGATTCCAATTCCAAGATCCAATATCATTGCATAGCCTATACCATGCCAAATAAAGGGAAAACCTTCTTCATAACTTCATCTCCGGGTAAACCTACAAGCTTAAACAATCCACAAATTTGTTCTACATATATCAAGTGCATATCAGGATGTTTGGTTCCCTCTCCTGCATAAGGATTAGCTAGCAGTTGTTCAATCATACCCGAAGGAATTTCATATTCAATATTTTTAGTAGGTGTAGCAGGTTGTGTGGTAGCTAATTGTGGTTCCTGTCAAGGTGAAGATACCCCGAACAAACCCCTCAAAGGATTGTTTTCCATGGTAACAAGTGACAATAAATTTCAGCACACTATATAAATCTTTCCTTACCAAATTCCACTTACCAAAGGCTCTTTGCGGCAACGACGCCAGAAAATTGCCTTGATGACCCACAAGTACATGGGATCAATTGTAGCTCTTTTCAACAAGTAATAGTGTCGAACCCAACGAGGAGCAGAAGGAAATGACAAGTGGTTTTCAGTAAGGTAATGTCTGTAAGTGCTAAAATTGTAAGTAATAGAGTAGTTTGGTAGCAAGATAATTTGTAACGCGCAAGTAATGACAATAGTAAAAAAGTGCAGCAAGGTAGCCCAATCCTTTTGAGGCAAAGGACAGGCAAAAGCGGTCTCTTATAGTAACCAAAGCGTTCTTGAGGGTACACGGGAATTTCATGTAGTCACTTTCACCATTTCGATTCGATTCACATTCGCTACTTTGATAATTTGATATCTGGGTGGGCCGATGCTTAGATGTTGTTCTTACTTGAACAAACCTCCTACTTATGATTAACCCCCTCACAAGCATTCACTACTACGAGAAAAGTATTAAGATAAATTCTGACCATAGCATTAAATTTTTGGATCCAATCGGCCCCTTACGAAATAGCGCATAAACGAGGGTTTAAGCTTCTGTCACTCTCGCAACCCATCATCTAATCTTTACCTAATAATAAAGCACGGAACGAGTCTGTCGGGTTCACCGTCGCGACCTTTTTACGAAGAAGTCCTTGTACTTTTTAGGAATTAAACCCGTCGTCCATGTTTTAGTGAATCTGAAAAAATGTTTCGTTGTTTTAAAAAGCCCCCTACATCTGTATGAGTTCAACCAGCGATTCCCCTGTTTCCAGCCGCAGCGGCGCAGGATAAGGTGAGGGCCACGCCCTTGCCGACGGATGGCTAGAGCCGAGGCGCCGTAGAAGGAGCGCTGGAGTCCCCACGGCGGTGGTGAGCTGCGGAGGAGTAAAAGGAGCGCCGGGGAGAGGGACGCCCGACGACGGCGGTGCTTGGGGCTCTGACAAACGGAGGCGAGCAGCCATAGGAGCAGCTCCGCGCGACGCTATGAAGGCCATCAGCCGTGGCTGTGGGTGCGCACGCAAGCAGCTCTAGATGAGAATCTGAAAATCTAAAAATAAGAACGAGAGCACACACAGAGGGAGGGGAGGGGAAGAGATCTAGCAGCGGTGCTCGTTCCGGTGGATGGAACGGGGGGTGCAAGCGACTTTGGCTGCGACGTTGGGATGAGAAGGAAAGATGGGACGAGAAGGGAGATTGATGCAGTGCATCTTGGTGAAGACGAATGGATAAGCTAGCTAGCAGTGGAGATGAATGGATAAGCTAGCGCTAGAGACATGTGATGGTCAATTTTTTTTGAGGAATTCACGTGATGGTCTAATGTGTGTACGTGCTGGCCGCTCAGCCCCAACACGTGATGGCCTGATGGATGGTTGTACTGCGTTTGGGCCAAGACTTAAACTTTCCATAAATAAAAGGGCTACATAATAAAATTTATTATAATTCAAATCTTATGATAATTTCATATAATTCTTTAAATGAATTACTAAATCTCGAAGAGTATGTAAGGGTATCTTCAACGCCGACCCTAAAAATGCCCGCAACCATCCGGGCCGCATGGTCCTAATGTGCTTTTGCATGTATCGATCCGTCGACCAATCTAAACTTAGTTTTTTCATCGATCTGAAAAGAATTTGGGGGGCTTTGCTGGCGTATGAATCGTTGGCACGCTCGATTCTATTTGTCATGGCCCACCCAAAAACACCTCCCTTGCCCATACCCTTCCTATTCGAAATGGTGAGCGTCGATACAGAGCATCGATGTCGCATTCATGCCGGCTTAGAGCGACGCAGCCTCTCACTAGCACTCTAGCATTGAAGCGGCATTGATCGTGAGCGTCGTCCACGCCATTTCCCGGTGCACGTGACTCCTCCGCGTTAAAATGATAGGTCGTCATTTCAACTCCCTACATTATACATGCACGGTTCCCGAGGAACCTACTACGACACCACATGTTCATTCGCCTACCGCCGGCCATTAACCACATCGGTGCTTCTCCTGCCATCCGTCAACTATTAAAACTCTAGCCCTGGCTATAGTCGCATACATCCTCCTCCTCGCTGCACCACACCCTTCATGGCCTCCTTGAGCTCCAAATCCATTTGGGACGGCCTCTCGTCCGAGTGGAGGACGGATATGTTTCCTGCAGCCAGACAGAGTTGGTTGTTGCAGATATCCCAATGGAGGATGTGACCAATGACGAGTCGGCACCACCCTTCTAGCCGGTCCATGCCAGCATCACCATGGGCTAGGCACGTGCTCAGTACACGAAAATGGTGTTGGCCGAGAGGGAAGCCTTGTTCTAACTAGCGCAAGCCAAACAAGAGTACAACCTCTGCCTCCTCGACAAGCACCTGCGTGCGGTGGAGCAACTCGCCGCTAGCACGGTGATCGCGCCAAACGTGGACCAGGTAGAGTAGGAGGCGCTGGTCGACTCATATCACACTGCCTGCGAAATCTGCCGCGGCCGCTAGCGGTACCGCCAGCGTCCGGCGGAGATAGAGGCGGCCTTCAAGGAGATCGACGAGACGGCTGACGAAGTCTACCGCAAGAGAAAGGACAAGAAGTACGTTCCCAGCTCCGCCACGCATGCGCCTCGCTGACACGACCATGAAGCCGACACGTCCAAGGGCACCACCGAGAGCGAGGAAGAGTAGAGCATGGGAATTTGGCGGTGCTCGGCCCCCAAGAAGGCCACCACCATTTCGGTCCCACTGAAGCTAAGCTTGGCGGGCTCAAAATCGTCTGCCGATTAGCCGCTTGCAGGCTGTGGAGGCAGATACTACGAAGACGGAGCTGGAGCTTCAGTTCCAAGACTCATGGCCGGTCGAAAAAAATGGGTAATTAGTTTGGGCTAGGTTTAGAGTATGGTTTAGTTCAAATATGAAAAAGGTAATTAGTTTGCTCTAGTATATATGAAAAGTATCTGGTTTTAATAAAAATATATTCAATTATGAATTAATACTGTTCGGTTTGTTTAAATATCCATCAAATTTGTTCATTTCCATTAATTTCTTTCTAAATGCAGCTGGACATATGTGGAAAAGCTTTGGACGATCGTCTCCCGCACCGGTGTCCATGGACATCCCCCCCTGGTTTGCGGACGGATGCGGTGTCCGTTTTTCGGGTCGGCGTTGGAATGCGCTGAAAATCACATTTTATGTTTCTGCCCTAAAAAATGTTCCATGCCCCTATAAAAAATAGATTTTATGTTTATCGCGCTAAAAGACAATTTCATGCATCACTACTCTTTCATTTGATAGAAGTGCGGAGCTTAAGTATACGCCAATAACACTTCATGATCCAAAAAGTATTATGAGAGAATAGGTGGCGTGACGTAGCTTTTCCAAGTCCTGATTTCCAGTTGCCGGAATTCTCCCTCTTTGTGTGTACCTTGCATATTATGAGAGAAAAAACATTATAATTACTCCAAAAAGTATTAATATGCATAAAAACATCATAAATAATAGTAGGAAAACATGATGCAAAATGGACGTATCAATGAATGATTTGCCATTGTGGTAACCCCTGGATCTATAAAAGGTGGACCGTGGCGACCTTAGAAAGGATTCAGACCATTTTACACTCATACGTGCATAGTTTCTCTCGCCCTCAGGCTACCTTGCCGGGCAAGAGCGCTGCGTCTCCATGACGATTGTCTGTGTACAAAAGTAGGGGTCCTTTTGCACCCCTTTACTTGTGCATGGGCCATTGTAACCGTGCCTACGACCACGCTTGGCGGAGCAGAAGAAGGAGGGGAACGAGGCTGCCAAGGCAACTCTCAAGCCAGAGACATGAAGGACAAAGGGGCAATGTGGAATTCTCCCCTGCCAACGCCCTTGCCGGGGCGGCCTACATGACCCCAACAAGAGCCTTGCTGGAGCAGCCCACCCAAATACCAGCAAAGCCACCACCCTTGGGTCTGAGAGCTCTGACACCATCGACAACGTCAAGGCCAAGATTCAAAGGGCGTCTGCGCAGTGGCATGCAGATTCTTGTAGGGCCAAGGGGCCTGAAAACCTAGACAAGGGACCAGAAGACGAAGACCCCCGGCAGGACCCCTTGCGGGGGACGACTGAAGACCCCCGACAAGATCCTTGCCGGGGACAGCCACAAGACCCCGACAAAACCCCTTGCCGGGGGCGTCTGCGGGGCCATAGCTAGGCCCACACCCGCCAAGGTTTCGCCGCCCCGCGACCACTCCTACACGACAACTGACTCGCCAACTAGACAAGCACCCACGTGGCACCATGCGCCTCCTAAGACAACTACAAACACCTGCGTGGTGGCATGCAGATCTTCGTGAAGACCGTGCCACCACAGCAGCTAGCAGCCAGTGTGGGGCCGCATGCCTCATCAGCCTGGACGCGTGTCGGAGCGAGGTGAGGCGGAAATGGGCGGGACAAGCTTCCTTGCCGTCCCCGATAAAGCTAGGGGACACATAGGCGGCGTATTAAATGCGTTTGTCCTAAGATATCAAGAGATAACCTTGTACACTATAGTAACTTTACACCTCCTGTGTGTCACTGTGGCAACCCCTTTGACATATAAAAGGAGGCCCGAGGCATACAGAGAGGAGATTCGGACTTTTTGGACACGCACGCATAGATGCCAGTTCAAGAGCTCAAGAACACCAAATATACATAGACAAGCAGGACTAGGGATTTACGCATCATCTTGCGGCCCGAACCTGGGTAAAAATTCCCACGCGTTGATCGTCTAGACCTGCTCTTTGCACAACTCTACGCCTCGCAACCGTAGCAAAAGTGTCCCCGGGATCCCAAAGGTGTCGTTTCCCCGACATCTTTGGTGTGCCAGGTAGGGGGCGCTAGGTTGTGAAAATCTGGTCTAGGAGTGAACACGCCACCTCCTCTATCGCGATGGCCATAAATAAGAAGGCGGCGGGGGGAGGTCAGCATCATCCCCATTGTTTTGGTGCCGTCGACCAGGCGGGCGGTGTTGTTTGCAGCTACAACCACCATCTACATGGAGACAAAAAAGCCAAGTCACGTAGTAACTTGAACAATTTTCCTTTTTATAGGGTTATTTTCCTCGAAAGATCCCGCTCCTTGTATGGAGAACCTGCACGCAAAGGAGCCTTGTCGCTATTGGCAACACCCTTATTCTGTTTCGAGTCCACTCCAAAGTTCAAGCGGCTGTGCCGAGAACGGCAAGGTGGCTTGCTCGGCAGCAAGCGCCCCCAGCAGGCTGCTAAGGATCCGTCGTCAAAGCGCCGCGACACGGGTTTACGCGTCGGCCAGCCTATCCAACTGAGCGTAAGGTGCGTACATACAAGGGAAGATCAAACAGGGAGATAACATGCACTGTTTCAAAATACCGCGGAGTTATATTACATCATTGATTACCGCGGTTCTAACTTAAGATAAATTTGTCTTGGGCATGAACTCACATCGGCAATAAGAAGCGGGGTGGCTAGTCCCGACGCTGGCCTTCCACCCTCTTGACTCCTTCGACGCAGCTGATGATGGGCTTGATACGCTCCTCGAGCACCACGAGGTCTGCATCCTCTGACAAGCTCTCAAGCGCGTTGGCGAGGTCGACGTCGGGATTCCAGAATGCCACCTTGGTAAGGGACCTTGGTCAGGGCGCCCCGACAGAGGCTCTGAGCCTCGCTGACTAGATAAGTTGCTCGATTGGAGCAAAGCTGCTCCATGGCCACGAGGACACGCCCAAAGAACAAGGTCAGCCCGGAGCTAGGGGTCACGCTCGCCTCCTGAGAATACTTGAAGTCCGGCATACCCATGACGGATAGCTGCTTGCTGAGCCTCTCCGCAATGTCGATGATGCCGTTGGTCCAGAGTTGTACCCTATCCACATAGTCATTGTGGGCGGTGGCGTCATCCTGCCGTTGCTGCTACTCACTCTCAAGGGCCTTGGTCAGGGTCTCCTCATGGGCCCTGACCTTTGAGAGTGTCTCTTCCGAGGCGTCCAGCTTCAGCTTCAAATCGTTGATGGAGACGTTGGTGTCGGAGAGCAGTTTGGTCTTATCGGAGACGGTGACCTGCAAATCTGGCAGTGCGCGTTTGCTCGTGTCCCTCTCCTCCGCAAGCTTCAAGATCTCCTCCGTCAGCCCCTCCCGCTCCCGCTCCAGCTCCTCCACCTTGCCGGCCTGGACCAAGGCCAGAGCGTCAAGAGCATCCTTGTGCTTATGCTCCAGCACCTGGGTCCGCTGCACGACGAGCTTCTCGATCTCCTCGTCCT
Organism: Secale cereale; assembly: GCA_902687465.1. Classification (NCBI taxonomy): domain Eukaryota; kingdom Viridiplantae; phylum Streptophyta; class Magnoliopsida; order Poales; family Poaceae; genus Secale; species Secale cereale. The sequence goes on from LR738710.1 coordinate 501,558,940, forward strand.
TGTCACGGAGCACAGTGGAAAGCGCCCACTCACGGGCCTCGGGGTCCTCCTCTTGGGTGTCCATAAGAGCTTTCTTCTGTGTTCGGGCAACCTCGTCCTTGGCGGCCTGCTCCTTCGCCAGCTTCTGGGCCTTCTCGACGTCAGCCAGCTGCAAGGCGAGCTCTCGCTTGCGCTGGTCCTGCTGGACCTGGATGGCGCCCAGCTCGTCCCAAGCCTCATTGAACCAGACTTGCGTTTGGGCGACACGGTCCTAAAAATGCGCTTCCACTTTGTCCATGGCCACCATCCTGGAGTTCACCTTGACTTGGCGGGCACGGTAGAGCGCCTGAAGCTTTTGAAAATTGGCCCTCATGGCCCGAAGGAGCTGCTCCTCTTGAGAACCGCCGCCGTTGGCGGTCGGTTCGTCAACAACCTTGTTGTGGTTTTCTCACGGGGGGTTACAAGACAACAAATGCCACGAAGTGGCTTCGTGTGAGGGCAAGACTACTGCTGGAATATTCAGGGACGGTTATGCGAATAGCATGCGGTAGTTTACCCAGGTTCGGGGCTCTCCGGAGAGATAACACCCCTACTCCTGCATGTCTGAGTATATGTGGTATATCTGGTACAGAGTACTCCTGGATCTGTATTTGAGGTCAATGCCGCATGCATTTGGCCTCGTATATATTTGGGTGTGGCATGTTCTAGTGGCCGGCTATGGCCATGGCTTGTGGCCGAGAATGTGTGGCCGGGTATGCATGTGCTCATGCGTGTGTGTGCTCATGTGTGAGCACTTGGGCATGCATGCCCGTGGGAGAGTGGAGAGGAGGCATGGTTGGCTAGCTCCCTCTTATAGTGTGAGGGTAGCTTACATCCAAAGCTAGATGGGTATGGTGGGTGGTGGCCCATCCACCAACTACACTATTCTAGAAGTCGGACACGGGGCTGCCTGGGGCGGCCTGAGCAGGCGGACCGATGGGCTTTGCAAGCCTCGATGTCTGGAAATATCGTCTTGCCCTCTTCGGGGTAGCCGTGGTCAAATACTCTGACAGTAGCCTCCGAGCCTCTAGGCAACTTTGGCAAAGTTGGGCGGAGGTTCTTTAGCGGGTGTTGATGTAGAAGGTATTGATGACGGCCGGCTGCGGACCACAGCCAATGCGGCTTGCTTCTGGCGAGGGCACGCAAGCGCACCCGCTGGGTGTAGCCTCCGAGCCTCTGGGCAACTTGTAAAAGTTGGGCGGAGGCTTTTCGCGGTTGTTGGTGCAGACATTGGCGTCGAAGGTGCGGGGCACGGACACGGAGTCCGCCTGCTGCCGGGCGCAGACGTGGAGTCCGTCGGCTGCCGGGCGCGGATGGAGTGTCCGCCGGCTGGTGATGTCGGGCGCGGATACGGTGTTCGCCGACTGATGTCGTCGGGCGCGGACGCGGGGTCTGCCGACTGGTGTCGTCGAGCGCGGACGCAGAGTCCACCGACTGATGCTGTCGATGACAGCCGGCTGCGGGCTGTAGCCGACACGGCTTGCTTCCAGTGGGATCGCACAAGCGCACCCACTGGTTGTAGCCTCTGGGTCTCCGGGCGAGGAGGGGGTTCCCCACGGAAATGATCATGCAAAAGAAAAAGTTAGTCCATGCAGGTATATCAAATGTTTGCTTTTAGCATTGCAAGTTTTATGTGGAGGGTGCCGACTCGGTTTCGTCTAAGCCCCCTTCAATCTTTTTCATGTTCCCTTCGCTCTTTGGCTTGCGCTCTCGCTTGCTAGATAGCCGCTCTATGGTCTGTGGCTGAGAGTAGGCCGCGTAGTGGAGTGTACAATACTTAGACTCTGGGAGCAGATTCGACCGAGCAGATACTCATAAATCAAATGGCCGGGTCGCCTGAACTATTTTCTCCCTGACGTTTTTTGCGTGGGTGGCCTCTAGCATCTGCTCTTGCTAGCCAGACAGCCCCTCTGCGGTCTGTGGCTAAGAGTAGGCCTTCAGTACTGTGCATGCTACTAAGCCGTCTGCGGGAACGAATGTCTCAGGCCAATCGACAAGCCTCCGGGCCAACTCTGGCTGGCACCGGGGTGAACAATAGTGCAACTGTAATAAAATGCGGAGATAGCCCCCCGAGCATTGCTCAGGGTTATCTATGTTTGCACGATGCAAAAATATGTGGGTGAAGAGCTCGCATTGCTTTAACGCGTAGGCGAGGCGGAGGTTGCCGAAGACAGCCGGCGCGGCTCAGCGCTGGCGGAGCGCGCCGGTGCACCCGCTGGGTGAAGTCTTCGAGCCTCCGGGTGCTCGAAGGGGGTCCTGGCCGGTTGGATCCGACTGACCTGGTGTCGAGGCGGACAGACGGCTAGGCCGGCTTGGCGCAACCGGCATCGAGGCAGACGGGGGAACGAATCGGGCCTCCAGCCGGCCAGGTGGCGAAGCAAGCAGGCGGATTGGGCGACAAGACGGTGATGCGGGCAGGCCGAACAGCCGGCAGGGCGGGTCGCGGCTAACCATCCGCGTAGCAGGCGGACGAGCCAGCGAGACGTCCTCCTTTTATGCTTCATTTTCTCGTCAGCCGTCTGGTAGCAGCCAGCACCTACGGTCGGACTCGTTCTCTTTCTTTTTCTCGTCAGCCGGCTGCTAACAGACGGACTCTTTTCTTTCTTTTCTTCTTCGGCCGGCGGCTGGTAGCCGGACAAACACTGTTTTCATTTCTCGTTTGTCGGCTGCTGGCAGCCGGGCGGCCTTCTTTTTCTTTGTACACGGCCCTTGTCCTTTCTAGCCCAAGCAGCCGGCCTTTTCTTCTTTTCATCAGCCGGCTGTGGGCAGCCGGATGTACTCTTTTTTCTCTGTGTCCTTTACTCTTTTTGCTCGCGCAGCCGGCAGCGGAGCATGGGGCGCAGCCGTACCGAAGCGCACGAAGCGAGAGGCGGAGACAGAGACTGGAGTTGAGGCGAGGCACATGGGAGGGAGCGATGCGCGGGCGGCCGGCTGCGCGTGTTCGGAGTCGGGTGGTCAGGCGGCGAGTCGACAGGCGGTCGGTCCGGCTGGGTCCGACCGAGCAAGCAGGCGGAGCCGACGAGTTGGAGGGGAGCGTTGGGCCACGCAGCACTGTGGCGCAGGCGGAGTGGCGCGGGTAGCAGGGTCGCGGGCAGAGGCGGACAGTGGAACCAGGCGGAGAGGAGCGCCCGGGTGCCGAAGGCGGGGCCAGGCGGCGCCGGCGATGGGGCGCGGCCGGGATGCAGGCGCCGACCGGGGGAGGCGAGGCTGCAGCCGGCACGGGCCGCGAGCCGGCGGGCGGACCGCCGTTGTAGCCGGCGCGGGGGGCGGAGGCAACGCGCGCGGACGTGGAGGGGACTCGGCGATCCACTGTGCAGCGGCTCGAGAGGCGAGCACATGGGCGCAGACGGCTCGGACGAGACGGCGCGGGCGGCTCGGAAGCCAGCGCAGGGGAGCCGGCTTCACAAAGGAGAGCCGCAGGGGCTCGCCGGAGATCGGGCGAGGCGCATGACCCATTGGGGCTGGCGACTTGACCAGCGGGTGCGAGTAACCAGAGCAGACTAAGCAGTGCAATAGCATGGTGGTTGGAGCGAAGGATCGACTGAGCGCGGGGCGTGCACGCTGGGACAGGACGGCGGCCACAGAGACGAGCTCCGACGCCGGCGTGAGCCCAACGGCCAAGAGCAGTGCCATCACAGGGAGCGCAACAGCGGCCGCGCATGGTGGAGCGCTGGGCGGTGCATGGCCATTGTCTAGCTTGTGTATGGGGCACATCCGGGTAGCATCTGGGACATGTATACAGCTTGTGCTCAAGCAATGCTCGTCATGTATCTGGGATATGTGTCTGACTATGGTTTGACTTGCATCTAGCTACCTTGCATATATGGTATGTCGAGGAGCCAACGTGTGTTTCGGCCAGAGCAAGGCGCAACGCGGAGGGGAGCAGGTGCGAGCGACGCGTGGATGGACACGGCCGACCGAAGCGAGGCCCCGCGCGCGGCGCGCATGCGGACGGACGGCCAGCGTTGCGGCGGTGGTGAAGAAGGCGAGGCCGACGGCGAGGACGCTCCTCTCCTCGAGGTCACTCCGGGGGCGTGTTGATGTCGAGCCCCCGACGGCTATCGAAGAGACGGCGCGATGCCGCGGCAGTGAAGACGAAGATGGTCCCGCTCGGACAGTGGTTCCAACAGCAGCTAGCCCCACGGTGGGCGCCAGTTGTCATGGTTGTCTCACGGGGGGTTGCTGTCAGATCTAGAGTTCCGGTAAAACCCTAAAGGTTCGAACTATGGGGTGCGCACGAAGATCTCTCCTTCTGCGCTAACTCGTCTACTCAACAACCCTAGGCCTAGCTCATCAGATCCGAAGAACAAGTGACACAAGGTTTATACTGGCTCGGGCCACCGTTGTGGTGTAATACCCTAATCCTGTGTGGTGTGGTGGATTGCCTTGATGGCTGAGGAAGAACTAGTACATGGATGAACTGCCTCCTGAGGAGAGGGGTTCTTGTGCTCGGGCGAGATTGTGGTGTGTGGCCTTCTAATTAACTCTAGATGAGATCAACTCCCTCTCGGACCAGCTGACCCCAATGATGGTGGCTAGTCCCATTTATAGTGACCCGGGTCCTCTTCCCAAATATTGAATGGGAAGGAATCCCACAACGGCGAAATTTGAAGCGGGACAACTAGTACAAGCTATCCTGACAAAAGGTGGTCTTTGCGTGCCAAATGTTCTGGTGGTGACGCTCTCGTGGGCTCCACGATGACCTCTGTCCTGCTGGTCTTGGTCTTGTTGCACCAATATGGAAACCTTTGCCTGATGCCTCGGGACTCCTCGTCTGCACCTGCTCCTTTAGCACCAAAGAGGAAACTGGCACTTCTGCGCCCGCTGGCGCCCGCCTGGCCTTGGTCGTCACTTCTCACATCACGAGGACCTCGTGAGGTGCCCCTTACCTTGATATCTCCGATCCTCACGAGCCGGCCTGGTGAGGCCGCCCCACGGGATGCCCCGTGTCGTCCGCCTCGCGAGGCTTGGCTACTCGCGCGGGTCTTGAGTGGTCACTGAAGATGCTGGGCTGTACCAGGTCGCCTGGTGAGCTACGCCCTGGGCCGCAGGCAGGCAAGTCTGGGTACCCCCGGTCCCAAACGCCGACAGTAGTCCCCGGGCCCAAGGTGCGCCCGGGCTTGGCTTCGCGGCGAAGCCAAGGGCTAAGCGCGGAGCGCTGCGGGCCCACAAAGCCTGCGGCCTTGTCTGACACGTGGTGGTTGATGGGACGTGGGCGTCTGCACTCCCACGCTGCCTCGGCAACTGCACACCTGACAAAAGGCAAGTTTGTGCCGCTGTGCCTTCATTGTTAGCCCTTGCCTTTCTCCAGATCCCCTTTCTTGCCCCTCTCCTCCGCGAAGTTCCAGATCTTCACCGCCTCCCTTCCAAGCTTGCACCGATGGCGTCCGGCAAGCCGAAGGCCGCTGCTTCGCCTGCCTGGTATGAGCTGGCTTCGAAGGCACCAACCTTCTCGGAGGCGAACAATACCGCCTTGTTCCTGATGACGGCGGAGGGCACCAACGATAAGGGGAAGACCGCCGTCCGAGCTGCCTCTACCGCGCCGGAGGACCCCTAGTGTACCTTCTATCCCTTCTTTTTGAGCAGTATTGTTGCGGGGCTCGTCCCTCCTTTCTCCGATTTCTTTTTCTTCGTCCTTAGCCACTACAAGGTTCAGGCCCTTCATCTTCATCCCAACTCCGTTATTCTTCTATCCATCTTCGCCTTCTACTGCGAGGCATTCGTGGGGGTGATGCCGTCTGTGGCGCTACTTCGCCACTTCTTTTACCTCCGAATCAAGGAGGGCCATTGCTCAGTGTGCGCCAATCTTGTTGCGGCCAATGGAACCAATGCAATTTTGAGGGCAAGGAAGAAGGCCGAGAAATTCAGGAACAAGTGGGTCTTCATGGACGCCAAGTGCTCCTATCCTCAGTTGGTGCTGCCGGTGGCTGCGCCCAAGTCGAGCGATAGGTGGCTCAGTGCGAAGCTCAGCGATCCTCGGGCAAAGAAGGTGTTGGAGAAGATGGTCGCGGACCTGAAGCCGGATGATCCCGAGGCGGCGAAGCTGATGGGGGCTATGATTGTCAAGGAATTCTTGACATGCAGCGTGGCTCTGCTTTAGGCCCGCTCGCGCCCCTTGTGGACGCTTGGGGATGAGTCGGACAACCTCCGGCTGCAGCGACACCCTGTCTGCCGATCAGCTCGATGCAGTTCTCCGTCTTCTAGTTGGGGCCAACCTGGGATATCCACCTGCTTCCCATATTCCCTTGTACCGCCGCCAGGACGGGGTAGTGGTGGCGGCCTCCATGCCCACCTTTGATGCGCGCGGGCTTGTGCCTCCGGCAGCCCCTGAAGCTCAAGTGGCAGCCGCGCCGGTGGAGTTTTTTTCAGGCGACTCCAGCGAGGAAGACGATTCAGAGGTAACCGTGGAGAAGGCTGGAGAGTCCTCCCCTCCTCGCAAGGCCGACCTCCTTTGCGCCCTGCCTGACGACGATGGTGAAGACGACCACCCGCGGAGGAGGTGTCGCCCCCTTCCGGAGCTGTCACTAGGTCAAAGCACACCCCTTGAAGAAGCCACCAGCCGGGGTTCCGACGTAGAGCCGGTCGGCGCTTATCACCCGAGGGAACGTCCCGGCCACGGCATCGCCAAGCGCCGCTGCTATGCTGCCTATCTTGGGGGCCCGTGTTCTCGCGGTGTCGACCGCGGGGCCATTGGGCTCCATAGCCCTGAATAGATCTTGGGGTCTTGTCGCAGTGGATCGGTAAGCACCTTGGCCTGTTTTTGTCTTCGTTCCTATTCCGTTGTTGATTCTCAACATCTTGCCCCGTTGTGGGGACCCCGACTCATAAGTCGTGATCACCGAATCACGTGTACAGTGATCCCAGAGATCAATGCTCACTGAACACACAGAAACTGAATAACAAGAGTCTTACATCCTTACACACCGTGTTACACAAATAGGACCATAATGGTCTTGAGTATATCATCGCAGCGGAAATCTTCAATGACAACTTGGACCCATGCCATCTGCCTTAACCCTACAGGCATTCTGACTGGGAAGCGTCCTAGCTCGCATGCTCGTCACCAACAAATCTTCATCATAACCTGTTCTCTCATGCCTGGCCAATAAAATAACCAGTGGCAAGCCAATGAGTACATTGAATGTACTCGCAAGCAACCCAAATGTGATAACAGAATAATTATGCAAGGCTCTACTGCTAAATTGGTAGTTTTGCGGAAAGCTAGTTTTTCATATGCAAGTATGATCAATATATAACATGGATATGCATGTGTCTGCAACAAGTATCAGGAGGTCACAGACATCAATATCGAGAAAGGGTTGTAATCAATACATGCACAAGCTCATTGTGACTTCCTCACAATCACATCCTCAATTTCTCTGAATCGTGTTGCTTCCTCACACACACACACACCAGGTTTCGCAAACATTGGACGTACCCCAAGAGCGGTTACCCAACTGTCCATGACCGTGGACACGGCTATTCGAATAGTTTTACACTCTGCAGAGGTTGCACACTTTACCCACTAGATCCGGGGAACTTCCGTGTCATCCACGACCCGCGGTACCTCAGGTACCCGGGGTAAGCACCCGATCACTACCTTTCCCTAGACGACACTAACATAGAGTCCACTCGATTGGTAGCAGCCCCGTGCCAAACATTTCACATCTCAAGGTTTGTGGAGACTCGCTCCGTATTCATCACATATCACAAGCACGGGGTACCAACGGTGTGTCCGGTGCCCTTTAAGACAGTCATGGCCGCCTATCCAAGCGCGACCCCGTCCCAAGAGTGACCTCATGTCACTCCCGTCACTAGTAATGCGGGCACCATGCTAGTATCGACCTAGGTAATCAATAATGCCCTTTCCCATATAAGGGTAGAGTGGTTGCGTATGTAAGGTTGGAATAACGGTCGCAACTTAAACCAATCCGTTTTCAAAACAACACACACACTTGCCTCGGTACACCACTTCGTCATCAAGTGGTTACCCATCTCACCATCTCCCTCGGGCATAAGTGGCACCCGACGGGGTTTTCGAAAAGTCTTTTGAAAGTATCCTGCTTTCGTCACCATGCATATACCCGTCCCTTTTGCGTAGCCACTACTAAAGCAACCTAACTACTCCCACCCACATAACCCTCATAGGAAGGTAGGGTCATGTTTGATGTAAGTTTCAACAGTAAAGTAACAGGGGTAGCAACCAAAGTGGTTTCCACCTCAACATGATTCCGATGCATTGAATAATAAGGTGCTATGAGACATGCATAAAAAGGGTTTCTCGAACATGGTCAAAGGGCTGCTTGCCTTATTCTTCCGAATCTTCAAATCTTCTGGTCCATCTCCGAATACTCCTCTTATTACGTCAACTAACGATGGAAACAATCATAATAAGCAACACAATCAAAGCAAAAATAAAATTGCTCTAAAAATAGGAGTAGGACTTTTCTAGGATACCTCTGGTCATATGAAAAATAACCAAGGTGGTTTCATATGTGTTGGATCAATAGGTAGTTTGGAAAATTTCAATGTGATGGAACCAAGGGTTTTATGGATTTGGAAGAAGTATACAGAAATATTTTCTTGAATGATGAGCAAAGGTACCCATCATCAAGTCATGATTTTAGAAGCATTTAGGAGTTGGTTTCACTGGATTTGGATTTGAAATGAATTTCCTAGGATTTTGCAAAGCTGGTAAATATGAAGAAATGGCTCAATATTTGGTGGGGTACAGAAACTATTATTAAAAATGTTCCAAAACTAAGTTTGGACATGACAAGCATCTAGGAATTTGAATCACTGTATTTGGATCAAGATTGAGCTCTCTGTGATTTTCTAAAGTTCATCACAGAAATGAAATAAAGGCATTTGATAAATATTAGTGAAAGAAATGTTTCTGGAATAATGTGCATGCTGCACCATGTGACAGAGCATGATTTATGGAGCCATAGGAAATTTGAATCATGCAATTTGGAGTTCAAATGAATTATCTAGGCATTTTTGAAGTTGATAGAATAAAGAAAATGAAAAAGGGATAAGGGTTTACCCTCCACTGCGCTCAGGGCGGTGGGTAGCTCGCGGGCCGGCCCATCTGCACAGCAGCGCGCAGGGACTCGGCCACGTCGAAGGCGCCCGCCAGGAAAGGCGCTTCCGCGCAGGGGAAGCGGTCGAGGCCAGATCTGCCTCCACTTAAATGGAGGGGCCCGCCCACTGGGTCGCTGACGCGCGGGCCCCAGCGGCAGGTTCTTCTTCCTCTCGCGCGGTACGACGGGGAACAGGGGAGGGGCGGCCGAGCGCTCGCCGTCGTGGCCCCGTCGGCTCGGGCCGTCTCCGGCGACGCTCCGGCCATCGGAGTGACCAGCGCGGAGAGGCGCATCCAACCGTGGGTAGCACGCCTGCCGGGGAGGACCAGGGCGAGCAGGCGTCCAACCGAGGCGGAGGAGGGCTCCGGTCATCTTGAGCTTCGAGCATAGGGTCGTCTTGGGGAGGTTTGGCGGAGGCGGGGAGCTCCCTGGAGGTCGAGTGGTGGCACTGGAGTGGCTAGGAGGAAGAGAGGGGCTCGGGGTTGCCCGAATTCGAGCGGCGGCCGGCGGCTCTGCTCCGGCCAGGGAGGAGGCTGGAGGGCACGGGAGGAGTGGGACGGCTTGGGAGGCGTAGGAGAGAAGGGAAAGGCCAAAGGAGGTGCAAGGGGGTTCGGGGGTGCCCTATTTATAGGTGGGCGCCGGTCCACCGAGGCGCCGTGCGCCGGCGAGGCCGTTGCTGTCGTTGCAGGCCACGGGGGCAGCAGTGGGCGTGTCCAGGGCGTTCGTGGGGCTGGTCCACGCTTAGAGCAAGAGAGAGGAGGAGCAGGGAGGTGCCAGAGTGTCGCGCGTGCGAGCTTGCTCACTGGAGCGCTCGGGCGGCCATGGCGCGCGTGCGAGCAGAGGTGAGAGAGGGGGAGAGAGGAGGGGGCCGACCGCCTGGCAGGTTGCGGACGTCGAGGCCGCCTCGAGGGACACGAGGGGGAGGCCCGATGCTGTCGGAAGCAGCCGATTGGGGGCGGCTACAGTGCGGGAGCGCACTGTAGCGCGCTCCAGAGCATGCTTTTGGCTGACATGGTCGTGACCTCGCCGCTCTAGTCGTGTCCAACAAGCCAAAGGTTGTCTAGAAGGTCTGAAGTGGAGTAAAGAAATGGCCTGTGGCCTTGGATGCTCTTGGAGGCCACTGGAATAAGGAGAGAGGTGAAGGAGAGGGGGTTTACTGCTGTCCAGGAGAGTGAATTGGGGTTTTACCCCCTCAATCATGGAGCTGGGGTGCTGGGGAAGTTACTGGGGGTAGCCAGTAACTGAATGAACATGTGGTAAAAAGTTGAGGCCATGGAGAAAAGTAAAAGTGATCAAGATGAGGGTTTTAGTAAAAAGCCAGAAGGTGTTTGATCAGTGTTTGGTCAAGCAAATGACCTCCACTTGACATGGGACTTAACAGGATCAAATGTCACATATAATTAGGCCTCTCCACCAAATTTGAGCTCATTTGGGCAAAGTGGCCAATGTAACTTTGGTGAACCCTAGAAATCAACAGAAATGGTTTCACCATGTTTGAGTCAAGCAATTCATCTCCCCTTGATGCACCACTTGGTGTAGCATCATTATTTGGGGTATTGATCATGCCCACAAAGTTTGAGGCCCCAGATAAAAAGTTGACAATGTAAAGTTGTTCAAATTTGAATTTGAACAGAAGTGGTTTTGGGGTGATCTGATCAAGTTGCTCTATTCCAAATCTTCTTCCATTTGGTCTAGATGCCTTATTAGGCCATTCTAGCATGTGCACCAAATTTGAGAGCATTTGGACAAGTTTGGCAATGTAGAGTTGCTCAAACTTCAAACATGGACAGAATGGTTTTGAGGGGACTAAATGATGTTTCCTTGATCTTCAAGGCATGAGGCTTTGCAAGATCATCAAATATGTCATATATGATATGATAGAATTTCCCTGGAATTTTTGGAGAATATTTCCTTTGTAAATATTTCAAAAGCTTGAAATATCCAGAAAGGGTTTTGGAAGGATTTGCCCAATATTTTGAACATAACCATGTGTTGAAACTCTTATATATGGACAATATATGTCCTATGAGTCTCCCTGAATTTTCGCAAATATTTTTGAAATGATTAAATAATTTTTCCCTATTAAAGACCATTTCTAGCCTTAAGAAAAAGCTTTTAAATAAAATATAAAAATAAATTTTAAAATTATACTTTTGTGGTTTCTGGGAGTCCTATACCTAATAGGATTCAAATAAACTTTTTGGAAGATTTTTCACACCCTAAATAAGGTACTTGCAGTGCAAACCTCAATTCAGGGGTTTTTGGAAAACTAATTTTAGAAAATACCATTTGGCCAAAATATTTTTATAAGAAAATTCTATACTGGTCTATACACATGGCATGATCATTGGGAAAAGGTTTTGGGTCAAGGAGATGAAGTATAAGAGTTGGAGGATTTATTTGATTTTTAGAGCACTAGCAAACAACAGACAAGGGTCAAATCAAGAAAAGTCAAAAACACTCAAAAGTTTTTGTAAATCCACATTTTAACATGAAAATAAGCTTAAGCAAAGTGACATGAAAATCAGGGTGTGATAGACCTACCCCCCTTACAAGAATCTCGTCCCCGAGATTCCCAGACTAGGCGTGGAAAGAAAAGCGGAGTCTTGGATACGGGGTAGTCTTCACTTCTCCTTGTTGGTTCTGCTTCCGAGCGGTGCTCCTTGGAATCCTGAAGTGCTTGATGGTATGGCTTCTTGCTTGATGCCTTCCTTGATGGAGGTTGCTGAGGGGTCTCTTGCATAGGTTAGGTTGGGTTAGCTGTCAAAGGCTCGGTGATCGATGTCCTTGCGGGCATCGTGCTAGCTAGGAGGTAAGAAGTACTTCCAGAGTGGGGGGCTCGTGGAAGATTTGGTGCACGGAGGGTATCTCAGGTGGTAGATTTAGCTGGGAAGTCGTCTACTACATGACTTGCAGTGATCTCAAAGGGTCCAATGAACCTTGGTGCGGGCTTCCCCTTGACGTGGAAACGCTTGGTTCCCTTCAGAGGAGTTACCCGCAGGTACACGTGGTCCCTGATATGGAAACTCATGTCCCGACGGTGAGTGTCAGCATAGCTCTTTTGCCTTGACTTGGCTGCCTTCAAACGTTCTCTGACAAGTTGGACTTGCTCTACTGCTGCGCGGAGAATATCCGGTCCAAAGACTAGCCCTACTCCAGTCTCTGTCCAGTTGAGGGGTGTGCGACACTGGTGCCATCTGAAGGCCCGACTGGTAACTGTTGTTATAGGAGAACTCGGCAAAAAGGAGACAATCCTCCCACTTGGCCCCATATGCCAAGACACAGGCTCAGAGTCGTGACTTCGAGAATCTGATTGACTCGCTCAGTCTGACCTCCGGTCTGTGGGTGGAAAGCCGTGCTGAAAGATACTTGGTTCCCAAGGCTGCTTGGAACTTCTTCCAGAACCTTGAGGTGAACTGGGTTCCTTGATCTGGCACAATCTCCTTGGGAAATGCCGTGAAGACTTACGATTCGGTCGATGTAGAGAGCTGCCAGCCGGTTGCCATCATAAGGGGTCTTGACAGGAATGAAATGGGCCATCTTGGTCAAATGATCGACCATGACCCGAACAGAGTCATGTCTCTACCCGACCTTGGTAACCCAATGACGAAGTCCATTCCGACTTTATCCCACTTCCACTTAGGAACCTTGAGTGGTTGAAGCAATCCAGCAGGTCGCTGATATTCAGCCTTGACCCTTTGGCACACATCACACTATGCAACATAGGTTGCAATCTCTCTTTTCATCCCGTGCCACCAGAATCGTGCCTTCAAGTCTTGGTACAATCTTGGCGTGAGCGTTCCTTCGACACGGAAATGCTCGCCTCCTTTGAGAGGGGTGGTTTGCAGATACGCCCGGTCTTCAACGCGGAAGTTTCTTCTTGATGATGGTGGTCGGTGTAGATCTTCCTTCTTGACAGGGTGGTCTTCAAATGTCTTATATCCAGCTGTCTGTCACTTCTTCGTCTTCGGGCAGACAAGTAGGCCATCAAATAATGATGTTACCCAACTTGTCCAATTACTCCATGAGGTTTAAGGGGTACGCAAGGTAAGCTGAGGTATTGGTGGTGGTCTCGGTTGAGTATTTGCAGAGGCCTTCCTGACTTAGAGCGAAGACCCGTGGTCAGAATCTGACCTGGTTGTGGCTTGGTGAGGTTTAAGGGTTTCAAGGATTCTAGTGAGTGATTGAACTTATATCTTCTTATCCTTAAGCACAATTTCTGAGATGCCAATAGCTCTATCTAGTACTCCAAACGGGAAAAGCATCTCTCGCATAGACCAACTTCAATCACCACTCATGCCTTGCATATCCTCATGACTCTCAAGAGACGGTCTAACAAAATTATACTTGTCTACGATCCCCAAATCCATATGTACGTCTACCTCTAAAATCCAAAGGTAGATCATACATGCTGCCGAGCTTAAATTAAACTCCACAATCCAAGCACTCAACCTAATCTTGCAAGGCTCACGATAATGCATCTCTATTCTAAGGAAACACGTCATATGCCACTCCAAGATTTGTTTCCTTCCTATAGATCAACTCCAATAGCCCGGTAATCTCCATCAATCACCACATAATCCAACAATTCTACAAATCCGATGTCTACGGTATTCCACCAGATCTCAAGTCTCTATAATACCCAAATACCTGGAAGGACTATGCATCACGATAGTAAATCCACCAAATTCTCATCATCCGGGTCAGTAAACTCCAAGATCACGACTATATAGATCTCTAAGTCAACTCCGACAAATAATCCAATCTCCTAGGTTATTGACCACCGAGAAGCATGATATCATAATCAGGATCATAGGCCTAAATCCAATCTTACTCCGAACCATGCAGACATATCCTGCATCTATACCAACCAGAGTCACCTACATAAATCCAAATCTTATGTCCAACGGGTACTTCTACCGGCTTTCCCAAAGTCATGATCCCACCAATATGAAAACCTCACAATCCATCAAGGTCTCAGATAATTTCCTCGAAGTCACTGATATAAACCACCAAGTCATCTGTCCAATATCCTTGAACTGGTCTATCTATGGCATCGTCAGACCTCGTGCTATATTAGGATGAAAAATGTGCTCACTCATCGTGTCCTCTAGTTCCTTTACGAACCCAGTGTTGTGCATGGTTATAAAGGCTTAACAGGTTCTCTCGCCTTACCATGGGTTAGGCACATGGTTAAGGATTCGTGCTGGAGTGTCTCGTGAAGTCTCAAAGGGTCTAGGAATGGGGTTACTGGTCTGGAGGGTTAATCATAACTCCACGGGGTTGCAATTGATCACGAAGGTTGTAGCAGAAGTCTTCAGTGCCAGTTGGTTGCCGAGGTAGAACCCTTGGTGCATCTTGTCTTGCGGGTCTTCAATTGGGGAGAGAGAGAATAGAGGGAAGAAGCAGCGTAGAGGAGGGAAATGCCTAAAGGGGGTTCTATAGTGCAGGTGCAACAAATAGGTGCAAAAAGGCCGAAACAAAAGAAACAAGGCAAGGAAGGTGATATAGCCATGCACTTGTTGCCTGGGGCAAAAGTGCGACTTATATCAAAACACAAACGAATAAAAGCAAACAACACACAATCATGGTTCTATTCGAACCATCATATGGACTCGACTGCGCATAGGGGGTACACGACTCATCCTACCCTAGGGGTTCTCGGACTCTGTGTCGTGACTTGTGCCTCGTGCAGTCTTCTGAGCTTCCTCGGATGTTGCTATGCCCCTTGTAGTTGCTTGATGAATGATCCGGGTTGAGCCTGAAGAATCTTCAACATCTTCTCACCTGATGAGGTGATGGGGTGAAGGTGCCTCCTTGTAGCTGGCGTTGACTTGGTCTTCTCTTGTCTCTTTAATCATAACGATCCCTTGTGCCTCCTGGGACGTCGAGGGTACCAGGTAGGCAATCCATATGTAATAACAAGGCATAATAGAGGTACAACATGTCGGTTTCGTTGATGAAAACATCGACACCAAGAGCGGGGGACGAAGAGAACCGTTTTCCTGCTCACTATAGTGAGGCGGACCAAATGGCAAGGTTCTCGTCCACCGATGGTTGCCGATACAACAACGGCAGTGACATGATTACTCTATTAGCGATGTATATCATGATTTTGCACAACTCATGCCATGGTCATCGTAGGCTAGGGTTGCACCATCTTCTGGGTCTTCATGTCCTTATCCATCGAGGATATATCTTCTGTTGGTATCGCCTTGTCGTGGTGTCACCAATCTTGCGTGCAAAAGTGGTGGGTGAGTGTTTGGTAAGGTGCACTCCACGAGGATTACTGAAAATCCAGTGGTCAGGGGCATAAGGGTTTTAGCGACCAAGGTTTTGAAGGGGAAGAGATCAAGTATAGCCTAGTTTTCGAAAAACTGAGAAGGGAAGAGGAGTATAGATAGTTTTGAAAACTAGTAGTAGTTTTGAAAATAGTTTTACCCTAACTAACGACCATGCTAACTAAGGCTTCCTACAGTCAGGATGGCTCTGAAACCAGCTCTGTGGGGACCCCGACTCATAAGTCGTGATCACCGAATGCACGTGTACAGTGATCCCAGAGATCAATGCTCACTGAACACACAGAAACTGAATAACAAGAGTCTTACATCCTTACACACCGTGTTACACAAATAGGACCATAATGGTCAGGTCTTGAGTATATCATCGCAGCGGAAATCTTCAATGACAACTTGGACCCATGCCATCTGCCTTAACCCTACAGGCATTCTGACTGGGAAGCGTCCTAGCTCGCATGCTCGTCACCAAGAAATCTTCATCATAACCTGTTCTCTCATGCCTGGCCAATAAAATAACCAGTGGCAAGCCAATGAGTACATTGAATGTACTCGCAAGCAACCCAAGTGTGATAACAGAATAATTATGCAAGGCTCTACTGCTAAATTGGTAGTTTTGCGGAAAGCTAGTTTTTCATATGCAAGTATGATCAATATATAACATGGATATGCATGTGTTTGCAACAAGTATCAGGAGGTCACAAACATCAATATCGAGAAAGGGTTGTAATCAATACATGCACAAGCTCATTGTGACTTCCTCACAATCACATCCTCAATATCTCTGAATCATGTTGCTTCCTCACACACACACACACACACACCAGGTTTCGCAACCATTGGACGTAGCCCAAGAGCGGTTACCCAACTGTCCATGACCGTGGACATGGCTATTCGAATAGTTTTACACTCTGCAGAGGTTGCACACTTTACCCACTAGATCCGGGGAACTTCCGTGTCATCCACGACCCGCGGTACCTCAGGTGCCCGGGGTAAGCACCCGATCACTACCTTTCCCTAGACGACACTAACATAGAGTCCACTCGATTGGTAGCAGCCCCGTGCCAAACATTTCACATCTCAAGGTTTGTGGAGACTCGCTCCGTATTCATCACATATCACAAGCAGGGGGTACCAACGGTGTGTCCGGTGCCCTGTAAAGATAGTCATGGCCGCCTATCCAAGCGCGACCCCGTCCCAAGAGTGACCTCATGTCACTCCCGTCACTAGTAATGCGGGCACCATGCTAGTATCGACCTAGGTAATCAATAATGCCCTTTCCCATATAAGGGTAGAGTGGTTGCACATGTAAGGTTGGAATAACGGTCGCAACTTAAACCAATCCGTTTTCAAAACAACACACACACTTGCCTCGGTACACCACTTCGTCATCAAGTGGTTACCCATCTCACCATCTCCCTCGGGCATAAGTGGCACCCGACGGGGTTTTCGAAAAGTCTTTTGAAAGTATCCTGCTTTCGTCACCATGCATATACCCGTCCCTTTTGCGTAGCCACTACTAAAGCAACCTAACTACTCCCACCCACATAACCCTCATAGGAATGTAGGGTCATGTTTGATGCAAGTTTCAACAGTAAAGTAACAGGGGTGGCAACCAAAGTGGTTTCCACCTCAACATGATTCTGATGCATTGAATAATAAGGTGCTATGACACATGCATAAAAAGGGTTTCTCGAACATGGTCAAAGGGCTGCTTGCCTTATTCTTCTGAATCTTCAAATCTTCTGGTCCATCTCCGAGTACTCCGCTTATTACGTCAACTAACGATGGAAACAATCATAATAAGCAACACAATCAAAGCAAAAATAAAAGTGCTCTAAAAATAGGAGTTGGACTTTTCTAGGATACCTCTGGTCATATGAAAAATAACCAAGGTGGTTTCATAGGTGTTGGATCAATAGGTAGTTTGGAACATTTCAATGTGATGGAACCAAGGGTTTTATGGATTTGGAAGAAGTATACAGAAATATTTTCTTGAATGATGAGCAAAGGTACCCATCATCAAGTCATGATTTTAGAAGCATTTAGGAGTTGGTTTCACTGGATTTGGATTTGAAATGAATTTCCTAGGATTTTGCAAAGCTGATAAATATGAAGAAATGGCTCAATATTTGGTGGGGTACAGAAACTATTATTAAAAATGTTCCAAAACTAAGTTTGGACATGACAAGCATCTAGGAATTTGAATCACTGTATTTGGATCAAGATTGAGCTCTCTGTGATTTTCTAAAGTTCATCACAGAAATGAAATAAAGGCATTTGATAAATATTAGTGAAAGAAATGTTTCTGGAATAATGTGCATGCTGCACCATGTGACAGAGCATGATTTATGGAGCCATAGGAAATTCGAATCATGCAATTTGGAGTTCAAATGAATTATCTAGGCATTTTTGAAGTTGACAGAATAAATAAAAGGAAAAAGGGATAAGGGTTTACCCTCCACTGCGCTCAGGGCGGTGGGTAGCTCGTGGGCCGGCCCATCTGCACAGCAGCGCGCAGGGACTCGGCCACGTCGAAGGCGCCCGCCAGGAAAGGCGCTTCCGCGCAGGGGAAGCGGTCGAGGCCAGATCTGCCTCCACTTAAATGGAGGGGCCCGCCCACTGGGTCGCTGACGCGCGGGCCCCAGCGGCAGGTTCTTCTTCCTCCCGCGCGGTACGACGGTGAAAGTGCAACTAATCCCCGGGTGGTTTTGGTAATTAATAACAACATATATATCATTGAACTAATAGTTACTTGAGAATCATTTCAGAGAGTTCAGTGATATGGGTATGGCAAGAACTGAAGAAGTGGACCCCCCAAAATGCTAAGGCAAGCATTGGCAAAAGCTCAAGACTCCATTTTTGGTTTAGTGATCCAAGATCACATTGAGTCCATAGGAAAAGCCAATACTATTAAAAGGGGATGAGGTTATGATGATGATCTGGTTGCTCAAGTGCTTAGTGATACATCTCCTAAACTATCATCAACTTTCACTACCATAGACACTCATAAGTAGTCTCGGTCCCACCGATATTCCAAACTCAGTCACACCGAGATGAACCACCTCAGCCATAAGCCAAACCCTAGTAAACTCGGATTTTACGATTCTGAACTCGGTCTCACCGAAACATGAGTTGCCAAATTTCTGTAACCTTCTGTCATCAAATCGGTGTCACCGAGATGATGAAGTCGGTCCCACCGAAACTGGCATGCTCTTGTCATTGCACGAATCGGACTAACCGAGATTGTATATTCGGTCCCACCGAAAATCCCAACGTTCACATTATTTGAACTATCGGTCTCACCGAGTTGTCCACTTCGGTCCCACCGAGATTGCTCAAATGTGTGCAACAGTTGGATTTTGTGTGGAGGCTATTTATACCCCTCCACCCCCTCTTCATTCGTGGAGAGAGCCATCAGAAAGAACTACCACTCCTACCTTACATTTCTGAGAAGAGAACTACCTACCCTTGTGTTGAGATCAAGTTGCTCCACTCCCACCATATGAAGCTTGATCTCTAGCCTTCCCAAGTTGCTTTCCACTCAATCCTTTCTTCCACCACAGCCAAATCAGTGAGGAGAGTTGAGTGTTGGGGAGATTATCATTTGAAGCACAAGAGCAAGGAGTTCATCATCATCTACAACATCTATTACCTTTTGGAGGGTGGTGCCTCCTAGATTGGTTAGGTGTCGCTTGGGAGCCTCCGTCGTCGAGATGTGGAGTTGAACCAAGAAGTTTGTAAGGGCAAGGAGATCGCCTACTTCGTGAAGATCCACCCCGAGTAAGGCTAGCCCTCCGTGGGCGTAGGCCATGATGGAATAGACAAGGTTGCTTCTTCGTGGACCCTTTGTGGGTGGAGCCCTCCGTGGACTCGCGCAGCCGTTACCCTCCGTGGGTTGAAGTCTCCATCAACGTGGATGTACGATAGCGCCACCTATCGGAACCACGGGAAAAATCACCGCGTCTCCAAAATTGTGTTTGCTCTTCTCCACCTCTCTTTACTACATGTGCAATTTACTTTCCGCTGCCTATACTCTAGAATTGCATGTGTAGGGTGATGCTTGACTTGATCATAATTGTGAATCTGCCAAAAACTGTTCTTTGTCAAAAGGCAGAATTTTTATATTGACAAGTAGTCTAATCACCCCCCTCTAGACATACTTTCGATCCTACAAGTGGTATCAGAGCTTTGGTCTCCATTGTATTGGTTTCCATTGCATTGGACTCCATAAGCTTGGTTTCACAACCTAGGAGAGTATGGCGTCTAGTGAGGGTAATTTTCGTAGAGGTCCTTACTTTGATGGTACAAATTTTCCTAGTTGGAAGCATAAAATGAAAATGCATATTCTTGGTCATAACCCAGCCGCATGGGGCATTATTTGTGTTGGTATGCAAGGTGAATTCTTCGAGGAAGGAAAAGTTCCGGATCGCGAAGCTACACCGGAAGAATTGCGGATGTTGCAAAACAATGCTCAAGCTTGTGACATTCTCTTCAATGCCTTGTGTCCCGAGGCGTTCAACAAAATCAGCCGTCTTGAGAATGCAAAAGAGATTTGGGATACTTTGGTTGAAATGCACGAAGGTACCAAGTCCGTGAAGGAATCAAAGCTAGATATTCTTCAAGGTCAACTTGACAAGTTCAAGATGAAGGATGGTGAAGGAGTCGCTGAAATGTACTCTAGGCTTCCTCTCATCACAAATGAGATTGCCGGCTTAGGAAGCGAAGAAATGACCGACCGATTCATCATCAAGAAGATTCTCAGAGCTTTGGATGGAAAGTATGACACCGTGTGCACTTTGATCCAAATGATGCCAAACTACAAGACTCTCAAGCCAACCGAAGTCATTGGAAGAATTGTTGCTCATGAGATGACACTTAAGGATAAGGAAGAGCTTCACAACAAGTCAAGTGGTGCTTACAAAGCTACAAGTGATGCTCCCACTACCTCAAGTGACAAGTTGGTTTCCAATGAAGAGATAAGCCTAATGGTCAAGAACTTCAACAAATTCTACAAGAATAGAGGCAAAGAGAGAAGCTCAAAGTCTAGATCATATGATGAAAAGAGATCTTCTAGTCGTGATCGAAACTGCTACAATTGTGGAAGACCCGGACACTACTCAAATGAGTGTACGGCTCCCCACAAGAGAAGAGAAGAATCTCCAAGAAGAAGAAGCTCAAGAGATGAGTCACCTCGGAAAGAGAGAAGGAGTAGAGATGATCGTTATGAACGAAGACCCTCTCGGAGAAGCAAGGATTCGGAGAGGAAAGACAAGTCATCAAGGAGCTACACAAGAAGAAAACATCAAGCTCATGTAGGTGAATGGGTCTCCGGCTCCGACTCCGACAATCAATCCGAAGGAAGCTATCACTCCGACTCCGACTACAGTCAAGATGAAGGTGTTGCCGGTCTTGCTCTCGTATCCTCCAACTCCAACTCATACGACTTATTTGATTCACCAAATGAGGGAATTGGAAGATGCTTCATGGCTAAAGGCCCCAAGGTATCACACCCTGAATTCATTGACTTCAATAGTGATGAGGATGACTTGCTTGGTGAAGATGAGCTCTTGCATGATAAATCCAGTGAGCCTAGTAACGATGAACATGCTAGTAGTCTTTATAGTCGAGAAGAGTCGAATGACAATGCTATGAAGGAGATTGAGCGTCTAACTAAAGAACTAAACACTCTTAAGTTAGCTCATGAAACAACTCAAGAAGATCATAGAGAGCTCCTAAGATTTCATGAGAAGCTACGCTTCGAGAAGCTCACTCTAGAGCAAGAACATGAGTTTCTAAAAGCAATCAATGACGATCGTCGAAAGAAGAGTTCTTCATATCTTGCCAAACAACTTCTCTTGTCTAATTTCTTGCCACCCATTAAGACTAAGCATGACAAGCATAAGAAAAATTCTTCCTCTAGCAGTAACAATAACCATGCTAAATCCAATGTTGTTGCTTCTAGTAGTTCTCTTGATTCCACTAACAATGTTTCAAGCCAAGTTACACTTGAGCAAGAGAATAGTTTATTGAAAGGGATCATAGAGAAAGGTGTCTACAAGAGCCTTGCCGGAAGCAAGAACTTTGAGGAAATTGTTCGCAAGCAAGGAAGGCACCGGAAGAATCAAGGAATTGGTTTTGAACGAAAGTTCAACACCGAAGGTGTTGAGTGGGAAGAAGGTCAATATCCTACTCCACAGTTTGTTCCTCAAAAGGAGAAGTATGGTCCTACTTCTTCCAATGTGGAACAAGCTCAAGATGACCTTCCACCACAAGACCACAAGCTAAAAGGCAAGGACAAGCTTCAAGAGGAGATTGATGCATTTGTTGAAGCACCTCAAGCCATGGTCAAGTGGGTTCCCAAGGAAACGTCAAGTTCTACTTCGTCAAGCTCAACTACAACCCCAAGGATTCCCATCAAGATGATGTGGATCCCGAAGAAGAAGAACTAGAAAGTTCTTGAGGGTGACTCCGCCAACATACTTCACTCACATTCATTTTGGCAAAAACTTGTGCAATCAACTTCCACATCGTGCACTAGTTCATGGAGTCACAAACCCTCTTGTTGGTAAGTCAAGGGACAAGGTAATCATTGCTTTCATGGACATCATCTATTGTGAACGTCAATCTATGTCCATGGATATCCGTGTTTGTTCCTTGTGGGACTAACCCATGTAGGTATTGAAAGTGCCCGAATCCAAAGGATAGCTCCCAACTCTTGATGATCTTCATCAACATTGAGCATCCACATCTTCAACATCTACATGAAGTCTTCTACGACAACCCAAGGTTAGTTTGACCCTTTAAAAGGGGTTCTCACATCTAGGGGGAGCTTTGCTCTAAAAATTGAGCTAAAGCATCTTCAAATGATGTGAACACATCAATGCTTTATGTAAAAGTGGTAACCCCACTTGTGCTTAATCGATGAGATGATAATGCAATTTTATGCCACAGCTCACTTCTACCCTGATGGAAAGATTATGTGGATGACTGAAGGTCAAAGGTTTTCTTCTTCTGTTGAAGAATGGGCAGAAATTCTGAATGCTCCAGTGCAACGAGAAGATGATATTGATGTATATGGGATTCCAAAGAAGAATCATGAATCCATGAAAAACATGTACAAAGAGGTTCCAGCAGAGGATTTGGAAATCTGGAAGCTCGGCTCAGTCTACCATCTCCAGGCAGGCTTACCTACCACTAATACCATTTTGAGGCATACCTTGATGCCCAAATCTGGAGATGATCGCATGATCAGAGGATACTCTATCAACATGCTGCACATACTTGATGAGAGAGCACCTTTCAAGGTGATGGACTTGATGGTAGAGACCATTAAGAGGACTGCTGCTGACCAGAAAAGGTCATGTGGATTTGCCCCGCAGATTCAGATGCTTATCAATGCCAAGTTTGGCACGGGCACATTCTTGTTGGATAGAGAACATTTACCATTGCAGCCAGAGCATGAAGACAATGTTGTTGTGATGGATGAGGAGGATCCGACATCTGTTGAAGGTCAAGCCAA
Organism: Secale cereale; assembly: GCA_902687465.1. NCBI lineage: Eukaryota > Viridiplantae > Streptophyta > Magnoliopsida > Poales > Poaceae > Secale > Secale cereale. The sequence goes on from LR738710.1 coordinate 501,581,859, forward strand.
GATCGCAGCTGCTAAGAAAGCCAAAGCTGACAAGGAAGCAGCAGCAGCAGCAGCAGCTAAACCAAAGAGTTTCGGAGAGCAAATTCTTGAAGCTACTCAAAGGATTGAACAACGCCTTGCCAGCATTGAACAGTCTCAGGAGAGCTTAGAGAGGATTGTTGACGAGAAGATCCACGCTCTGGACGTGAAGCTGACTGAAGTACAAGTGACCGTCAACAAGCTCGAGGCAGACATTGAGGAAGCAAAGCAGGACAAGGCAGAGCTTATGCGTGAGTTGCAGGATGACTTAGTCCAGGATTCTCATCGACAGACTGCTCCGGTTCCCAAAGGATCCTGATCAGCTGCTATTCCAGTGACTGACACCAGGACTACAGCTTCAGCACCTCCCACAGTTCCAGCAGTTGCTCCTACTCCAGCTCCAGCTCCAGTGTCTACTCCTCCAGCACAGACATCAGCTAAAGTCTTCGCCGATGCTGTCATATCCACTCCCACATCAACCCAGACGGGAGCCGCCAGCAGAGTCCACAGTGATGCTTAGCTCTATGTTTTTTCGAACTTTTTGGTAACTTGTTGCCAAAGGGGGAGAAATTGTATAGATCATAGGGCTTCGAGAGAGAGAGTGTTGTTGTCTTTGCGCTTTTGCTCTTTCGTTCTTTTGCGGTTTCTTTGAGATACTTTTGGTTTTCGAGACATTCAGTGTGTTTGATACTCCGTTTGATTCTACCTTAATGAGTGCTTGGTCGTACTATGCTTTAATGTGTGCTTAATGCTTATCATATGCCATTCCTATCTCGTATGACCATTTACTCATGTCTTGGTGATTGGGTGCATGCTGTTCGTTCTTATCATTTTGTGCGCTCCACCAAGATGTATGTGACATGGAAGAGTGACCCATGATCCTAATCGGTTGTGCATTTGCATTCAAACGCAAATCTTAAATAATGCACAAATTTAGGGGGAGCTCTGGCTTATCACATACTTCTCAAAGCGACGATATTATTCATTGATTATATCCTTTGTGGAAGCTTTGATCTATATGTTGTCATCAATTACCAAAAAGGGGGAGATTGAAAGTGCAACTAATCCCCGGGTGGTTTTGGTAATTAATAACAACATATATATCATTGAACTAATAGTTACTTGAGAATCATTTCAGAGAGTTCAGTGATATGGGTATGGCAAGGACTGAAGAAGTGGACCCCCCAAAATGCTAAGGCAAGCATTGGCAAAAGCTCAAGACTCCATTTTTGGTTTAGTGATCCAAGATCACATTGAGTCCATAGGAAAAGCCAATACTATTAAAAGGGGATGAGGTTATGATGATGATCTGGTTGCTCAAGTGCTTAGTGATACATCTCCTAAACTATCAGCAACTTTCACTGCCATAGACACTCATAAGTAGTCTCGGTCCCACCGATATTCCAAACTCAGTCACACCGAGATGAACCACCTCAGCCATAAGCCAAACCCTAGTAAACTCGGATTTTCCGATTCTGAACTCGGTCTCACCGAAACATGAGTTGCCAAGTTTCTGTAACCTTCTGTCATCAAATCGGTGTCACCGAGATGATGAAGTCGGTCCCACCGAAACTGGCATGCTCTTGTCATTGCACGAATCGGACTAACCGAGATTGTATATTCGGTCCCACCGAAAATCCCAACGTTCACATTATTTGAACTATCGGTCTCACCGAGTTGTCCACTTCGGTCCCACCGAGATTGCTCAAATGTGTGTAACGGTTGGATTTTGTGTGGAGGCTATTTATACCCCTCCACCCCCTCTTCATTCGTGGAGAGAGCCATCAGAAAGAACTACCACTCCTACCTTACAATTCTGAGAAGAGAACTACCTACCCTTGTGTTGAGATCAAGTTGCTCCACTCCCACCATATGAAGCTTGATCTCTAGCCTTCCCAAGTTGCTTTCCACTCAATCCTTTCTTCCACCACAGCCAAATCAGTGAGGAGAGTTGAGTGTTGGGGAGATTATCATTTGAAGCACAAGAGCAAGGAGTTCATCATCATCTACAACATCTATTACCTTTTGGAGGGTGGTGCCTCCTAGATTGGTTTGGTGTCGCTTGGGAGCCTCCGTCGTCGAGATGTGGAGTTGAACCAAGAAGTTTGTAAGGGCAAGGAGATCGCCTACTTCGTGAAGATCTACCCCGAGTAAGGCTAGCCCTCCATGGGCGTAGGCCATGATGGAATAGACAAGGTTGCTTCTTCGTGGACCCTTCGTGGGTGGAGCCTTCCGTGGACTCGCGCAGCCGTTACCCTCCGTGGGTTGAAGTCTCCATCAACTTGGATGTACAATAGCGCCACCTATCGGAACCACGGGAAAAATCACCGCGTCTCCAAAATTGCGTTTGCTCTTCTCCACCTCTCTTTACTACATGTGCAATTTACTTTCCGCTGCCTATACTCTAGAATTGCATGTGTAGGGTGATGCTTGACTTGATCATAATTGTGAATCTGCCAAAAACTGTTCTTTGTCATAAGGCAGAATTTTTATATTGACAAGTAGTCTAATCACCCCCTCTAGACATACTTTCGATCCTACAGACGGGGAACAGGGGAGGGGCGGCCGAGCGCTCGCCGTCGTGGCCCCGTCGGCTCGGGCCGTCTCCGGCGACGCTCCGGCCATCGGAGTGACCAGCGCGGAGAGGCGCATCCAATCGTGGGTAGCACGCCTGCCGGGGAGGACCAGGGCGAGCAGGCGTCCAACCGCGGCGGAGGAGGGCTCCGGTCATCTTGAGCTTCGAGCATAGGGGCGTCTTGGGGAGGTTTGGCGGAGGCGGGGAGCTCCCTGGAGGTCGAGTGGTGGCACTGGAGTGGCTAGGAGGAAGAGAGGGGCTCGGGGTTGCCCGAATTCGAGCGGCGGCCGGCGGCTCTGCTCCGGCCAGGGAGGACGCTGGAGGGCACGGGAGGAGGAGTGGGACGGCTTGGGAGGCGTAGGAGAGAAGGGAAAGGCCAAAGGAGGTGAAAGGGGATTCGGGGGTGCCCTATTTATAGGTGGGCGCCGGTCCATCGAGGCGCCGTGCGCTGGCGAGGCCGTTGCTGTCGTTGCAGGCCACGGGGGCAGCAGTGGGCGTGTCCAGGGCGTTCGTGGGGCTGGTCCACGCTTAGAGGAAGAGAGAGGAGGAGCAGGGAGGTGCCAGAGCGTCGCGCGTGCGAGCTTGCTCACTGGAGCGCTCGGGCGGCCATGGCGCGCGTGCGAGTAGAGGTGAGAGAGGTGGAGAGAGGAGGGGGCCGACCGCCTGGCAGGTTGCGGACGTCGAGGCCGCCTCGAGGGACACGAGGGGGAGGCCCAATGCTGTCGGAAGCAGCCGATTGGGGGCGGCTACAGTGCGGGAGCGCACTGTAGCGCGCTCCAGAGCATGCTTTTGGCTGACATGGTCGTGACCTCGCCTCTCTGGTCGTGTCCAACAAGCCAAAGGTTGTCTAGAAGGTCAGAAGTGGAGTAAAGAAATGGCCTGTGGCCTTGGATGCTCTTGGAGGCCACTGGAATGAGGAGAGAGGTGAGGAGAGGGGGTTTACTGCTGTCCAGGAGAGTGAATTGGGGTTTTACCCCCTCAATCATGGAGCTGGGGTGCTGGGGAAGTTACTGGGGGTAGCCAGTAACTGAATGAACATGTGGTAAAAAGTTGAGGCCATGGAGAAAAGTAAAAGTGATCAAGATGAGGGTTTTAGTAAAAAGCCAGAAGGTGTTTGATCAGTGTTTGGTCAAGAAAATGACCTCCACTTGACATGGGACTTAACAGGATCAAATGTCACATATAATTAGGCCTCTCCACCAAATTTGAGCTCATTTGGGCAAAGTGGCCAATGTAACTTTGGTGAACCCTCGAAATCAACAGAAATGGTTTCACCATGTTTGAGTCAAGCAAATCATCTCCCCTTGATGCACCACTTGGTGTAGCATCATCATTTGGGGTATTGATCATGCCCACAAAGTTTGAGGCCCCAGATAAAAAGTTGACAATGTAAAGTTGTTCAAATTTGAATTTGAACAGAAGTGGTTTTGGGGTGATCTGATCAAGTTGCTCTATTCCAAATGTTCTGCCATTTGGTCTAGATGCCTTATTAGGCCATTCTAGCATGTGCACCAAATTTGAGAGCATTTGGACAAGTTTGGCAATGTAGAGTTGCTCAAACTTCAAACATGGACAGAATGGTTTTGAGGGGACTAAATGATGTTTCCTTGATCTTCAAGGCATGAGGCTTTGCAAGATCATCAAATATGTCATATATGATATGATAGAATTTCCCTGGAATTTTTGGAGAATATTTCCTTTGTAAATATTTCAAAAGCTTGAAATATCCAGAAAGGGTTTTGGAAGGATTTGCCCAATATTTTGAACATGACCATGTGCTGAAACTCTTATATATGGACAATATATATCCTATGAGTCTCCCTGAATTTTGGCAAATATTTTTGAAATGATTAAATAATTTTTCCCTATTAAAGACCATTTCTAGCCTTAAGAAAAAGCTTTTAAATAAAATATAAAAATAACTTTTAAAATTATACTTTTGTGGTTTCTGGGAGTCCTATACCTAATAGGATTCAAATAAACTTTTTGGAAGATTTTTCACACCCTAAATAAGGTACTTGCAGTGCAAACCTCAATTCAGGGGTTTTTGGAAAACTAATTTTAGAAAATACCATTTGGCCAAAATATTTTTATAAGAAAATTCTATACTGGTCTATACACATGGCATGATCATTGGGAAAAGGTTTTGGGTCAAGGAGATGAAGTATAAGAGTTGGAAGATTTATTTGATTTTTAGAGCACTAGCAAGCAGCAGACAAGGGTCAAATCAAGAAAAGTCAAAAACACTCAAAAGTTTTTGTAAATCCACATTTTTAACATGAAAATAAGCTTAAGCAAAGTGACATGAAAATCAGGGTGTGACACTCGTGTTGATAGGTCAGCACCATCGACGAAGAAGACGAAGGGAGAGGCGCCCGAGGGCCGTCCCCCACAAGGTGATCTGAGATGCAAAAGGATACATGTCGCAGGGACAGGCCCGTGTGACCTGGGAATAATGCAGTCCAAGGGGCGCTCCCAGTTGAACAAAATCAGAAGATGTCACCTAGAATAGTTGTTGAAGTAGTGTTGGTGTAGCTGAAGATGCTCGACGCAGGCGCTGTTCCTCACGTGCCGCCGGGCTCTAGCCCCTCGCGGGGCTCCGGGGCTCCCTAGATCTCGCGGAGGGCCGAGTCCAACCCCGCCTGGATCCTTGTGCCTGGCCTCGTGAGACGCCAGGACTTCTTGTACGTGGCGCTGGTGCAGGGCCGCCTGGTTCGGCAGGCCGAAGGGCATGCACACGTAGCTGTGAGGGGGACCCTGGCACCAGCGCACCTGGGAAGGCCAGTAGAGCTCGTGAGATGCAATCCCGTTGAGTGCAGGGACGTTGACGCATACGCGTTGCCCGTCTCCTGAGCCTGGACCGACGGCTGCCCTCAGAGGAGGCGGGCGACTCTTGCCCCACATGGCTCTCGGCTCCTGTAGGTCTTCAATGGTCTGGCTGATGAACTCCTGAGCGCTTGTTGCCTCACGCCTTGAGGCCTCTGGAGGAAAGTGTGCAGCAAAGCACTCCTCCACAAGGTGCCTGAGCGCCACCCTCGTGACATTGGCTAGGTCAGAGGCCCTCTAGAGGAGAGCCCCCGAGCCTAGACTAAGGGGGGCGCTGGGCGCACCTTCCTATGCGAGAGAGGGAGGAGGCCCCTCCCAAGGTGTAGGTCCCGAGGTGCTGCCGCCCTCTGGTGCATCCTCATGAGGCTCCAGGGCTAGCGGCTTCTTCTTCTTCTTCTCGGGGACGACCTCAGGTGGGTAGATGATGCTGTTGTTGTCCGGATCCTCGACTGCTGCCACTTGGTAAGCATACTACGTCCTTCTCCTCGCATGCGATGGTGATGACGCCGTCGCTTCTCGGCATCTTGAGAACATTGTAGCCGTGGTGAGTCACTGCCATGAACTTGGCCAGGGCTGGGTACCCGAGGATGGCAATGTAACCGAGATGGATGTGGGTGACATTAAAGTCAATGGGCTCAATGTGGTAATTGTCGCGCTTGACGAAGGTGACTGGTAGGCGGACTTGCCCAACGGGGGTGGTGGAGTCGTCAGTCACTCCGGAGAAGGGCTTGGTAGGCAGAAGTTGATCGTAGGGTACTTGGAGGCTCTCGAATGTCTCGATGGACAGGACGTTGATCCCTGCGCCACCGTCGATGAGGGTCTTGGTAACTTGAACGTTGCTGATGATGGGTGAACAAAGCATCGGGAGGGCGCCAGCCGTAGCTGCGCACTTGAGCTGGTCTGCTAAACTGAAGGTGATGGGGCATCTGGACCACCTGAGTGGGCGAGTAGCCTCAAGCTTGGGGAGAGCCGTGTTTACTTCACAGGCGAATTGCTTAAAGAGGCATTGAGAAGTCGGGGCCTGTGCTCCTCCCAAGATGCAAGCGATGGCACGCGGCTCCTGGAAGCCCCCAGCCTCCTCATCCTGGTTGTCATTTCTCCCTGGCGGTGATAGAGGTGGTAGGCCGGCCCTGCCCTGAGGACGGTCCTCCCGGGGCTGGTCCCTCCAGGCGTCCTCGCGGGGCTGGCCGCGCCAACGGTCCTCCTGAGGCTGATCACACCACTCCTAGCGAGGGCCGCGGTTGTCCCAGCGTCCCCCGGTCCGACTTCCCCTGCGGCCTTAGCCACGGTTGGCGCGCTCGGGGAGTTGGATGATGTGTCCTTCACGGAGGGCCCTGAGCTCTTAATAGTCATGAGTGTTGTGGCTGTGCACTTTGTGGAAGGCGCAAAATGCTCGGCCGTTCTTGGGCGGCTCTGGGTAGTTGCGGCCGTGCTTCGTTTCTGGTTTGGCTGCAAGCACTGCCGCTCCCTTGCGCTTTACGTCCTTGCTTTTGGCCTTCTTCTCTTCGGGTTCAGCGGTGGGGAGCTCAACGAGTGAGAGGCGCCCCTCCTCGGCCCTGGCACACTTGGTCACAAGGTTGAACAGCTCCAAGGACGTGCACAAATCTTCATGGATGGCGAGATCCTCTTTCATCTTGATGTCGTGGACGCCATCAGAGAACGCCAAAATGTTGGCCTCGTCTGTGACCTTGGGAATCTTTACGCGAACACTGTTGAAGCGATGGATGAACTTCTGTAGGGTTTCTCCTGGTTGTTGCTTGATACGCCACAGGTCACCTACGGCCGGGGGACGGTCTCGGGTTCCCTAGAAGTTGGTGATGAACCACTCGCGCATCTCACTCCAGGTGGAGATCCATCCTGCGGGCAGGTTCTAGAGCCATGAGCGCGCGCCATCCTTGAGGGCCATGGGGAAGCAGTTCGCCATGATCTTCTCATTGCCGCCGGACGCTTCGATGCTCAGCTCGTAGAGCTGCAGGAACTCCGCAGGGTCGGGGGTGCCGTCGTAGCATGGAGGCAGGTCGGGCTTGAACTTCCCAGGCCAGTTGACATTGCGCAGCTCGGGGGCAAAGGCCTTGCAGCCTGCTGTCGACACCGGAGCTTGTTGGGGAGGTGGAACTTGATCTCGGTCCTCGCGCGCTACCATGGCTGGAGGCACGCGGTCTCGGCGCAGTGGTGGAGGGAGTGCGGGCGCTCCTCCGCGGGGCCGCAGGATCTCTTGGCAGCTTCCTTCTTCGTGCACCGGCGCCGCACGTGGGCGGTCACGCCACGGGGCCAGGTGCCTTGGGTCTTGGACAACGCCTTGACGTGGGGGTTGCAGTGGAGATTCATGGGCTTCATCGTCCTCATGGGGAGGCGGGCGAGGCAGGGAGAGGGACGACGCTGGAGAGCCCCCAGCGGCGCTGCCGAGCTCGGCGATGCGGTCGAGCCATTCTTCATAGAAGTCGTCAACGGGGCGGTAGCGCAGGAGCTCGCGTGCCATGAGCAACATAGCATGCGCGTCCGCGGGTACGCGGCGAGCATGGGATGAAGAGACCGCCGGAGTCAGCGACGGGCTAGCGGTGCGTCCATCACACCGCACAAAGGGGTGCAGGGACGATGCCTACTGTTCATGTCGCGTCGGGCCGGTGGCGGTGTTGGCGGCATGCGATGGAGAATGGCGGGGTGGTCCGCCGGTAGGAGCAGTCTAAGCGACGCGGGCGACAAGGGGAGCCTGCCGCTCAGCATGGGCTTTGCGAGCATCGGCCATGGGACTGCTAGAACGACAGAGCGCTGATCGACGGAAGGAAAGCTTCGACACACCCCTACGTGCCGTGCCAAATGTCGGATCTTGGGTTCCGGCAAAACCCTTAAGGTTCGAACTCTGTGGTGCGCACGAAGATCTCTCCTTCCGCCCTAGCTTGTCTACTCAACAACCCTAGGCCTAGCTCGTCAGATCCGAAGGACAAGTGACACAAGGTTTATACTGGTTTGGGCCACCGTTGTGGTGTAATACCCTAATGCAGTGTGGTGTGGTGGATTGCCTTGATGGCTGAGGAAGAACTAGTACACGGATGAACTGCCTCCTGAGGAGAGGAGTTCTTGTGCTCTGGCGAGCTTGTGGTGTGTGGCCTTCTGATCAACTCTAGATAAGATCAACTCCCTCTCGGACCAGCTGACCCCAATGGTGGTGGCTAGTCCTATTTATAGTGACCCGGGTCCTCTTCCCAAATATTGAGCGGGAAGGAATCCCACAACAGCCAAATTTGAACGGTGACACCTAGTACAAGCTATCCTGACAAAAGGTGGTCATCGTGTGCCGAAGGTTCTGGTGGTGACGCCGCCGTGGGCTCCGCGATGACCTCCTGTCACATCCCTAGTCAGTGCTTGCATTAGGACTAGCTAGAGTGTGCATCATGTTTACTTTCCACAGAAACTTGAAATGGGAATGACAGAAACCCCAGCACCCCTCTTCTAACAACTAGGGTTTAATAAAAACTTTTCCAATGTACCCAAAATGCCCTTAAAAAATGTTCATCATCTTTGCCTTGGTCTTAAACCTCTGCCAAAAATGGTGCACAATTTTCTAGGACATCCAAAGGTCTCTGGATTAATTCATATTGTAATTGCATTTGGGCATTTAAATGCTATAAAATATTTTATGTGCCCAAATAATCATAAACTAAAATGTTCCATGATGTTCATGTTATATACAGTGGGCATGACTAGTTTTATGAGCTATAAAAATGTTCTGGCATTTTTATTAATTCAACAAAGTTGCAAAAGAAATGAAACAAAAAGAAAATAGAAAAGAAGGAGGAAGCAGAGACTTACCCGAGGCCCACTTACCTGCCTGGCCCAGACGGCCCAGCCCACCAGGGGCATGCCCGTCTTCTACCCCGTGCCAGCGCACGAAGCAGCTTGGTGGCGAGCGCCGCCAACGCGCCGGCCACCTCCTGCCTGCCTGGCTACTCCCTCCGACACCCTGGATGGCTCTAGACGTCGCCACGCAGACCCCTTCGACCCCCTCGACCGCTCCCCTCTCTTCCTGCCTCGTATCTCTCGCTCCGCGCCTTGTGGCCGAGCGCCACCGTTGCCACCGACGCCGTTCCCCGTAGCCACCGTGCCTCTCTCGCCCAACCGCTTTGCCCAGAAGCTCCGCCTCGTCCTCCTCGTCCTCCGCACCGAGGTACACGACGCCAGAAGCCCCTCTTCACCATCAACGTCGTCGTCTTCAAACTACGGCCATGGAGATCGCCGGCGACCGTGCGCCCGCCCCGACGCTTCCCCGAGCCCGCTGAGCATCTCATCCGCCTCCCTGTGAGCTCCTGAGTCGAACCCCTCTCCTCCCCACTCTGTTTGCTCGCCGTAGACGCCTCCCCCTTGCTCGCCGTAGCACGCCGCCGCACAAGCCCGTCGTCGACGAGGCTCCGGTGCCCAATTGGCTCCGTGCACATGCCCGTCGTCTTCGTGAGCGCTCGTAGCACCCGTAGGAACCAACAGTTGGACCTCCGGTGCCCTGTGTCGTAGTTTTCATCGGCACCCGAGCTCCAGTCGCCGCCGTTGAGGTCGCCGCCGTTGTTTTCGGCCACCCCAGCTGCTTCGACCTGTCCCGTTGGATGCGCGACTCCTCTAGCTCTCTGTAGATGCCCTCCGCCGCTATTTTGGTCATTGAAACACTGTTTCTGAGCCGCGCTGCCGTCTTGGCTCTCGCCGGCGGCGAGTCGCCGGTGGGGTTGACCTGTTTTGACCACGCCTGGACCCCCTGTGTCACTGACATGTGGGGTCGGCTGTTGACTAGTTTTAGTTTAGGTTTTAATTAAGTACTAATTGCTGTCATTAGTTTAGTGAGCCACTAACACGTTGGGCCCAGCCCCTGTTAACTTTTGGTTTAGGGTTAAACTCTTTTTAGTTAGTACTAAGAGACTGACCAGTGGGGCCCACTGGTCAGGTTTGATCTGGACCAGGTCTGTTGACCTGCTGACGTCAGCATGATGTCATGCTGACGCAGTAAATGATTTTCTGGAATTATTTGATTTAAAAACAATTCAGGAAATTCCAGAAAATGCTCTAATCTTCAAAAAATCATATAAATTCAACAATAGCTCAAATGGAAAAGATTTATATATGAAAATTGATCAGAAAAATCCAATCTTTCCAATGGCACTGGTTTCATGCATGTATGAGCAAGTTAACCTTGCTGTTCACATTAAAACATTATAATGCACTTAAATAAATAATAGTTTGGGTTTCAATTTGAATCTCTGATTCAAATGGGCTCAAACCCTACTGTTTATAGATGCATTAGTACAAAACACATGCATCTTGCCATATCATGAGCATGCATCATATTGTTGCATTTGTTTGCTTATTGATTGTATCGCCGGTGTTCTCCGTGTTAGGTCCTGCTCCCGAGGATACTTCCGCGTATCCAACTGAAGAGCAGTACCCGACTACCACTGTGTCAGGCAAGAAATCATTGATCATTCCGATACAAACCCATCTTCTCGCTCCTGCTCTCTTTTACTGCATTAAGGAAACAGAGTGTGAACTGCTAATTGCTGCGGTAGTTGAACCCTATTCCCTTGCATGACCTGTCATTGCCACAGTAAATAGTTGAAACCCACTAGCATGTGTAGGAGTTGTTTGAGCCATGTGATGTGTGATCCACCATGCTTTTTGTTTATGTTGCCTGCTATGCTTAGAGTTGTGTCAGGTCAGGTTCATTTGGGTGATGGATCAGAGTGAAATGATCATACTCGATAAAGAGAGGGAAGTGTGGAACATGTTTGGTAAAGGTATCGATGAAAGGCCATGTAGGAATACGTGGTGGGTTGTTTCATTGGAACCATCCATAGGACCTGAGATTTGTATGTGTGGTTCAAGTTACAGCTACTACCACACATTGGGCCCTGAAATATGACCCCGCTCGACTTATTGACTGCCCATGTTCTCTGTCCAGGAGTTGCAACTAGTTTCTGGTGTTTGGAGTTTACTGATGGTCGTGCACAGCGCTGACCCTCGGGGTGGGCTGTGATGCGACAGGTACGTGGCCGGGTGTACCGAGCGCCCGTTTGGTGACTCGGGAACCCTGTACACATCGTTTGGGGCCGTGAGAGACACCCCGGCCGGATCTCCCCACGGATGGAACCCAAATAGGCGATAAACCTGGACGAGAGACTTGAGTGGTTGGTTAGGTCGTGGTCTACACCCACATCGGCTTTCGCTTGAAGTCTACCGAGCACATGTCGTGTGCAGACGCTAAGTGGTGGAAATATGTGTGAGGAAGTACACCCCTGCAGGGTTACCAATCCATTCGAATAGCCGTTGTTCGCGGTACGGACTACTTGGTTACTCATACAGTTCATAGACAAGTTGATCGGTACTACTAAAAGCCTCAAGACAAGTGTGAGTGCCATGGATGGCCCTTCCGTAGGATGATGGAAGAGGATCCACGGTGGTGTATTGTCGTGGTGAGTAGAGGACTCGTGTACGTAGTATTATCTTGCAATCTGTTGAGAGTTGTAGTATAAGTTAGCCAAGAGTCAAAGCTGGCTTGCTGCTATGAACTCCACTACCCTTGTTGAAAATGTTGCATGTATGATAGGTTCTGTTGTAAGACTTGCTGAGTACCTTTGTACTCATGTTTGCTTAATAACTGTTGCAGAGGAGAACCCTGCCCCTTCTGATGGGTTTTTCATAGACATTGACGTCGACGAGTAGCTTGCTACCCAAACGGAGATCCTGAGCTTGTGAAGGGCCTTGTAGATAGTCAGGCTACACCAAGCCTGTTTTATTTTCCAAGTTGTCTGTACTCAGACATGTTAGCTTCCGCTTGTGCTTGTATGACTGTATGACTTGAGGGTTGGGTCATGTGACCCCTACCTGTATGGATATGTTATGTACGGCTCTTCGGAGCCTCTTAAATAAAGTACTTTGAGTCATAGATTTATGTTGTGATGCAATGTTGTATTTGCACATATTGAGCATATTGTGTGTATGATTGAAATGCTTTGTATGTGTGGGATCCGACACCTAGTTGTTTACCTTTGGTAGCCTATCTTACAGGGAAATGCCTCCTAGTGCTTCCAATGAGCCTAGGTAGCTTGCTACTGCTCGGAACACGTAGGCTGGCCGGCATGTGTCCTTCTTCATTCCTGTGTCTGTCCCTTAGGGGAAATGTCACGCGTTGTTCCTTTAACTCCATGTAGCTTGCTACGACTTGGGTTCATACGTTGATGACCGACACGTTTGTTGCTGGGTCATCGGTGCTTATCTCTGTAATTTAGTGCCACTTTTGGTTTATAACTAGCCATGTCGGCCTGAGTTCTCTGTCATGTGGATGCTAGCGACACTATCATATACGTGTGCCAAAATGCGCAAACGGTCCCGGGCCAGGTAAGGTGGCACCCGTGGGGATACCGTGCGTGAGGCCGCAAAGTGATATGACGTGTTACGAGCTAGATCGGTGTGACTTAGGATCGGGGTCCTGACAGCGTTGGCATCAGAGCCGGACTGCCTGTAGGTTTCTCAAGCCAAACTGGTCGATGTTGAGTCTAGAAAATTCTTAGTTATATGTAGGGGAATTGATTGTGGAAGGGAACGTAAGGCTCTTTTTACTTCTTTACCTTATGCCCTTCTGATCTGAGTCAGTCTATTATTTCTATGGGGGTTTAGGACTAGGCCTCTCATCCTTACTAGGTTCACATGTTACTAATCCGTAGACTCTTAGGATTGTTGGTTTCAAGCCTCAGTTCAATTTCTACCCTTTTAGTATGATGATTAGTTGGACCCGGAACCTTGATATGATATTGTTGAGTGGCTATGCTATCATTTGTATGATGTCTCAAAATCTTTTTTGAGCATTTACAGTTGTTATGCTGCCCGATTTCTTCCAGAAATTCTAATGCCTTGCATTACTTCGTGTTTCAGATGTCTGGCCGCACACCTCACCAAGTGGTTCGTTTGACTCGGTGCATTAATGTGCCCGGTCACACGGCCATGCTAGTCCGTGTGTTGACTGAGACCGGCTACCGCTGGTATCCTGAGTACACCGTGGAGGAACAGTACCGGGTTTTCAACCAGAGTCAGTATTTCTGCACAGTCCGGATATACCCCTCATATCCTGGAGCTAACGACCCCATCCATTGGTCTTATGGACTCGGGGTTACTATCGAGATGGCAGTGCAGGATGCCGCTTATTCGATGATGACCATCATCCGGGCTAGGCATGCCCTGCTGCTGAACACTGAGTTCTGTTACCTGCCAGCCTCACTTCCTGGAGAGGAAAGCTACTACACTTGTCTGTATACTGATGCTGCTCATGAGGAGCCACTGCTTCAGACTACTGTCCAGATGCTGGAGGATAGGGACCGTGAGGTCGGTGCCCTCCGGATGGAGCTGTATAACACTCGAGCCACCCACTGGACTACTTTGACACGGATTGCACCTGCTGTGCATGCCGGATATCTGGATAAGCGGGATTTGTACCCCGTGCGGACTCGTTTGCCTGATCGTATGGATTGGCGTGACGTTGGGGTTATTACACCTCCACGTGGGTGTCGGTTACCACCAGCATCAGGACCGAGGCCACATCCATGTCCCTATGGTCCACAGCCTTCGAGTCCTCGAGAGTTTCAAGATCCATCTGTTCCACTTCCAGGCTACGGTGGTAATCTTTACGAAGATTACTACGGGAAGGTCTGAGCTAGACCGTGGCAGTAGTAGTATCGTAGTAGTTGTATTTCCACAGTCCTACACGTCTTGTGGAATATGACTTAGTTTTTACTGAGTCTCGGAGGTGTAGTTAAATAATGTATAGGAGCTTGGAATGCCTCTGATGAGATGTATCATCTTTCACTGCAGTTGTACTTTAGCCTTGGCTTGTACTAAACTATGTATGGTGTGTATGACCACTTGTGTATATATGGCAGTTTCTATATTACCATGTCGTACGGATGAACATCTCTGCATTCCGTGTCATCCATTACATTCTGCACTCCTATGTCAAGTTTTTGCCATCTTTATCTAAACCGTTGTTTTGTTTTCCTAGGATGGTCAACACTCGCAGCACTCCTGCTGCTCAGGAGCAGGGTGAGGCTAGTGGGGCTAGAGATGAGAATCTGCCCCAGCCACCCTACTTGGCTGAAGTTATGCTCGAGGCAGAACGGAACAAGAGAGAGACCAACCGTCTACTGGAACGCATAGAGCAGAACACTGGGTTTCGTCAGCGGAATGACGTGGTGTCAATCAATGACTTTTTGTGACATGCCCACCACCATGGAAATTCAAACTCCTGGCTCTAGATGGAAAACCTCTAGAGTAAGCCATGGGAATGAAATTCTTGTCGATAGACTTGTTTTCCTTGCATCACTAATCGCTCTCAAGTCCTCGGACATAAACATCATCTTGGGTATGGACTGGATGACAACTCATTACGCCAAGATTGATTGCTACACTAGGACTGTTCAACTTACACACCCATCCGGCAAGACAGTCAATGTCTTGACCAGAATGGCTGAGCGTCAGCTCTACTCTCTTAATGCCAGCCCTCTACCAGAACTCGAAGATATCCCGGTAGTCCGTGACTTTCCGGATGTTTTTCCAGAAGAACTGCCAGGTGTTCCACCTGACAGAGATGTCGAGTTCATCACAGATCTTATTCCAGGAACTGTCCCAATCTCTAGGAGACCCTATAAGATGGCACCCCTAGAATTAGTTGAGCTTAATAAACAACTCGATGAGTCCTTGAAAAAGGGTTTCATCCGTCCTAGTTATTCCCCTTGGGCTTGTCCCGTCCTCTTCGTCAAGAAGAAGGATCGAATGGAACGGATGGTTATAGATTACCGACCTGTCAATCTGGTCACCATAAAGAACAAGTATCCGCTCCCCAGGATCAACGACCTGTATGATCAGCTCGCTGGATCCTTAGTCTTTTCCAAAATGGATTTGAGGTTGGGCTACCATCAAATCAAAATCAAGAACGGGGACATTCCCAAGACGGCTTTTGTTACTCGATATGGCCAATACGAGTACACCGTCATGTCCTTCGGGTTAACCAATGCCCCAGCCACCTTCTCCCGGCTAATGAATTCTATATTCATGGAGTATTTGGATAAATTCGTCGTGGTATACCTTGATGATATACTCATCTACTCCAAGAACAAGAAAGATCATGCCGAGCATCTAAGGCTGGTATTGACGAAACTTCTAGAGCACCGCCTTTAAGCCAAATTCTCTAAATGTGAATTCTGGTTGCCAGAAGTGACCTATCTAGGCCATGTGATCTCTGGTAAGGGTATTTCCGTCAATCCCGAGCGAGTTCAAGCCGTCCTTGATTGGACTCCCCCTGAATCGGTCAAGCAACTTAGGAGTTTCCTTGGCTTAGCGAGCTATTGCCGACGCTTCGTCGAAAATTTCTCCAAGGTTGCTAAACCTCTAACTGAACTCCTCGAGAAAGATAAAAAGTTTGAATGGACCCCATAGTGCGAGTCCAGCCTTCAGGAACTGAAAAGACGCCTGACATCTGCACCCGTACTGGTACCACCAGACTTTTCCAAGTACTTTATTATCTACTGCGATGCCTCGCGACAGGGACTAGGTTGCATACTCATGCAAGATCGTCAAGTGATCGCATACGCATCTCGACAGTTGCGTCCACATGAGGATAACTATCCTACACATGATCTAGAGCTTGCAGCTGTAGTCCACGCACTCAAAACATGGCGACATTACCTTCTTGGTAATCGCTGTGAAATCTTCACTGATCACCAAAGTCTGAAATACATCTTCATCCAACCGGATTTGAATATCAGGCAAAGACGTTGGGTTGAGTTGCTCATAGATTACGACTTAGGAATCACTTACACCCCTGGGAAGGCCAACGTCATGGCCGACGCACTAAGTCGTATGTCTTACTGTAACAACCTGATGCTACAACAAGGGCAACCACTTCTCCACAAGGAATTTCGTAAGCTTAACCTTCACATTGTTCCTAGAGGATTCCTTTCCACCTTGGTGGCGAAACCTACCCTTATGGATCAAATCATAGCTGCCCAGAAGCGTGATAAGGGTATATCCCGACTCCAGGAGAGCATTGCTAGCGGAGTCGCTAGAAGTTTCTCTATGGATGATCGAGGTATTGTCTTCTTCGAGAACCGTTTAGTAGTTCCCAAGAACCAACATCTGCAGCAGCTGATTCTTAAGGAGGCTCATGAATCTCCTCTCACGATTCATCCCGGTAGTACCAAAATGTATCAGGACCTACGCCAGAGGTTCTGGTGGACTAGGATGAAGAGAGAAATCGCTCAATTCATTGCTAACTGCGACGTTTGTCGTCGAGTTAAAGCAGAGCATCAACGGCCTACTGGCACCCTCCAACCATTAGCTATTCCTGAATGGAAATGGGATAAGATCGGTATGGACTTCATTACCGGGTTTCCCAGGACCCGGAAAGGGAATAATGATATCTTCATCGTTATCGATCGCCTCTCTAAAGTAGCCCATTTCCTACCTGTTCGAGAGAGTATAACCGCTAGTCATCTAGCAGACTTGTATATCTCTCGGATAGTGTCACTTCATGGTGTGCCGTTCAAGGTTAACTCAGTCCGTGGAAGTCTTATCACTTCGCGATTTTGGGAAAGTTTCCAGAATGCTATGGGGACTCATCTCTCTTTCAGCACCGCCTTCCATCCTCAGTCAAGTGGTCAAGAGGAAAGAGTCAATCAAATTCTGGAAGATATGCTTCGAGCCTCTGTCATCTCTTTCGGTATGGATTGGGAGAAGTGTCTTCCATTTGCCGAATTCGCTTATAACAATAGTTATCAAGCCAGCTTGGGCAAGGCTCCCTTCGAAGTTCTATATGGACGAAGGTTTCGAACACCTCTTAACTGGTCAGAAACCGGGGAAAGACAATTCTTTGGTCTGGATATGATCCAGGAAGCCGAAGAGCAAGTTTGCATCGTTCGTGAGAAATTGAAAACAGCCCAATCTCGCCAGAAGAGCCAATATGATAGTCATCATAAGGCTGTGACTTTTGAAGTTCGCGGTAAGGCTTACCTTCGGGTTACTCCTCTTAAGGGAACCCATCGCTTCGGTATCAAAGGCAAATTGGCTCCTCGTTACATCGATCGTTTTCGCATTCTTGCCAAACGGGGAGAAGTTGCCTACCAATTGGAACTATCTCCGCACCTTTCCAGAGTTCATGATGTCTTCCACGTATCTCAACTCAGGCGTTGCTTCTCGGATACTATCCGCGGAGTGGACCACGAAACGCTTGATCTCCAGGATAATCTCACATATCGAGAATACCCCGTTCGTATTCTTGATCAAACCGAGCGTACCTCTAGACGTCACAATATCAAGTTTCTTAAGGTTCAATGGTCACATCATTCCGAAAGCGAAGCTACTTGGGAATGGGAGGATCGTCTTCGACTTGTGTACCCCCACCCTCTTTCCGGAGGAACCCAAATCTCGGGACGCGATTCTTTTGAGTGGGGGTGAGTTGTCACATCCCTAGTCAGTGCTTGCATTAGGACTACCTAGAGTGTGCATCATGTTTACTTTCCACAGAAACTTGAAATGGGAATGACAGAAACCCGAGTACCCCTCTTCTAACAACTAGGGTTTAATAAAAACTTTTCCAATGTACCCAAAATGCCCTTCAAAAATGTTCATCATCTTTGCCTTGGTCTTAAACCTCCGCCAAAAATGGTGCACAATTTTCTAGGACATCCAAAGGTCTCTGGATTAATTCATATTGTAATTGCATTTGGGCATTTAAATGCTATAAAACATTTTATGTGCCCAAATAATCATAAACTAAAATGTTCCATGCTGTTCATGTTATATACAGTGGGCATGACTAGTTTTATGAGCTATAAAAATGTTCTGGCATTTTTATTAATTCAACAAAGTTGCAAAAGAAATGAAACAGAAAGAAAATAGAAAAGAAGGAGGAAGCAGAGACTTACCCGAGGCCCACTTACCTGCCTGGCCCAGACAGCCCAGCCCACCAGGGGCATGCGCATCTTCTACTCTGTGCCAGCGCATGAAGCAGCTCGGTGGCGAGCGCCGCCGACCCGCCGGCCACCTCCTGCCTGCCTGGCTACTCCCTCCGACGCCCTGGATGGCTTTGGACGTCGCCACGCAGACCCCCTCGACCCCCTCGACCGCTCCCCTCTCTTCCTGCCTCGTCTCTCTCGCTCCGCGCCTCGTGACCGAGCGCCATCGTCGCCACCGACGCCGTTCGCCGTAGCCACCGTGCCTCTCTCGCCCAACCGTTTTGCCCAGAAGCTCCGCCTTGTCCTCCTCGTCCTCCGCACCGAGCTACACGACGCCAAAATCCTCGCTTCACCATCACCATCGTCGTCTTCAACCTACGGCCGTGGAGATCGCCGGCGACCGTGCGCCCGCCCCGACGCTTCCCCGAGCCCGCTGAGCATCTCATCCACCTCTCTGTGAGCTCCTGAGTTGAACCCCTCTCCTCCCCGCTCCGTTTGCTCGCCGTCGACGCCGCCCCTTGCTCGCCAGAGCACGCCGCCGCACAAGCCCGTCATCGACGAGGCTCCGGTGCCCAATTGGCTCCGTGCACATGCCCGTCGTCTTCGTGAGCACTCGTAGCACCCGTAGGAACCAACCGCCGGACCTCCGGTGCCCTGTGCCGTAGTTTGCATCGGCACCCGAGCTCCGGCCGCCGCCATTGAGGTCGCCGCCGTTGTTTCCGGCCACCCCAGCTGCTCCGACCTGTCCCGTTGGATGCGCGACTCCTCTAGCTCTCTGTAGATGCCCTCCGCCGCTATTTTGGTCATCGGAACGCTGTTTCCGAGCCGCGCCGCCGTCTTGGCTCTCGCCGGCGGCGAGTCGCCGGTGGGGTTGACCTGTTTTGACCACGCCTGGACCCCCCTGTCTCACTGACATGTGGGGCCGGCCGTTGACTAGTTTTAGTTTAGGTTTTAATTAAGTACTAATTGCTATCATTAGTTTAGTGAGCCACTGACACGTGGGGCCCAGCCCCTGTTAACTTTTGGTTTAGGGTTAAACTCTTTTTAGTTAGTACTGAGAGACTGACCAGTGGGGCCCACTGGTCAGGTTTGACCTGGACCAGGTCTGTTGACCTGCTGACGTCAGCATGATGTCATGCTGACGCAGTAAATGATTTTCTGGGATTATTTGATTTAAAAACAATTCAGGAAATTCCAGAAAATGCTCTAATCTTCAAAAAATCATATAAATTCAACAATAGCTCAGATGGAAAAGATTTATATATGAAAATTGATCAGCAAAATCCAATCTTTCCGATGGAACAAGTTTCATGCAGGTTTGAGTGAGATAACCTTGCTGTTCACATTAAAACATGATAATGCACTTAAATAAATAATACTTTGGGTTTCAATTTGAATATCTGATTCAAATGGGCTTAAACCCTTCTGTTTATAGATGCATTAGTCCAAAACACATGCATCTTGCCATATCATGAGCATGCATCATATTGTTGCATTTGTTTGCTTATTGATTGTATCGCTGGTGTTCTCCGTGTTAGGTCCTGCTCCCGAGGATACTTCTGCGTATCCAACTGAAGAGCAGTACCCGACAACCACTGTGTCAGGCAAGCAATCATTGATCATTCCGATACAAACCCATCTTCTCGCTCCTGCTCTCTTTTACTGCATTAAGGCAACAGCGTGTGAACTGCTAATTGCTGCGGTAGTTGAACCCTATTCCCTTGCATGACCTGTCATTGCCACAGTAAATAGTTGAAACCCTCTAGCATGTGTAGGAGTTGTTTGAGCCACGTGATGTGTGATCCACCATGCTTTTTGTTTATGTTGCCTGCTATGCTTAGAGTTGTGTCAGGTCTGGTTCATCTGGGTGATGGATCAGAGTGAAATGATCATACTCGATAAAGAGAGGGAAGTGTGGAACATGTTTGGTAAAGGTATCGATGAAAGGCCATGTAGGAGTACGTGGTGGGTTTTTCATTGGAACCGTCCATAGGACCTGAGATCTGTATGTGTTGTTCAAGTTACAGCTACTACCACACATTGGGCCCTGAAATATGACCCCGCTCGACTTATTGACTGCCCATGTTCTTTGTCTAGGAGTTGCAACTAGTTTCTGGTGTTTGTAGTTTACTGGTGGTCGTGCACAGCGCTGACCCTCGGGGTGGGCTGTGATGCGACAGGTACATGGCCGGGTGTACCGAGCGCCCGTTTAGTGACTCGGGAACCCAGTACACATCGTTTGGGGCCGAGAGCGACACCCCGGCCGGATCTCCCCACGGATGGAACCCAAATAGGCGATAAACCTGGACGAAAGACTTGAGTGGTTGGTTAGGTCGTGGTCTACACCCACGTCGGCTTTCGCTTGAAGTCTATCAAGCACATATCGTGTGCAGACGCTAAGTGGTGGAAACATGTGTGAGGAAGTACAACCCTCCAGGGTTACCAATCTATTCGAATAGCCGTTGTTCACGGTACGGACTACTTGGTTACTCATACAATTCATAGACAAGTTGATGGATACTACTAAAAGCCTCAAGACAAGTGTGAGTGCCGTGGATGGCCCTTCCGTAGGATGACGGAAGAGGATCCACGGTGGTGTATTGTCGTGGTGAGTAGAGGACTCGTGTACGTAGTATTATCTTGCAATCTGTTGAGAGTTGTAGTATAGGTTATCCAAGAGTCAAAGCTGGCTTGCTGCTATGAACTCCACTACCCTTGTTGATAATGTTGCATGTATGATAGGTTCTGTTGTAAGACTTGCTGAGTACCTTTGTACTCATGTTTTCTTAATAACTATTGCAAAGGAGAACCCTGCCCCTTCTGATAGGTTTTTCATAGACGTTGACGTCGACGAGTAGCTTGCTACCCAGACGGAGATCCTGAGGTTGTGAAGGGCCTTGTAGATAGTCAGGCTACACCAAGCCTGTTTTATTTTCCAAGTTGTCTGTACTCAGACATGTTAGCTTCCGCTTGTGCTTGTATGACTGTATGACTTGAGTGTTGGGTCATGTGACCCCTACCTGTATGGATATGTTATGTACGGCTCTTCAGAGCCTCTTAAATAAAGTACTTTGAGTCATAGAGTTATGTTGTGATGCAATGTTGTATTTGCACATAATGAGCATATTGTGTGTATGATTGAAATGCTTGGTATGTGTGGGATCCGACACCTAGTTGTTTACCTTTGGTAGCCTATCTTACAGGGAAATGCTTCCTAGTGCTTCCAATGAGCCTAGGTAGCTTGCTACTGCTCGGAACACGTAGGCTGGCCGGCATGTGTCCTTCTTTGTTCATGTGTCTGTCCCGTAGGGGAAATGTCACGCGTTGTTCCTTTAAGTCCATGTAGCTTGCTACGACTTGGGTTCATACGTTGATGACCGGCACGTTCGTTACTGGGTCATGGATGCCTGTCTCTGTAATTTAGTGCCACTTTTGGTTTATAACTAGCAATGTTGGCCCGGGTTCTCTGTCATGTGGATGCTAGCGACATTGTCATATACATGTGCCAAAATGCGCAAACGGTCCCGGGCCAGGTAAGGTGGCACCCGTGGGGATACCGTGCGTGAGGACGCAAAGTGATATGACTTGTTACAAGCTAGATTGGTGTGACTTAGGATCGGGGTCCTGACACCTCCGTCCTGCTGACCTGCTAGTCTTGGTCTTATTGCACCAATATGGAAACCTTTGCCTAATGCCTCGGGACTCCTCGTCTGCACCTACTCCTTTAGCACCAAAGATGAAACTAGCACTTCTGCACCCGCTGGCGCCCGCCTGGCCTTGGTCGTCATTGCTCACGTCACGAGGACCTCGTGAGGTGCCCCTTGCCTCGATATCTCCGATCCTCACGAGCCGGCCTAGTGAGGCCGCCCCAGGGGATGCCATGTGTCGTCTGCCTCATGAGGCTTGGCCCCTCGCGAGGGTCTTGAGTGGTCGCTGAAGACACTGGGCCATACCAGGCCGCCTGGTGAGCCATGCCCTGGGCCGCAGGCAGGCAAGTCTCGGTACCCCCAGTCCCAGAAAACTGACAGTTGCAAGATGACAGATGCCATGAAGTGGCTTCGTGTGAGGGCAAGACTATTGCCGGAATATCCAGGGACGGGTATGTGAATAGCATGCGGTAGTTTACCCAGGTTCGGGGCTCTCCAGAGAGATAATACCCCTACTCCTGCATGTCTGAGTATCTGTGGTATATCTCGTACAGAGTGCTCCTGGAGTTGTATGTGAGGTTAGTACCGTAGGCATCAGGCCTCGTATATATTTGGGTGTGGCATGTTCTAGAGGCCGGCTATGGCCATAGCTTGTGGCCGAGAATGTGTGGTCGGGCATGCATGTGCTCATGCGTGTGTGTGCTCATGTGTGAGCACTTGGGCATGCATGCCCATGGGAGAGTGGAGAGGATGGATGGTTGGCTTGCTCCCTCTTATATTGTGAGGGTAGCTTACATCCAAAGCTAGATGGGTATGGTGGGTGCTGGGCCATCCACCAACTACCCTATTCCAGATGTCATGCGAGGTGACATGCTCCACAGGCTATAGTGCGCTACTATTCGCCAATAGTGTTGGGTACAGCCATCACGTCTGCGGTATGGCCGTCTTGTCGATGTCGAGTTGGATGTGATGTCGTGGTTGACTCCAGGCTGCAGGCCGGCTGGAGCAGTTGCCCGGGGGAGTAGTCGGACTGAGCGGGTGGGCACCCCATCCGATTGCCGTCTGGAGCCGGGTAGCCGGGTGAAGAGCCGGCCCAAGCAGACAGACAGGGGGCTGCCTGGGGCGCCCTGAGCAGTTGGACTGAGGGGCTAGCCCCGATGTCTGGAAATATCGTCTTGCCGTCTTTGGGGTACCCATGGTCAAATACTCTGACAAACTTGAAGCCTAGCGGTGGTGAGGACCTCGTTGTCAAAGATCTCCCCCTCGGTTGGCGCTCTGGTGCTAACCGTCCCTGGGAGGAGGACGAACAGATCGTCGGCCACCTTCAAATATTTGCCCGAGGCGGGAGTTGCGGAGGAGGAGGGTTGGTTGCTGGCCACCTCCTCCTCGGCGGGCCCCTTGGCAGCCTCCTTGGTAGCGGCGTTGCCGGGGTCCCCGGCAGGACCCTTGGCGGCCTCTTCGACAACAGCCTTGCCGGCCTCCCCGGCAGGCAACTCGCCAGTGTCCCCGGCAGGCTCCTGTGCGGCCTCCTCAGTGACGGACGAGGCGACCTCCCCAGCCGCGATCTCGGTGGCCTCGGCTTCAGCCTCCTTGGCCACCTCCTCGATGACGGTGTCGACACCCACTCGGTCCGCCAAGGGAGAGCCTGGAAACCAGAAGAGAAGATGAGGCGAGGACGAGACCAAGGGTTCAGAACAGAGAAAAGAAAGAGCATCACATGGCGGAGATGATAGGGGACGGGAAGCTGGCGATTTACCCATGCCGGGCCGAGGAGAGGTGCTTCCTTCCCCACAAACATCCATTGCCGGGGCAGAGCCACCAGCGCCTGTGCTCGCCCCCTCTTCCTCCGTGTGCATGGGCTCGACGGTGGATGCCCTTGCCGACGACACCCATCTGGGTGGCGTAGTTGCCGGGGACGACGTGTCGGGGGCGGCCCTCGGCGACTCCTCCGGTTTCTGGTCTCCTCCTGGAGACCCGGCGAGGACAACATCAAGAGAACATCCCCCAACGTCCGCCAGAGGGGAGTGGAGAATGGACTCACGCTGGGGGCTGGGGTGGGGGCTGCGCTGAGGGCTGTTCTCTGGGCTGATCACCACCAACGCTGGCGTGCGGGGAGCGCTTGCCAATGGCTCATCGCCCGTTGAGTCTTTGGCCCTCTTCGTCACCCTCTGGGCCATCGTCTCCATGTCGCTGCAAAAATTAAACCAAGTTAAGAAAGAATAGTGCTAGCGGAAGGTTAAGAGATGGTGGAGGACAAAATGCTTACTCATCCTCGTCCTCCTCTGGCCTCCTCTTCCTCTTTGGGCTAAAGGACCCTAGATCGAAATCGGCCTCCGGGGCGACATCAACAAGTGGAGGAGAAGGGGATGGCCTCCAGGGACGCCTGGATTAAGAAGAAGCGGCTACCGCGGCCTTCTTTGCAGCCCTCGTCTGGCGTACGGGCGGCGCTTGGGCCTGCTCCCGCTGCATGGACTTGCCGGCCAGGACTGGCTTGCCAGAGCCCACCCAGCGCAAGACGCGCCTCTTCCCTGAGACAGAGGGGTCATCCGCATCGGTCCCTTCCTCAGCCGACTCCTCGACCGCTTCCTCAATAGAAGGAACTCCAGCGCCGGCGCTACTGGCCACCCCGGCGGGCCCCGCCCACTCGGCGAACTCTCTCTCTCCTCTGCAGCCGCATCGTCCTTGTCCTCAATGGTGCCGAAGCTGCCGACCTCCTCGGCGAGAGCTGCCTCCTCCGCCCTGGCGGCGATGTAAGCGAGTTCCTCCACGGTAGTGTCGCGGATAAGCCGCGTCTCTTCGCGGACGTACCTCTCCGACAAGTTGTCCAAGAATGCCTGTACCACTTCCGCCTTTGGCTCGACCCAGGTCGGATCGAGGCCGTCCGTGTCGAAGACAGGCATCATGGCGATGTTGGCGCTCTGGAGAGAGTTGTTGCTTAGTGGGACCACCCCCGCTGGCAACCCGAACAGGTTGTCAGGCTTGGCGGCCTCGGTGGCCTTGCCGGCCTTCTCAGCCTTGCCAGCCTTGCCGGCCTTCTCGGTCTTGCCGGTCCTCTCGACCTGGCCGGCCTCATCGACCCTGAGCTGGAAGAGCATCTAGAATAGATGGGCATGCTGCAACACCGTGAAGTTGTGGTTTAAACCAGGGCAGAGCCTCATGATATCGGCCACGTTCCTGAAATCCTAGTCTGGCCTCCCCTTGTTGTGCAGTGGGGCGATCCGGCGACGGATAAAATCGGGCCCGATCATTTCAAGGGTGAGCCCGGCCGCGGCAAGGCGATGGATCCTGGTGGTGGCGATAGTTAGCTTCTGGTCCTCGGCGTCGAGATCGCTCCAGTCCTTGCAACGGACCAGCGGCTTCGAACGGACCCGACATAACTCCGGCGGGTCCGTGTCCTTGATCTAGCACCACCGGATTTGCCACACCTCCCACCTCTCCTTCGTGGCGCCCTACGGGTACGCGCCCTTGGTCTGCTGCCTCGGAATCCAAGCAATGCAGCCCGAGATAGTGCCCCCCGGCTGGATGCGAGGAGCGAAGTAGTGGCGGAAGAGCGCCGTGCTGGGGTGCACTCAGGAAAAGCCCTCGAGGAGATGGGCGAAGTAGGCCAGGCACGCCACGGCATTTGATGTGAGGTCTAGAAGTTGGAAGCCGTAGGTGTACATGACGTCGCTGAAGAAATCCAAGAAAGGGGTGCAGAGCCCGTAGGAGAAGTAATCGACGAAAAAAGGGTACCGATTTGGACTGCCCTTGGCGAAGTAGGAGGTAGGGACGACGCACGTGGAGGGATGCCTCATCGTCTCCCTCCCCCACAGGCACTTGAACTTGTCCATGAGGGTGAGCGCATCGACCGTCGGCTCGAAGAGTGGGAAGTGCGTCCGCAGCTCCACCAACGCGCTCTTCGGCGACTCTTTCCCCCCAGCATCCTTCGCCGTCCCTTTGCCCTTGCCTATCTTGGGCGCCATGACGGCTGATAGAGGGCAGAGGATCAAGGGCAGTGAAGGCGCAGCGGGGGCAAGTAGGGGCAAGAACTCCGGTTTGCGCTTGGAGAACAAAGGGGGAACGTCGGTTCCGATATTGGAAAAGAAGAATAGGGTAAATGAGCATCGCCCCTACGGTTTCCTATTTTATGAGGAAGGCACGGGACGCCTCTTTACTATTCACTGCGACGTGACGCAGGCACGCTGCAACCGCTCTGCGCACGACGCCCACGTCACGCGCTTCGAGTCATGGGGAAGCGCAACCGGTGAAGGGACCACCGCAGTTAAAACCCTACCACGCGTGCCGGCGCACCGTTCTGGGCCTGGCCCAGCAACGCTCCGCGCTTATGTGTGGCCCAAGCCCGGGGGCTCCTGTCGGTGCACAAAAGTAGGGGTCCTTTTGCACCCCTTTACTTGTGCACTGGAAGTTGTTGCCGCGCCTACATCCATGCTTGGCGGAGCAGAAGGAGGCGCACGAGGCTGCCAAGGCAACTCTCAAGCCAGAGACATGAAGGACAAAGAGGCAAGGTGGACTCCTCCCCCGGAAACGCCCTTGCCGGGGCGGCCTACATGACCCCGGCAAGAACCTTGTCGGAGCAGCCCGCCCAAACACTAGCAAAGCCACCACCCTTTGGTCTCAGAGCTCTGACACCATCGACAACATCAAGGCCAAGATTCAAAGGGCGCCTGCGGAGTGGCATGCAGATTCTTGTAGGGCCAAGGGGCCTGAAAACCTACACATGGGACCATAAGACGAAGACCCCCGGCAAGACCCCTTGCCGGGGACGACCGAAGACCCCAGGCAAGATCCTTGCCGGGGACAGCCACAAGACCCCGGCAAGACCCCTTGCTGGTGGTGTCTGCGGGGCCACAGCCAGACCCACGCCCGCCAAGGTTTCGCCGCCCGGCGGCCACTCCTACGCGATGACTGACTCGCCAACTGGACAAGCACCTGCATAGCAGCAAGCGTCTCCTAAGCCAACTACAAGCACATGCGTGGTGGCATGCAGATCTTCGTGAAGACCCTACCACCACAGCAGCCAGCAGCCAGCGTGGCGCTGCATGCCTCGTCAGCCTGGACGCGTGTCGGAGCGAGGTGATGCGGCAATGGGCGAGACAAGCTTCCTTGCCGTCCCTGATAAAGCTAGGGATGCATAGGCGGCGCATTAAATGTGTTTGTCCTAAGATGTCAGGAGATAACCTTATACACTGTAGTAACTTCACACCTCATGTGTGTCGCTATGGCAACCCCTTTGACATATAAAAGGAGGCCCGAGGCATACAGAGGGGGGATTCATACTTTTTGGATAGGCATGCATAGAGGCCAATTCAAGAGCTCAAGAACACCAAATATACATAGACAAGCAGGACTCGAGTTTTACACATCATCTTGGGGCCCGAACCTGGGTAAAAATTCCCACGCGTTGATCGTCTAGACCTGCTCTTTGCAAAGATCTACGCCCCCGCAACTGCAGCAAAGGGGTCCCCGGGATCCCATAGGTGTAGTTTCCCCGACAACGGTCCACCCCATCAATCCAGCGAAGCACGATTAGGATTTTTCGCCTCAAGGCGGCCCGAACCTGGGTAAAAACTGCCGATGTCATCGCTGCCGCGCTGCCCCGCGCCATTCGCTCTTTGTGCAACGCGCTCTTCCCCCTTGCCGAACCAAAAGGGGCCGATGGACCCATAGGTGGCCGTGTTTTCCCACGACACAACGTCTTGGTGCCCGAAGGCAGTAATGCAGGAACGAAACCAGGCAATCAGACTATTTAGTTTTACTGCTTTCACTTAGCCTTAGGAGCTTGACGGTGGGGACTAGGGACTAGCCTCTACTGTATTTGTGATGTACTTTGGGGTCGAAACCTGCCCTTTCCGATCAGATGGTTTGTGTTAAGACGAACCCTCCATTTACACGGTGAAATTGCCAACGATTTTTAGAGTCGAACCTCGTCATCAAATCGCAGATCCGTTCGCGCTTACTATGACGGTCAATTTTTGGCTTTTTCCTCCTGAGGTAGTTAACCGGGCAAACCAGAAGTACAATCATAGGGGTTCTCCCTTTTCCCTCTTAGCTGAACATGCGGAACATAAGGGGCAAGCACAAGAGCTGGGCAACCCAACTATTGAACCAAGACATAGTTCTGAACGAATGCATATAGCGCAATATCCAAGACACCGAACACCTAGTGGAAAGCAAGGCTGGACTTGAAATTTTTTAAGCTGATGTATAAATCAAAACTCTGGATTAATTGTACTTTGATGCTGGGCTCTTCGAAGAGTGAGTGGGGAAATCTGGCAAGAAACAAAGAAGATTAAATTGGATATCTGAACACTGTAAGGGGTATTTTTATTTTTTCTCATAATCTCGGGATGTCCAACCGTACAATTTGAACTGCAATGGTGGTACTTGTAGGGAAAAAGAAAGGAAAGAAATTTACAGATTAAAGGTTAACGTGGGGCCTTGATGAGTGAGTTGAAGCCTTCACTGTGCCCTGCTACATGCGTGTGCCTTTGCTTCTTTCAGTGGGGTAGGGATCTTAATGAGACCTATGTGGGCGAGGGCCCTGTCGATGAAGCTTTATGCTTTAGGGTATCCAGAATATATCCGCGGGTGGCCTGAAGACGAGTTAATGCCGAAGTTTGGTTTAACCGAAACTATGCTTCGGAACAGTGTATGCCTCACGGCTGCCCATGGTGCTTTAAGTGCGAAGTTGTGCTGACGAGGCACAGAGAGGGTGAAGAGTGCGGAAGCGCCGTGTGGCGCGTATCCCTATTTGAGGCGAACGCATGCGGGTTCCCATGACGGGGAAAGTGTTCGGACCCATTTAATATTGTCACCAGTCCTTACGGTGGTTCAGCACCCATGCATGTACGGGTTGGTATGGTGTTCGGCCGCTAGGGCCGCAGCATGCTCTTCGGTTCGAAGTGAGCGTTCTGTGTTGCCATTGATAGTTTTGGCGCCTGAAGGACCAGGCATCTTCAGCTTGAGATACGCGTAATGCGGAACGGCTTTGAATTTGGCGAACGTTGTGCTGCCGAGGAGGGCGTGATAGTTGCTGCGAAAGGGTGCAATATCGAAGATCAAGTCCTCGCTTCAGTAATTATCTGGAGACCCGAACACTACTTCGAGTGTTACGGTGCCCGTACAATGGGCCCCCACACCCGGAATGACCCCTTTAAAGGTGGTATTACTCGGTTTGATCCTTGATGAATCAATCCCCATTTCCTCACTGGATCCTCGTATATAAGGTTGAGGTTGCTCCCTCCGTCCATTAAAACTCCAGTGAGGTGGAATCCGTCGATGATGGGATCTAGAACTAGGGTTGCAGATCCTCCATGGCGTATGCTGGTGGGATGATCCCTACGATCGAATGTGTTCGGGCAGGCTGACCATGGGTTGAACTTTGGCGCTACTGGCTCGACAGAGTATCCGCCCCGTAGCGCTCGCTTCCTCTCCTTCGGTATGTGGGTTGCGTAGATCATGCTTACCGTCTATACCTAGGAAGGGAAGAGTTTTTGGCCTCCACTTTTGGCCCGCGGGGCTCGTCGTCGTCCTTGCTTCGTGGGCTTTTGCCCGAGTCTTCGGCCGTGAGTTTTCCGGCCTGTTTGATCACCGAACAATTTCGGTTGGAGTTGTTGGCGGGCTTTTCTGATGTGTCGTGCTTCTGGCAAGGCATGTCCAGAATCATGTCTAGTCTAGACGGGCCGTCACCGTGGCCTTTAGGGGATTTCTTTCGGGGTCCAGACTTCTAGTTTTGGAATCTGGCATTCACTATCGTATCGTCACCATCGGCGTCATTTTGGCAACATTTATTCTTAATTCATCGGGGTTTTCCGTTTCCGTTTCGTACTTTGTAGGTACCTTGAGTGTCCGGGTTTGTGCATTTGCGGGCAAGCCAATTATCTGCGCCCGTGCTAAAGTGGGTCATGAGAGAGGTAAGGGCTGATATAGTTCTTGGTTTGTCCTGGCCAAGCTATCGTACAAGCCATTCATTCTTGACACTATGCTTAAAGGCAGCCAAGGCTTCGGCATCCGGACAATCAACGATCTGATTTTTCTTGGTCAGGAATCGGTTACATAACTCTACCATTGTGGTTCAGCCACTCATAATAACCGTCCCGGTAAGCGGTGGGTCTTTTCTTGGTCCGTAGATGGATCTGGTGTGCCCCCCGACCGTCTAGGCTGCGATGGAGGTCGTATTCATAGGTTAGCCGCGTTTTATCCTTGACGGATCGGCGAGGTGTCACGGCAGGGTGTTCGGCCTTGTCAGCTTCTCTATCCCGCCCTTGAGGGGGGGGGTCCGGCTGTTCGGCATAGGTGCATTGTGGACACATTGGCTCTAAGGCCTCGTCGTCGAACTGTGGTAGTAGTCGTCGCTTTGGGTAACTTTTGGTTGGCCGTTCTTGGCCGTATCCTTCTTTGGCGGCTAGGACTTTAGTCCATCGGTCGTTGAGGCTTTCCTGTTTGGCCTTGATCCTGCGTTTTTGTTTCTTCAGGCTAAGGGCGCTGGCTAAGAGCCTTCGCCTAAACTGTTCCTGATCCTGCGGGTCTTCAGGGATGATGAAATCTTTCTCCCCGAGACTGGCCTCCTCCTCCGAGGATGGGAGGTAATTGTTGTCCTCGGCATCCTCGAGGTCCTCCGGTTTGGGCTAGTCCTCATGCGCCGTGGGGTCACCCTGCTGGTGTTCGTTAGCCGCGGCTCCGGGGAGGTTGTCCCTATTATCAGCGATGTTGTTCTCCACGGAGTCCATGTTACTTACGTGGCTTTGACGAGGTTTTGATCATCGACGCTGCCTTCGATGTTTGGGTACCTCATCTCTAGGCTTGTCTTGGTCCTGTTTGGGAGTGCCTTTGCCGTCCTTGGGGGTGTCCACCATGTAGATATCATACGTGGACATGGCCGACCAGTGGCCAGTGACAGGGGGGAAACATCGGTATTGGTCGTGGCCCAACTATCCTCGTCCATGTATTCAGTGTTTTCCGCATTATAGTCTAGCATGTCGGTTAAATCTTCGATAGTGGCTACCAAATGGGTGGTGGGTGGGACGTAAAATTCCGTGCCAAACGCCTCGAAGGGCTGGTGATCAAGAGCGAAGGGTAAGTTCTCCTGGATAGTCAGCTTCTGAATTCGGTCTAGCGCCTCGTTCAACATATCGAGGGTTACCGAACTTGAGGGCTCTAGGCTAGACTGTGGCCCGACCGATCCTTGGTACTAGACGGACCAATCCCCAGGATTCGGGTCCAAAACCGTGAGGGGAACGAGACTATCTTCGGACAAAGAGGGTGTGCTTTTTCCCTCTCGCGCACCTTCTACGCCGATGTATGGGGTTGTGTCGTTTCAAGCCGAGGGCCTCCCATGGCCACTATTCACCGACTCAGGGTGCGGGTTTGAGGCCAGCAGGGAGTCATGGGGAGGAGTCCGGTCGAGATCGAATATTGGCCTCTGTCCTCTGGTTTTGCCTCGAGGGCTGGGGATAAATTCTGAGCCGATGTGAACTCGGTCATTAGTGGGGTAAGTTCCGCTCTCTCAAGGAGTCCTTCCTAGCTCAAAGCCATTAGGAGGATTGGGGCCGATTCACAGATCGGATCGGAAGTGTACATCGGAGCAGGCGCAAGGGTGTGTGTGGGGGTGGTGAATCGAGCGAATACCAAGTCCCCACGTGTGTGAGTGACATACTCTAGGTTGCCGAATCGAATCCAGTGCTGCGGAGCGAAGTTGTAGACCTGGTCCATACGGCCGGTCGAGTCAGCGTGCAACATGATGCTGGACAAAGCGAAGAGTTGTCCGGGGACGAAGAGATCCATGGGACTAATGTCCTTTCCCAGGACTAAGCGTGACATCAATCTTTCCGGTGATCCAGCAACGGAACTCAATGAAAGTACCAATGTCAGTGTCAAAACCGGCAGACCTCGGGGTAGGGGATCCTGAGTTGTGGATCTAGGATCGATGGTAACAAGGGATGACGAACACAGTGTTTACCCAGGTTCGGGCCCCCTCGAAGAGGTAAAACCCTACGTCCTGCTTGATTGTATTGATTGTATATCGTGGTTTACATAATAGATCTACCTCGAGATCAGTATGAGGTAACCCTAGGCTATGGGGGATGAAGATAGCTTACCTTCTAATGTCTACAACCCTCGGTTTATATAGACACCGATAGGGCTGGGGTTATCTAAGATAGATTACAAAAAGGAATAAAAGAGATCTTGCGCCTACGTGACTTGGAGGGCACACCACGGCTTCATAGAACTCCTTTGTCCATGACCCCCTCAGGCGGGATCTGCTGTCTTTTGACTAAAGCCTAATCGTGACTGTGACGAACAAATTGATTGTCTTATACATTATAGAGCTATTTTCTGGTGTAGAAAATCTAAGCTCGGGCTTGAGCTTGTAGTTTGGACTGTGACTACCTGGTGTTGCTTGTTATTTCAACTATCGGGTATGAGATATGTCATTTGAACGAAGTTGCTTGATATTTCAACTATCGGACATGGGATATGTCATTTGAACTAAGTTCCGGGTATTGCATGTCATTTAATTTTTCATGTTCATTTTGCCCTGTGTAACAAAGTTGACAACAAAAATATACACATTGTTTTTCATTTGCCATATCTAACATGTAGCTTGTGTTGTTTTGCAGGGATCGAGTCCTACCGCCATAGCCTGCGGCGGTAGGGTGCGAAAACCTACCGCCAGACGCAATGTCGGTAGGCCCTGGATCTCACGCGCCGCACTAGACACAAGTCTGATGAGGCGTGCGGGGCCTACCGCCACTACGTCTGGCGGTAGGTTTGGTAACCCTACAGTAAAAAATGCCCAATCTTGGTTACAACAACTTGTGATGGTTTTGGCACCCCTACCACCGAGGTATGTGGCGGTGGGGTCTTACACCCTACCGACAAAGCCCCTGACGCTTGGTATAAAAACATAGCACACACTCTTTTTGTGTTCATTTAACACATCGCATAACAATTTATCACAGAAATTCATCAGAAATAACAAAGAAATTTTAGACAAACTTTGGTCTACGAGATAGTTCTGACGAAAATTCATTACAAATGTCAAATTTAGGTAGTTCACGACACATGGCTTCTTGCCTCAGTACTAGATAATTCCTGATAAATGTGGGATGGCTTCATCCGGTTACATGAAGAGTCCACCGAAGCAAAGGCCCTACCGAGTCATACAAGGCCATTTTCCCTTCTTGCCACATACCTCATCCTCCTCTCGCGCCTCATGAGCCTTTGCAACCTTTCTTGCAGTCTCCTCCTCACGAGCAAGCTTCGCTTGGCGTGCCCTCCCCCCTCTCGTTTCTTCCACTCGAACCTCTCCTTCTAACGACGCTCCTCCTCCAAACCTCTTCGAACCGCCGTTGGCGCCTAAGACAATCTTGACATTGGTCCTTTTTGACATTTTCTTGCACTTCATGATCTATCCATATGAAGCACTTGCATAGGCAGTGAATGCATACAAAAAATTCGTTAGTGCTCACACAAATTTGAGAGCAACATGTTACTTCAAAGACATACCAGCGGTAGGTCGTAGGGGTTAGTTGGAAGCGCACGATCATGGGCATAGTTGGGAGTACAAAATATCTTCTTCCCCCTGTCCATGACTTCTTTCAGTCTGTGGAAACCTTCACCTTGCAAACATCTCCACACCAACATGGTGGGATTTTCACATCTTTATCCTTCACCTTGTCCAATGATGCGTTCTCCCACTTGTTCGACATGTCTTCTTGGTTAGCACACGGTGGCCTCGTCATGGAACCGGATGAAGCCATGCCTACAGCAATTAAAGATAATAAGTCAAACATATGAACACATTGACATGTCAAACAACAAACAATTAAAGATGTTAAGCAAGCATATATATCAACAAATTGACATGGATGGAGACAAGTAGTACCATTCACATTATTTCAACCATCCGGATTTAGGAACACGTCGATAGGCCTTCCTCTATGAACCCGATGTGTCTTGGAGCCACCGGATCCACGACCCCCTCTAAGACTAGTCCTTCCTCCACGGCCCCCTACAAGACAAGTACTTCCTCCAGGGCCACCTCCAAGACGAGTCCTTCCTCCTCGTGTGCCGGCAGAACCTCCTCTACCGCCACATGTTTTACTATTGCTCATGTTGGTTTTGTGTCCTTTCATGCATTTCCTAAGGTTGTGTCCCATCTCATTGCATTCTCCACAATTGCTGTTGTCTAGTGCCTCAATGAAATGACCACTAGCAAATTGCTTCATTCTGGTGTATCCAGCTAGATCATCCATGTCACTCATATACCTCTTCTTTCTTCTTCTTGCCCTCATAGGAACAATGAGTGCAGGATCTGGCACAATGTGTGGGCCATCATACTCAGGCCACTATGATGGATCAAGGAAAGGATTAAACCGAGGCGTCCAATGTGAACTCGTGCAAACACACCATTGTACCATCGGATACGGGCAAGTTTCTAGCATGTGTTGCGGTCATCACATGCGAGCAAGGCCAATGATACTTGTGTGGCCTCTCACACTCGCACCACTGGTTTTTGATGTGCACCTCATACGCAACTCCACCATACGACACATCGTCCCTTATTGTCGCACCCGGCTCATCGATTTGATAGATCATTTCTTTTTCATTGTATTTTATCACTTGTTGGTGGGTAGACTTGTGTGCTTCATGCAACAACCAATCCTGAACCTTCAACGAATAGTCAATCTTTCCGTCAATACACTTGGCCGTGCTTTCGGAAAGCTTTAGGAAGTACTCGTTAAGCTTGATGGAAGTGTACTTGAGTATTGCAGTCACTGGTAAGGAACGGACACCCTTCAACACATTGTTGAAGCATTGCATCATGTTGCATACCTCTCTCTTGCCAATAACCTTTCTTCTCACATTCTCCATGAACCACTCCCAATTTTCATCATGCTCCGAAGGCACCAAGGGAAATGTCACCGGCAACACGTTATCATTTGATGAGTGGGCCATTGCCACCATCAATGTGCCCTTGTATTTTCTGGTCAAGAATGTACCATCTATAGACAAGACTGGCCGACAATACGTGAATGCCTCGATGCATTGTCCAAAGATCCAGAAGGCACGACGAAACACTCTGTTAATTGACTCCACCCGATGGCGCATGCCCAGGTTCCGATGAGCAATGGCTGCCAACATCTTCGGCAGAATGTTATATGCGGCCTCATAATCACCATGCAACATCCTAATAGCATTTTCCTTGTCCATCCATGCCTTACCACAGTTGATCGGGTATCCAAATAGTTCCTCAATCGAAGTAATGAGAAACTTGACCTTCATGGTTGGAACATGTCTTATTTGATTCAACAATATGTAGCCTAGATACCCAGACATGAGTTGACGGTGTCCTTTGCTTCGATCTGCCTTGCCCGGGGGTACGCACGTGTGAGTGCAAACACAACTCTTAAACACCCATTGCCTAGTTTATTTGTTTTTTCAACCACGGGCCGGCCATACAAGGGCAGCCTTCTTGGTCACATTTGACTGTGTACTGAACATTTTGATTGGAATGACCAACTACAAACAGCCTATGGTTCCTAATGGCATAGTCAACCATATCTTGAACTGTACCAAAGAACAAAACTTGATGTCTTTCTTCAAATGAGCATTCCCGTCCTCATTTTGTGGCCTATGATCACCGACCTTGGGGCACGGTGTTGGCTCAAACAACCCAAATCTCATCCCACCGTCAACAACGGCCTTGTCCGCAAGACTCACATCCCTAAACTATGATGACCCTCTTTCCCTACCGGTCACCTTCTTGTAGATTTGATTTTCTTGCGCTGTGAACCCGTCCTCATCCAATTCTTCCTCCGAACCCTCGTCATCCGAGCTATACCCACACATACGGTTATAAGGGAGGGTATGGTCCATGTCTTGTTGCCGCACAATGACATCCAAGTTACTAATGGCATTGTAATGAGTATGTTCATTCTTCACGTAAGCATCCTCTTGAGGAACAATAGCACCATCATCAACATGACCACTTGCATCTTCTTGAACAAGTGGAATAGCATCATCTCGGAGTACTATGGCACTAGCATTGGTATGATCTTCGTTGGGTTGGATACTTGGTGGTTGTCTAGAACAATTGGGTACATACACCTCGGCACTACCATCATGTAATGGGGAGGATACATGGCGGTTGAAGTCAATTTGCAAGGGGGGAGGATCAACCTTTGTGGAAAATATCTCAAGAGACTTGTCTAGTGATGCGTCTACTTTGTCCTTGTACACATTCCAATGCAATGCGAGGTTATGGGCACACTCTTTAATCGGGACTTTACTCCCAATCCAACATCATACCTCCCAATAATATTAACCTCGGTATTTGGGTCATTCCAATGTAAGACGCTTCTCACTATCACTACAAGATCATCAAATCTTGGACTTGTGTTGAAAACCATAGGCTCTTCCCCTTCATCGTCTTTTCCATTCATAAATGTTATCTTGTCCAAATAATGAACATTTATGAGCTTATGCATCTAAGAACAATGGAAACAATAAAGTCATCCATATATGTCATCCAACCAATTCAAATGGATCAGTAACCTAATTTAAGCAGACATTGGAAAAAGACTTCTATTCATAGTTAATTTCACCTTAACCTTAACCACAACCCCAACCATAACTATAATCCTAACCCTAACCCTAACACTAACCCCTCACATTAACACTATAACCCCTAACCCTAGGCAAGCACACGCACAAACATAGCCATAAATGCATCATAAATGTGCCATAAATGCATCATAAATGCACACAACAAGATCAACACCTAGAATTTGCAATAAATTGAGAAAATGAACACAAAACCAAGATTCCAACCAATAAAAATGAGGGGGATTGAGAGAGGTTCCTTGGGGGATGAAAATGTTCCGGATCCACCGGTGAAATCTCAAGCAAATGGAGTGGATCTAGGGGGTGTTTGTGTGGGGGGGAGAGAGGGATGGGAGGAGCCGACTATGGGGAAGAAGAAGAATGGGGAAGATGAGTGGTGGTGGGGCCCACACACAACCCCCGCCCAACATTATCCACCCCAGGACCCTACCGCCGGGGTCCATAGCGGCAGGTGTTAGTAGCCTACCGCCGGGGGCAGTGGAGGTAGGGCCCTTTTCCACGTCAGCCAGAGGTAACGGACGTCACGCGCCGTCCCGTCACCTACCGCCAGGGCCCATGGTGGTAGGATGTGGGGAGCTACCGCCAGGAGCCCTGGCGGTAGGCAGAAGGTTCAGATTTCAAAAAAAATTCAAACGGAGGCCAGATTCTAAAATTAGTCCGAAAAAGGGTCAAAAC
Source organism: Secale cereale (assembly GCA_902687465.1). Classification (NCBI taxonomy): domain Eukaryota; kingdom Viridiplantae; phylum Streptophyta; class Magnoliopsida; order Poales; family Poaceae; genus Secale; species Secale cereale. The sequence goes on from LR738710.1 coordinate 501,619,205, forward strand.
ATGAAATATTGCCACTGGTGGGAGCATCCACGGTGTGAATATAGAGTAGAACCCTTCCAAATACTACCGAGGACGCCAAGGCAATGTGTAAACACATAACAAATTACTCCCTCTGTAAACTAAGAATGTTTAGATCACTATTTTAGTATTATAAACGCTCTTTTATTAGTTTACGGGAGTAATAAGTTTCTAAAAGAAATTTGGGAAGATTATATGTTACTCCCTTCGTCACATATTACTTGTCACAAAAATGGATGTGTTTAGAACTAAAAATACATCTACATACATCCATTTCCGCAACAAGTAATTTCGAAAGGAGGGAGTACCAGTTTATCATTGCCTGGCTACAAGACCTTTTGTTTCTACATATTGTACTGGATTTCAACAAGGAAACAAATTTTTACCTAGAATTAAGCAACCATTTGGACTGGTCACCGTGTGGCTGTGCGACTGAGGCCCTTCGCATCGTTGAATTGCGCCCCCAACAATAGTTTTCTTTGATTTTTTTTTCTCACAGGAACCATCCACCTCCCGTATCTGTCGGCCCCATCCGCTCCCATGTCCTCCCGGCCAACACCCTCATGTCCCCATCGCAGATCGCCGAGGCTTGTTGTCGGCGTTCTGGGAATGGTGGTACCCAGACTTGCCTGCCTACGGCCCAGGGCATGGCTCATCAGGCGGCCTAGTACTGCCCAACCTCCTCAGCAACCACTCAAGACCCTCGCGAGGGGCTGAGCCTTGTGAGGCGGACAACACAAGACCTCCCCTGGGGCAGTGTCGGCGTTCTGGGAATGGTGGTACCCAGACTTGCCTGTCTGCGGCCCATGGCGTGGCTCGGCAGGCGGCCTGGTGCAGCCCAACATCTTCAGCAACCACTCAAGACCCTCGCGAGGGGCCAAGCCTCGCGAGGCGGACGACACAGGGCATCCCCTGGGGCGGCCTCACCAGGACGGCTTGTGATGATCGGAGATATCGAGGCAAGGGACGCCTCGCGAGGTCCTCGTGATGTGAGCAGTGATGACCAAGGCCAGGCGGGCGCCAGCGGGTGCAGAAGTGCCAGTTTCCTCTTTGGTGCTAAAGGAGCAGGTGCAGACAAAGAATCCCAAGGCATCAGGCAAAGGTTTCCATATTGGTGCTACAAGACCAAGACCAGCAGAACAACAGGACGGAGGTCATCGCGGAGCCCACGGCTGCGTCACCACCACAGCCTTTGGCTGGCGAAGACCACCTTTTGTCAGGATAGCTTGTACTGGCTGCCCCCTTCAAATTTGGCCATTGTGGGATCCCTTCCCGCTCAATATTTGGGAAGAGGACCCGAGCCACTATAAATAGGGCTAGCCACCACCATTGGGATCATCTCATCGGATGGGGAGTTGATCTCATCTTGAGTTGACCAGATAGAAGGCCACACACCACCAGCTCACCCGAGCACAAGAACTCCTCTCCTCAGGAGGTAGTTCATCCATGTAGTAGTTCTTCCTCGGCCTATAAGGAAATCCACCACACCACACTGGATTAGGGTATTACACTACAATGGTGGCCCGAACAGTATAAATCTTGTGTCACTTGTTCTTCAGATCTGACGAGCTAGGCCTAGGGTTGTTGAGTACATGAGCTAGGGCGGAAGGAGATATCTTCGTGCGCACCCCAGAGTTCAAACCTTAAGGGTTTTGCCGGAACCCCAGATGTCCACATTTGGCGCGCCAGGTAGGGGTGTGCCGAAGGTTCCTCCCCATCCGTCCCACTCTCCGCTCACCAAGTTCCCATGGCGGGCGTCCCTCCTCCGACGGGCTTGGTGGCCGCACGCGGCGGCGCTCCGGGCCATCGGGAATTCACCCCCGCCTTACGGTGGGTACAATGGCCACCCAGGTTCAGGCCGAATCTGCCACCCCGCTACAAAGGGGCAGCGGACCTGTTCGTCTTCCTCCAGGCCTACGAAGAGGCCATCACAGCGGCTGGCGGCGACGGCAAGGTCATGGCCAGCTGGCTCCCCCTGGCGCTCAACGGCGTGTAACGCGCCTGGTTCTTCAGCTTTCCAGAATTGTTCGTGGCGTCCTGGGAGGATCTGCACGACCTCTTTGTCGCATGCTTCGGGCCACCAGCGCCCCACACCGTCGCGGCCATCCTCGGCGGCTCCCAAGCGCCACCCTTAGGCCGTCACATTAAGCAGATCTTTTGCCAGACGAGCGTCGTCTCTATACGCCAGGGCGCTCCTCCTGGATGGGTGGCACCCAAGGTCGACCTCGCCTTCGACTCGGGAGACCACCATGCCTCCACCGTGGGCTCAGTCGCTCTCCTGATGCTCTGCACCCCCACCATCTGCAACGTGGCAGTCACCAAGATCCTCATCGACGGTGGGGCTGGCCTCAACATGCCCTCAGTGGAAGCTTTCAACTTGCTCCAAGTGTCACTCGAGCGGCTACACCACACCAAACCCTTCTTTGGAGTCAGCGGTGGTTCCACCAGCCCTCTGGAGAAGATCCGCCTCCCGGTCACCTTTGGCACCCGAAACAACTACCGCACCGAGCTGGTCAACTTCGACATCGCCTGATTCGGCCTCCCGTACAACGCCATCCTCGGGTACCCCACGCTGGCTCAGTTCATGGCGGCGACCCATCCGGCCTTTAACCTCATGAAGATGCCGGGGAGCAGTGGAGTCCTTACCGTGACGGGAGACACAAAGGAAGCTCTGGCGGCCCTCAAGTGCCTCTTCCCGACCGCCGTGGTGGCGCATCCTACCGGGGAAGCCACCCTTGGCACCGAGGGGACTACACCGGCCAAGAAGAAGCAACTTTTCTCCCAAGACCAAGCCGAGATAAAGCAGGTGCTGGTAGATGAAGACGAGCCGCCAGGTGTCGCCTTCACCATAGGTGCTGGTCTTCCCTCAGCTCAAGAAGAGGCACTGGTTGGATTCTTGCGCGCGAACAGGGACGTGTTCGCATGGGAACCCAAGTATCTGGCTGGAGTCCTGAGAGAGGTGATCAAGCATCACCTAAACGTGTGCCCTAATATATGCCCTGTGAAGCAGAAGGCCAGGCGCCAATCTACGGAGAAGCAGTCCTTCATCGTATAGGAGACTCGTAAGCTGGAGGTGGCAGGTGTCATCCATGAGATCCGGTACCCGGAGTGGCTGGCAAACCCCGTCGGCGTGCCCAAGAAAGGGAGAAAAGAGCGCATATGTGTCGACTTCACCAACCTCAACAAAGCTTGTCAACAAGACCCGTTTCCTCTGCCTCGCATCGATCAGATCGTTGACTCCACCGCCGAGTGCGACTTGTTGTGTTTCCTGGACACCTTCTCAGGTTACCACCATATCAAGATGGCACTGCAAGACGTCGAGAAGACTGCGTTCCTCACCCCGTGTGGAGTGTACAACTACCCTGCATGCCGTTTGGGTTACGGAATGCAGGATCAACCTTTCAGCGGTTAATGCACATGCACTGGGAAAACAGCTCGGGAGAAACGCTGAAGCATACGTAGCTGACATCATGGTAAAATCTCAGGAGGCCTCGACCCTTATCACAAATCTGGAAGAGACCTTCGCCAACCTGTGCAAGGTAGATTTGTGGCTCAACCCGGAGAAGTGCGTGTTCGGCATCCCTTCAGGCAAGTTCTTGGGCTTCCTGGTGTCGCACCGAGGAATCGAGGCAAACCCCGAGAAGGTCAAGGCCATAGAAAAAATGAGTCCGCCCAAGAACCTCAAGGAGATGCAGAAGCTAGCCGGTTGTGTAACGTCGTTGGGGCGTTTCATCTCCAAGCTAGGGGAGAGAGCCTTCCCCTTCTTCAAGCTGAAGAAAAGGAAGGGCCTATTCGAATGGACCCCTGAGGCTGATGTGACATTCAAAGGCCTCAAGAGATACCTCACCAGCCCACTAGTGATTGTGGCACCTAAGCCTCAGGAACCACTGGTGCTTTACCTGGCCGCCACACCGCATTCAGCTAGTACAACACTGGTGGTAGTACGAGAGGAGCGCCAAGACAAGACCTTGCTACCCAAGGGCAGCACTCCCGAGGCCCCTGCTGGGCCAGGAAACGACCGCGTCCTGCAAGACGACTCCCCCGAGGCCGCAGCTACCCCAACTGGCGACCAAGCCTCTGGAGCGCCTTCACCCAGTCAGGCCACATAGCCATTGGCGAGTTCTGACCTAATCCCCGTCGAGCACCCGGTATACTTCGTCAGCACGGTGCTTCGTGATGCTCGAGCACGCTATCCCATGTCGCAGAAGCTCCTGCTTGCACTCCTCGTCGCTTCATGAAAGATGCACCACTACTTCCAGGGCCACCCCATCAAGGTCGTCTCAGCTTACCCTCTAGAAAGGGTACTCCGAAGCTCAAACACGGTACGAAGGGTCGCGGAATGGAATATAGAGCTGCAGGCGTTCCAGCTAGAGTTCAGCACCACCAGGGTTATCAAGGGGCCGCGCTTGCTAACTTCATGGCAGAATGGACCGACGCCCCAGGGCCCGAAGTGAGCCCGAACCAGTCCCTCTTGCCGGGGTGCGAAGCACTGGATGGCTGGGTCATGTACTTTGATGGCGCGTTCGTCCGCCAGGGCGCGGGGCAGGGGCTGTGCTCATCTCACCCACTCAAGACAATCTCTACTACGCCGTACAACTCTGCTTTCAACAAGGCGATAAGGTCTGCAACAACATCGCGGAATACGAGGGCCTCATCGCCGATCTCAAGGCGGTGATAGCCCTGGGGGTGAAACGCCTCGTCATCAAGGGTGACTCCCAGCTCCTCGTCAACTTCTCCAACAAGGTGTACGAGCCAAGGGACGAGCATATGAAGGCATACCTCGCGGAGGTACGCAAGATGGAGATGTTCTAAGCACGATGTCAACACTGCATCGGCCATTTGTATGTGCTTAGGACGATAAGTATATATTGGCCATTTTATTTCTAGGGCGATAATTATGTATCGGCCATTTAAATTAGCAACAAAAGTGAAGCTAATCGAACATATGATGATTTGGTAATACCCTTTCATGATGTAAAATATTATATTGCATCCATGGATTAAAATAAGCCCATTGAGGATAACCGATCATACCCGATGACGAATTCCATGGCATATGCATTAATGGCATAGTTGAAGAATATGGATAATGTGTGGGCCGAAGATGTTGAAACCTTCAGCTTGGTCCTTCATAGTTTTCACTATTTTCCTTCTTCACCTTTGCAGCACTTCTTGTAATGGAAGCTTGCACATAATTCTTATTTTGAGTACTTCCTTTGGAAACCCATGCCATGTTCCTTTTTTCAAGTTCTTGTGCACTAAGTTTTTGTAATTTCTTCTTTTGCCTATATGATAAGCCAAGTGGGCGCCCCGGATGTGATTTTGTTTGAACTAATGACAATTCTTGTTTTACCTTGTGCACCTTCAACTTCTTTGCTCCATCTCATTGCCTTTTGTAACCAACGTCAACACTTTAATTGGATCGTTATCCTTTAAGATCAAATCTGAATTGGCACTCTTGCGACCATATTTTTTAACTTGATATACTTGTATGACCACCTCTTTCCTCTTCCTTGAACTCTGGACCGGTTCCTTATGATTGAGACGGCCTTTGACAGGTGATTGTTCAAACGTTGATCTTCTCGAAGCTGCAGAATATTGGTGAGATGGTCTAAAAGAAGATGGAGAATGTGCCCTTGTATTGTACCTGTCCCATGATGGGTTTGGATCTATATGAGCATAGGAAGGCATGCACGACATTGGCATTGGCGGCCCAAAATAAGGATATGGATATGTTGCATTAAAATTCTCATTTTGCCAATACCGATCTCCATATTTGCGCCTAGGTGGTGATCTTGATGCTTTTGAATTACTTGGCCGATAAGCAATTTTCTCTTCAGTCATCTTTTGGTATTTTTCCAATAGCTGCGCGAAAGTGACTTTCGGCTTTTTACCTTTGTGCTTACCTTGGCCTTTTCTTTCTTCGATTGTGCTTGCACCGATCTTTGAATTTTCTTGTTGCCCCCAGTACTTGGCGTCTTCTGTTCAACCTTGATGGAATTCCCGCCTTCAAGAATATCGTCATTGTGCTCTTGAACAACTTCTTTACTTGAAAACTTTATCCCATCATCCACTATGTTTTCCTTTTCATCATTTAATGGATCAGCTTGAAGAAGCCGATAAATATTTTTTTGCCATCAGGACCAATCGGAATAGACTGGTTATCCTTTGGTGTTTCAACAAATCTCAATCATCCTTTATCAATGGCCGATTTAACTATTTGACGAAACATGTTGCAATCCTCAATACTATGCTTGAACGAATCATGAAACTTACAATAAATTCGTCCTTGGATAGATGACTTGACATGGTGATCAAGAATTCTAATGTAATTATTTTCCAACACCAAATGAAAGATTTGATCACACATGTTTGAATTGAAGGTATACGTTTTGTTTTCTAGCCGATCTTGGTGTGCGAACGGCTTTGGAGGTAAGCAAACGAATGGTTCAGATTTAGAATCTCCCCATTCGGCTATGCATTGTGTTTTGCCCGTATTTCCGATGTCTTCGAATAAGATATAAAATCAGCATCAGATTTCTCAAAATAATTTAACCTTGGATTTATATTTCTGAAACGAAAATAGTCAAAACACACATATCTCAATTGAGACCATGCGTAAGCCAAGTATGAAGCAAGCAAGGCTACCCAATTAGATATGAATTTTAAATAAAGCAATGGGAGAAGCTTTGGCTGCAATAACAAGTCACCATGGGTCTCTTCGAATGGTACAATGTATTGACCGATATGCTGAGTAACATTTTTATTGCTATCAGTCTCTTTGAATGGTACAATGTATTGACCGATATGCTTTGTAACAATTTTATTGCTAACAAATAAATTATCCTTCATCATTGGTCTTCCAAAATTACTTACGAGATTTTTCCTAATAGATGCATCAATAATAAATCTGTGACCTAATCTGAAAATAGGCAAATCACTTGCTAGACATACCTCTTCATACACGCTAGGAGAGAATGATGGTTGTGTTACTTGAATAATACTTTGCTCCACTTTTAAATGACTCTCCAATGCCTTGGCGTCCTCTTATTTTTCAATAAATTCGGTACACATACTATTTGATTCGGCTTTTTTGATAACCGAATTAACTTTGTTATCCGAATCACCACTCTTTCTTTCTTTGATTCGCAAGGTTGCATGTTATTGTCTTAATTCGGCAAACATTGCAGCTAGGCTATCTTTAAGATTTTTTGACCAATTTCAGCCCAATCTTCATCGGATTGCCCCCCAATACTTTGACAAGCTTTCGGCACTGCTGTGTTGCCGAAATTCTGTAATTGTGCAGGGGCAACATGATACGCTACATTACTAGGAAAAGACACATGCGCCCTGGTAGAATTCCCACTTATTCGGCCATGAGCATGAAGGTGCGGAGCCGAATTATGAACATCTACAATTGCGTATGGTGCCAAAAAATTAGTATCATGAGGTGTAGCATACGATGTTTGAGGGTAATTGGCCGAATAACTAGTAGTACTATGGCCAATTCCCCTATCGACCAGCATGTTAGGATTAACATGTTGCAAATTAGTTGCCGATGAATAAAAAGATGAAACACTATGTTGCATGCCATTGAAAGTTCCTACATGGGGTGTTTCAACTTTATTAACCGAACTCACCATGTTGTTCATCGGCATATAGATTTGTGGGTTTGCCGATGTATGGGAGTTGGGATACATATGTTGCGTGTTGCTAAAATTATATGGAGTTGAATTATGAAGATTATTCTGAATCGGCTGTTGCACATAGTTAGATGCATGATTGATAAAACTAGGGCTAGCCGTTACAATATACTCATTAGACGATCTAGCAACAACATATGCATTATTTGCATCTACATAAGTGAATTGGGTATTCATATTACCTTTGTAGATTGCAAACCCTAGATGACGATCTCTTCGTAGCAAGAACGGGCCGGAGACCGTTCAAAGCTTCGTCCTGAGCGGAGTCTCCAAAAAGTTTGTTCGCACACAAACACATCACCGTGTACCCTCGACGCCGGGGGTGATGCACCGCAGCTCACATCGAAGGAGACCCGCCAGAAGCGCGGTACGCAAGACAATCCGGCGGGCGCTTTTGTAGACCCGAAGCCCCGCTTGCCCGGTAGGGACCCCGACAGGGCGCGTGGTGGCTATGGGCTGCCCTAAGTCGACCTGATCGCCGCTAGGGCCTCGAGGTTCGCCGCCCTGCAATGAAGAAGAACGAATGAAGAACGAGGAAGAAGAAGAACAATGGAGAAGGTAAAAGTGGTAGATGATTTGTTCGATTGCGTGTTGTTCAATCGGCCATCACCCCTTAGGTATATAAGAGGCGGATGGACTTCCCGTTCAAGAAAAGGACTCCAAATCGCGTCCAAATCTTTCCAAAATTAACTGAACTCGGATTTAGGTAAGTCTGGAACATCAGTTCGATTTTTAGCTGCCATAGGCCACAAACGACCTTGGATCAAGATGAGCCCAAAAGAAAATTGACCGTTGCAACGAGACGAACAACTTTTGTGTTGTACGTTTTTTGATTCGAGGCCATCTTCAGGTCTGGTTCACTAGCACAAAATAGGCTGTTACTCGCGCTACCCATCAGACGCATGTCTGATGGGGAGCGCCACTTTTGCCCCGTGACAGGGCTGCACTCAGGTGGCTGTAACTTTTACATACGATCTCGGATTGATACGATTTTATACCAAAATCGATCGTTTCGACGGTACGAAGACAATTCATGTAGAATATTTTCTCATTTGAAGCCATGTTGGCAGTGTAATCAGCCGAATTGTATTCTGGATAAGAAATCTCAGTACTTCAAACAAAACTTCGGCCTTAGAGATGAGACCGAATGGCTATGTCCCAAATATCCAATTTTCTCCTTTTGACGATACGGAACTTTCTCACTATGAGCACTTTTCCATTTAAGGCCTTCTTAATTATGTTTTCGAAGATGCCAAAATTTGGTGTCAACAGGAGAAGCAGTTATTGGGCCTGGAGCTGGAACACGTGCCCCGCGGCACTAATAAGGAGGCCAACGACATCGCCAAGAGAGCATCCAGGTGCCTGCCCCAGAAGCCCGGCGTCTTCGAGGAAAGGCTCCTTAGACCCTCAGCGTCACCCCCGCGGGAAGGACCGGCGAAGCCTCAGGAGGAGCTCCCCCAGTCACCGACCTCGGGAGCCCCCGCCTGCGGCCCGGCCTCAGGAGCTCGCTTGCTCCTGGCGCTCGAGCCTCAGAAGGGATGCTGGACCGAGGAATTCAAGTCATACCTGGTGCGAGGAGTGTTGCCAGAAAAGGAGGACGATGCCGAGCGCGTGGACCGACAGGTTACGTCATACTACATCCAAGACGGTGAGCTTTACAGGAGATGACCAAATGACGTTTCTTTATGATGCATCTCCAGGAAGCAGGGGGGCGAGATGCTAGCTGACATCCACGCCAACGAACGTTAAGCGTGTGGACCCTACGAGTTCGATAACTATGTAGACATGACCGAGACACCTCTCCGGTTAATAACCAATAGCGGAACCTGGATGCCCATATTGGCTCCTACATATTCTATGAAGATCTTTATCGGCCGAACCGTTATGACAACATACACAATTCCCTTTGTTCGTAGGTATGTTACTTGCCCGAGATTCGATCGTCGGTATCTCTATACCTAGTTCAATCTCGTTACCGGCAAATCTCTTTACTCGTTCTGTAATACATCATCTCAAGACTAACTTCATTAGTCATTTTCTTGCAAGGCTTATTATGATGGGTATTACCGAGAGGGTCCAGAGATTCCTCTCCGATACTCAGAGTGACAAATCCTAATCTCGATTCATGCCAAACCCACAAAACATCTTAGGAGATACCTATAGAGCATCTTTATAATCACCCAGTTACGTTGTGATGTTTGATAGCACACAAGGCATTCCTCCGGTATCCTAGAGTTGCATGATCTCATAGTCAAAGGAATATGTATTTGACATACATGAAAGCAGTAGCAATAAACTGTACGATCAAATGCTAAGCTAACGGATGGGTCTTCTCCATGACATCATTCTCTTAATGATGTGATCCCGTTATCAAATGACAACTCATGTCCATGGTTAGGAAACCTTAACCATCTTTGATTAATGAGCTAGTCGAGTAGAGGCTTAATAGGGACACGATATTTGTTTATCTATTCACACATGTATTTAGTTCCCGTGTCAATACAATTCTAGCATGAATAATAAACCTTTATCATGATTAAGAAAATATAATAATAACCATTTTATTATTGCCTCTAGGGCATATTTCCACCTGTCTCCACTTGCACTAGAGTCAATAATCTAGTTCACATCGTCATGTGATTAACACCTAAAGAGTTTACTAGATTCAATAATCTACTTCACATCGCCCTGTGATTAATACCCATAGTTCACATCTTCATGTGATTAACACCCAAAGAGTTTACTAGAGTCAATAATCTAGTTCACATCGATATGTGATTAACACTCAAAGAGTTCTAAGGTATGATCATGTTTTGCTTGTGAGAGAGATTTTAGTCAACGGGTCTGCATGTCGCAGCCCTAGAATACTGCTTGTAATTAGTTGCACTTGAGTGCATCATGCATCATGTTTTAATTCAAATGAAATTCAATTGAGGAATTATCAAGCCTCAGAAATTTTAATAAAGGGCAAGAACCCTAGAAATTTGATTCAATGTTCCAAAAAATCTCTTCATTGATGTTTGCTATTTTTAGCAAGGGCTTTGACCCAAACCAAAAACAATGAAATTTTTTATGAATTATTATGGGAGTTTGAATTTAAATCATAAGTACTTGAATTGTGGCATTCAAATATTATATATATTTCTAAATGCTCCAATAATTCTGGAATTGGTTGAGGTCCTTTGGCATAATTCATTTAGTGCCCATAATAATTTTCAGAAGTTTTAGAAATGATTTGGTTAGAAAACCCAAATTCATAACAAATTTGCATAAATAGAAAACAGAAACAAAATGGAAAAGACAGAGGAAGAGAGAGAGAGAGAGAGAGAGAGAGAGAGAGAGAGAGAGAGATCTCACCTGCGGCCCGGCACTGTAGCTGGCCGGCCCAGCCCACCAGCGCCTCCCTGTCGTCTTCCTCCTCTGCTAGGAGGACGAGGGCGCGTGCCCGGCGCCCGCAGCCACGCACCAGCCACCTCCTGCTTACCTGCTCGCCGCTGGAGGCAACTGAGGGCGCCACGCACTCCCCCTGACCCGCCTCCCACTCTCCCCGTGCCCCTCTCCCCTCCTCTGCTCTCTTCCCCGGTGCTGCCCAAGCGACCTTGTCGCCGCTGCTCGCTGCCACCGCGGTTACCGAGCCCCCCTTGCCTAGACAGCGGGTCGCAGAGGTTCGCCATGTCTCGAAGCCCCTCTACAATGAAGATGGAGACCCCGGGAGCCCTGCAGCGTCGCCACCATCGCCATCTTAGTCCTCTGCCCCGGCGGCCGCCGTTGTAGATTCGCCAACCACGGGACCTCCCCGAGCTCGCCGTCCACACCATACGATTCGTCGTGAGCCCCGCTTCATTTCCCCCTGTTTCCACCTCGCGCTTGAGCTCTAGCCATGCGTGCCACCGCACCTGAGAGCTTCCCGCCGCCGTCCATGTCGCCACCGAACCAGAGCTCGAATCACCCGAAGCTGAGCACGGTTGCGTGCTCAGTAGCTCCCCAGCAAGCCAACGCCACCTCCCGCACCTCCTACCATGCCCTACAGCCTCGTCCCGGCCAACCTCATATTTCGGCCGCCGCCGTGAGCTCTATTCCGGCGAGTTCCGGCCACCCCAACTCCAGCCATCACCACCATTGGATGCGGACGAGCACCAGCGTCTGAAAGAACCAATCCGATGTCCAAATGGTCGTCTGTGGGCGATTTCCGACGCGCTCCGCCGCGTCTGGACTCGCCGGCGGCGAGTCATCGACGGTTTGATCCCCTCGTTGACCGGATTTGACCCATGTGGGTCAATGACAGGTTGGCCCAACACCCCTACTAATTCTTAAATTAGGGTTAGTTTAATGTTAATCACTTATGATAATTAGCAGAGTCAATGATATGTGGGCCCATACCCCTGACTAACTCTAGATTAGGTTAGTTTTAACACTAGTTGTTTTTAGTTAGTGACGGAGTCACTGATCAGTGGGACCCGCTGGTCAGGTTTGACCTGGTGCAGCCTAGTTGACCTGCTGACCTCAGCCTGACGTAATGCTGACGCAGTACATCTTTTCTGGGATTTTAAATAAATCAGAAATGATTTATTTATTTCAGAAAATTTCATAAACTTCTAAAAACATAGAAAATCAACCATAGCTCAGAATGAAATAATTTATATATGGAAAATTATCAGAAAAATCCAAAAAATCTCTTTATGGCATTTTCATGCATGTTTGAACAACTTATGCCTGCTGACCAGGTCAAATCAATTAAATGACATTTGAATAATCAAATATGGAGTTTGAATTTGAATCTTGGATTCAAACCAACTTCATTTAAATTGTTGCTAGTTGCATTAGCTCGAACCACAGCATATTGCCATGTCATGATCATGCAACATATTGTTGCATTACATTGATTGTGTTCCTTCTCTGTTGCCGGTATTTGTCCCCTCTCAGTAGACGTGGTTTCGACGATGAGATCAATGACACCGATGAAGAACTATACTATCTTCAGAAGTGCTAGGCAAGCAAACCCCCTTGTTCATTCTGATACAATCCCACTCTCTCGCTTCTGCTCTCTTTTACTGCCTTAGGACAACAACGATTCAATTGTTACATTATGCGGTAGCTGAACCCCTTTCCTCTGCATGACCTGTGATTGCCACAGTAAATAGTTGAAACCCACTAGCATGAGTAGGAGCTGTTTGAGCCCTGATGTTCCTACTCATTCATGCTTGTTTGTCATGCCTGCTTCAGCATAGAGTTGATTCAGGTCCGATTCATCGAGGATGAATTGGAGCTATGTGAACATGTCCCACTTTTGATAGCTAAGGTGTGTGAACACGATTTGGTAAAGGTAACGGTGAGAGGCCATGTAGGAGTACATGGTAGGTTGTCTCATTGAAAACGTCCTAATTAACTGAGTTCTGTGTTTGTTGATCCATGAACAGCTACTACCACACGCTGGGCCCTGAAATATGACCCCGCTTGACTTAATAACCCCTCTATCCTCTGTCCAGGAGTTGCAAGTAGTTTCTGGTGTTTCTAGTATGCTGGAGGCTGTGCGTAGCACTGACCCGAGGGGTGGGCTGTGATGCGGTAGGCACGTGGCCCGGTGTACCGAGTCCCCCGTTTGGTACCTCGGGAACCCTGTACACATCGTTTGGGGCCGTAAGTGGAAACCTCGGCCGAACTCCCTTCGGATGGAACCTGAATAGGCGATAAACCTGGACTAGGGACTTGTGTGGTTAGTCAGGTCGTGGTCTACACACATGTCGACTTTCGCTTGAAGTCTGCCGAGCACATGTCATGTGCAGACGCTAAGTGGTGGAAACATGTGTGAAGAAGTACACCCCCGCAGGGTTACAAATGATCTATTCGAATAGCCGCGTCCGCGTTGAAGGACTCAGGGTTTCCTATACAGTTCATAAACAAGTGAAATTGGATACTCTAAAATGCGCAAGATAAGCGTGAGTGCTATGGATGGCCTTCTCGTAGGGAGACGGGAGCGGATGCATAGTGGTGTATTGATTGGTGAATATGTGGACTCGTGTGTGCCACCTCAAAAGAGTTACTTGCAGTCGTAGTTCAGGATAGCCACTGAGTCAAAGCTGGCTTACTGCTATTAAACTCCACCATCCCTTTGTTGATACTGATGCATATGTAGCTAGTTCTGACGTAAGTCTTGTCGGGTACATTTATACTCACGTTTGCTTAATTTATGTTTTTGCAGAGAGACTTTAGTCTCACTAGTAGTTCCGCGTGGACTTCGACGTTTAGCTTGTTACCTCAGCTACAATCTTGTACCCTTGGGATGGTCTTGTAGATAGTCAAGCTTGATAGCCTTCTTCCTTTTCAGATATCTGTACTCAGACATGTTTATGCTTCCGTTGCCTGTATGCTCTGTATGCTGGGTCATGAGACCCACTGCTTGTAATAAATTCTATGATGGCTCTTCTGGGCCTTTATCTATATGAGTTGTTGAGTTATGTTGTGATGCCATGTTGTACATCACATACTTGCATGTTATGCGTATGTGTAATGTGTATTGCTATGTGTGGGATATGACACCTAGTTGTTTACCCTTGGTAGCCTATCTTATGGGGAAATGCCTCCTAGTGCTTCCACTGAGCCTTGGTAGCTTGCTACTGCTCCGGAACACTTAGGCTGGCCGGCATGTGTCCTTCTTCGTTCCTGTGTCTGTCCCTTCAGGCAAATGTCACAAGTTGTTCCTCTAAGTCCTTGTAGCTTGCTACGACTTGGGTTCATACGTTGATGACCGACACGATCGTTGCTGGGTCATGTATGTCTGTCCCTGTAATTTAGAGCCACTTTTGGTTTACAACTAGTCATATCGCTCCGGGTTCTCTGTTATATGGATGCTAGCGACACTATCATATACGTGAGCCAAAATACGCAAATGGTCCCAGGCCAGGTAAGGTGGCACCCGTGGGGATACCGTGCGTGAGGCCGCAAAGTGATATGATGTGTTACATGCTAGAGGTATCAGAGCCTGATTGCCTGTAGGATTACCAAGCCAAACTGGTCGAAGATGTGTCTAGAAATTCATTAGTTATGTAATGGAATTGATTGAGGAAGAAAACGTAAGGCTCTTTTTACTCCTTTATCCTATGCCCTTCTGATCTGAGTCACCCTCTTCTATTCCACGGGGATTAAAAGCTAGGATTCCCATAAATTTTTCAGGATCACGTTAATGGTGGATTGAACTCTCAATTCAGTCTCAAGTACTTCTGTTTGTTAAACTATTGGTCTCAGAACCTTGAAATTATAATGTTGAGTGGTTATGCTATATTGGTGCATGAGTCTCAAAAGCCATTTGGAGCATTTACAACCCTTATGCTACCTGAGTCGTCCCAGGTTTTTAAATAGTCTGATGCATTTGCAAATCCCTTCTTTCTGTTCCCGATCTTCCTTTGGGCTAGTTCAACCACACTAATTAGTGAGTTAAGGTACTCTATTGCCTCGACACATATGTTGGAGCTATTGTTATGACCCTAGGTGTCTTAGAGAATCACCCAATAATCTAGCAATGCTTTATATTCCTAGTGTGATGATTCTGGCGATCATTCTCGGAAGCATCCCGTGATGCCATTTAGATGGTAGGTATTCTATTCCTAGGTTCTTGAAACCAAGCTCCACTCTACTTACCTCGTGTTGATAGTGGTTTCTCGTTTCTTTAGGATATTGGTAACATTGTGATAGTCCTCGAGGTTCGTGGTATATCCTTCTTCCAAATACCATGAACCGTCCTTGGCAGAAGTTCGTTTGAATAGAAGGATAACAACAAGAGAGCTCTTGATGAGTTCTCCATTATAGTTGTGACTCTGCCAATTCTACCTTTCTGCATGGGTTATCCGGAAGAAATATGTTGAACTAGTTAAACATGCTAATCTATGCATCCACAACTCAGAAATTCATATGTTCTCTTGAGTTGTCCCTCTTTAGTTGTATTATGACCCCCGTCTATCAATTAATAGTTAGGAGTAGTTGTGCATTCGTGTTCATCAATGCCTTTTACTCTTGTGGTCCATCAAGGCATTCTATTCTGGAATGACTAGGAGAAACAAACTCCTAAACCTCATCCATTTCTAGGATCAGGTCAAAGTAGTTGTATTTCGCAGATCAAATTGCCAAACTAGCTTTTGTTCTGTTCTACCTTGGAGTGCTTCCCTCTTTATGTCAGGAATATCATAGGAATTGCATAACCTCTTATGAATTCTTGATACAGTGATACTTCTCACCATTATTATTAGTTGCTCGGTCTCCGTGTTATTGTAACTGGAATACTGACAAGTGAATCATGATGTGTGAAATTAGTACTCCTAGCAACTCTGTTGCTTGGTAGTTAATGGATGGTAATCTCATTCTTAGCGTGCTGGATACTTAATCATCATTCCAAGATTGATCGTGCTACCTAGTCCATTTTTCTGGTGCACTCTTCGATCAATGAGTTAGGATTGTGTCAATCTCTCGCTCTTTTTTATCATATCGTCTTGCACTCAAAAGCAAGATCGTTCTCGAGCTTAGAGACATATCGGTGATTCGTGATTTTCCGAATATCTTCTCAGAAGTATTACCATGTTGTTCCCTGACCGCTATGTTGAGCTCGTGATCGTGTTGGCTTTTCTCTAAGCCACCCCTTCTCCAAGAATCTGTGTTGGATACCCTTGAGCTAGTTGGTTAAGCTAAACAACAACTTGGAGAGTTGGAAGATAAAAGCTTAATCCACATAGCTCACTTCAAATGGATATCTTGTGTGTGTACTGAAGAAAGATGATATCTTCTTCAATTGATCTCCGTGATCATTTGTGGATCTGTTGTCTTGTCCAAACTTTGATTTGAGTGTGGGCTATCGTCAAGTCAAATCAGAACCAACGATATTCATAATGTTGTCTTACTCATGGTTGATACCTCGACCATACACCGTTACATCTATTGGTCTAACCAATACTATCACTGTGTTCACTTAATTGTGGAATTCCATATATATGGAAGCCTGGATGGATTGTTGTCGAGCCCATCGGCAACATGTTTATCTTCTCCATGATTCGTGTTGAACATTAAAGCTAGCATTGGAAACTTTTGTAAGCATCGTCTTTATGCTAGCTCATGAAGTAGATGTTTTGATGTAACTAGTGACTTCCACTAATCCATGTGCATTTGGTGCAAATTGCCGCTGTGGATTCAAGAAAGGTTGTTTTTGTTTCCTCTGGAATCATCCCAAGTCAGTCACGCATGTGCGAAGTATTCTATGGTTTGATAGGTTGGCCGCCTCCATTCCATATGTAATCCCTAGCACACCAAGCCCTTGATTGATTTGTTCAAGATAAAGTAGTCTGTTCTAAGGTTAATACTTTAGACTTCCGCGTGGAGACTTTGATGTCGTTAATGATTGTTCCTAACTAGAACTCGGTAGTACTTTATTGTAATACTACTATGTGGTCATGTTTGTCTTGGACAGCGTGTTCACATGTGTCTAGCAGAGCTAGCACATGTTTTGGAGCTTGCTATCATAGTTCATCTCCCGAGAATCTCGGAACGTCATCTCGTTGATTTGTGTTGCAAACTTTTTTTTCAGACATGACGTCTGAAGTATCACGTTACTAACAAGATCTGCATCTCAGGCAGATATGATGGTTGGAACATTCCCAGCATTTGCATTTTGTCCCCAGCTTGCACCGTCGTTGTGCCTTTTCCCATGGGCTGTCCTTCTCAGCAACTGTTGTTCAGGATCATCTTCATAAGTGGTCCTACCATGGGTCCCATCCATTTCCGATGATAAGCAAAAATCAACCTTTGCGTTGTCTTCAACAAGGTAGTCCACGTCATCCATTCTGGTATGAGTATGCCACTCTTTCGAACTCCTTCACACGATCATTGGTGAATTGCCCTAGCTGGTATGAAGAGTTTCAATGATCTTCATATCAAAAGTAATTCTTTTTGCCACTTAAGGGAATAATTCCAAGATTCACCTTCCATACGGCAACCCGTTATGGAATCATGGCAATTATTTCATCACTATATTGAAATCATGCGCCATCTTATTCAAGCGTGAAATTGTTGCCTACCAAGTGAATCTTCATCATTTGTTTAACTCCATCCCTCTAGATGTGTGGTATGTGTCTCATCTCAAGAGATGTTTCAACGTCTCACTCCATGAGTTGATCTTGAGTTGCTCGATCTTTCAGAATATCAATCATTGTAGAGATTCTTCTGTCGTCACTGTGTTGGACAAAGATCTCGAAAGCAAGGATGTCAAGATCAACATGATGCAAGCAATCAACATTCTTATGGAGTGCAATTCGATTGAGAAGATCGTGTTAGCTTTGTGTCCCCTCTGTCCTCTTACCTCACGTCTTGAATCTCGGGACGAGATTCTTGTTTAGTGGGGGTGAGTTGTCACAGCCCTAGAATACTGCTTGTAATTAGTTGCACTTGAGTGCATCATGCATCATGTTTTAATTCAAATAAAATCGAATTGAGGAATAATCAAGCCTCAGAAATTTTAATAAAGGGCAAGAACCCTAGAAATCTGATTCAATGTTTCCAAAAAATCTCCCCGAGCTCGCTGTCCGCACCATACGATCCGCTGTGAGCCCCGCTTCATTTCTCTCATGTTCCCCCTCGTGGTCGAGCTCTAGCCATGCCTGCCACTGCACCTGAGAGCTTCCCTCCGCCATCCATGTCGCCACCGAGACCAGAGCTCGAATCACCCGAAGTTGAGCACGGTTGTGTGCTCAGTAGCTCCCCAGCAAGCCAACGCCACCTCCCGCACCTCCTACCGTTCCCTACAGCCTCGTCCCGGCCAACCCCATACTCCGCCCGCCGCCGCGAGCTCTGTTTCGGCGAGCTCCGGACACCCCAGCTCCAGTTGTCACCACCGTTGGATGCGGACGAGCGCTGGCTTCCGAAAGAACCTATCCGATGTTCAAATGGTCACCTGTGGGCGATTCCCGACGCGTTCCGCCGCATCTGGACTCGCTGGCGGCGAGTCGCCGGCAGTTTGACCCCTTCGTTGACCGGATTTGACCCATGTGGGTCAATGATAGGTGGGCCCAACCCCCCTACTAATTCTTAGATTAGGGTTAGTTTAATGTTAATCACTTATGATAATTAGTAGAGTCAAGGACATGTGGGCCCCAGACCCCTGAATAACTCTAGATTAGGTTAGTTTTAACACTAATTGTTTTTAGTTAGTGACGGAGTCACTGACCAATGGCACCCACTAGTCAGGTTTGACCTGGTGCGGCCCAGTTGACCTGCTGACCTCAGCCTACCCTGACGTAATGCTGACGCAGTAAATATTGTCTAGGATTTTAAATTAATCCGAAATGATTTATTTATTTCAGAAAATGTATGCTACAAACACGAGAAACTAATTGGAACTCCTCGACAGAGGACAAGCGCCGTTAATAAATCGAGGGGGTCATATTTCAGGGACCAATGCGTAGTAGTAGCTGATCTTTAATCACACTTACATATCTCAGTTCTTAGGGACGGTTTTAAATATTTTTAAATGCTCCAATAATTCTGGAATTGGTTGAGGGCCTTTGGCATAATTCATTTAGTGCCCATAATCATTTTCAGAAGCTTTAGAAATGATTTGGTTAGCAAACCCAAATTCAAAACAAATTCGCATAAATAGAAAACAGAAACAAAATGGAAAAGACAGAGGAAGAGAGAGAGAGATCTCACCTGCGGCCCGGCACTGTAGTTGGCCGGCCCAGCCCACCAGCACCTCCCTGTCGTCTTCCTCCTCTGCCAGGAGGACGAGGGCGCGTGCCTGGCGCCCGCAGCCAAGCGCCGACCACCTCCTGCTTAACTGCTCGCCGCTGGAGGCACCCGAGGGCGCCACACACTCCCCCTCGACCGCCTCCCACTCTCCCCATGCCCTTCTCCCTCCTCTGCTCTCTCCCCGCTGCTGCCCAAGCAACCTTATCGCCGCCGCTCGCTAACACCGCAGCCACCGAGCCCCCCATGCCTAGACAGCGGGTCGCAGAGGTCCGCCATGTCTCGAAGCTCATCTACAACGAAGATAGAGACCCCGGGAGCCCTGCAGCATCACCACCATCGCCATCTTTGTCCTCTGCCCCGGCGGCCGCCGTCGTCAATTCACCGGCCACGGGACCTCCCCGAGCTCGCCGTCCGCACCATACGATCCGCTGTGAGCCCCGCTTCATTTCCCCCCTGTTTCCCTCTCGCCCTCGAGCTCTAGCCATGCCTGCCGCCGCACCTGAGAGCTTCTCGCCGCCGTCCATGTCACCACCGAGACCAGAGCTCGAATCACCCGAAGCTGAACATGGTTGCGTGCTCAGTAGCTACCCAGCAAGCCAACGCCACCTCCCGCACCTCCTACCATGCCCTACAGCCTCGTCCCGCCCAACCCTGTACTCCGGCCACTTACGCGAGCTCTGTTTCGGCGAGCTCCGGCCACCCTAGCTCCAGCCGTCACCACCGTTGGATGCGGACGAGCACCATCCTCCGAAAGAACCAATCTGTTGTCCAAATGGTTGCATGTGGGTAATTTCCGCCGTGCACCGCCGCGTCTGGACTCGCTGGTGGCGAGTCGCCGGCGGTTTGAACCCCTCGTCGATCGGATTTGACCCATGTGGATCAATGATAGGTGGGCCCAACCCCCTAGTAATTCTTAGATTAGGGTTAGTTTAATGTTAATCACTTATGATAATTAGCAGAGTCAATGACATGTGGGCCCAGACCCCTGACTAACTCTAGATTAGGTTAGTTTTAACAATAATTGTTTTTAGCTAGTGACGGAGTCACTGACCAGTGGGACCCACTAGTCAGGTTTGACCTGGTGCAACCCAGTTGACTTGCTGACCTCAGCCTGACGTAATGCTGACGCTGTAAATCTTTTCTGGGATTTTAAATAAATCAGAAATGATTTATTTATTTCAGAAAATGTCATAAACTTCTAAAAATAATAGAAAATCAACCATAGCTCAGAATGAAATAATTTATATATGAAAAATTATCAGAAAAACCCAAAGATTTTGTTTATCGCATTTTCATGCATGTTTGAACAACTTATGCCTACTGATCAGGTCAAGTAAATTAATTGACATTTGAATACTCATATATGGAGTTTGAATTTGAATCTTGGATTCAAACCAACTTCATTTAAATTGTTGCTAGTTGCATTAGCTAAAACCATAGCATATTGCCATGTCATGATCATGCATCATATTGTTGCATTGCATTGATTGTGTTCCTTCTCTGTTGCTGGTATTTGTCCCCTCTCAGTAGACGTGGTTCCGATGATGAGATCGATGACACCAATGAAGAACTATACTATCTTCAGAAGTGCCAGGCAAGCAAACCCCCTTGTTCATTCCTATACAATCCCACACTCTCACTTCTGCTCTCTTTTACCGTCTTAGGACAACAACGATTCAACTATTACATCCTGCGGTAGCTTAACTCCTTTCCTCTGCATGACCTGTCCTTGCCACAGTAAATAGTTGAAACCCACTAGCATGAGTAGGAGTTGTTTGAGGCCTGATTTTCCTACTCATTCATGCTTGTTTGTCATGCCTGCTACTGCTTATAGTTGAGCAAGGTCCGATTCATTGGGGATGAATTGGAGGTGTGTGTACATGTCCTACTGTTGAGAGATAAGGTGTGTGAACACGATTTGTTAAAGGTAGCGGTGAGAGGCCATGTAGGAGTACATGGTGGGTTGTCTCATTGAAACCGTCCTCAGTAACTGAGTTCTGTGTTTGTTCACCCATGAACAGCTACTACCACATGTTGGGCCCTGAAATATGAGCCCGCTCGACTTATTAACCCCCTTGTCCTCTGTCCAGGATTTGCAAGTAGTTTATGGTGTTTGTAGTATGATGTTGGTCGTGCGCAGAGCTGACCCGAGGGGTGGGCTATGATGCGGTAGGCACGTGGCCCGGTGTACCGAGTCACCCGTTTGGTGCCTCGGGAACCCTGTACACATCATTCGGGGCCGTAAGTGGAAACCTTGGTCGGACTCCCTTCGGATGGAACTTGCATAGGCGATAAACCTGGACTAGGGACTTGTGTGGTTAGTCAGGTCATGGTCTACACCCACGTCGGCTTTCGCTTGAAGTTACCGAGCACATGTCGTGTGCAGACGCTAAGTGGTGGAAACATGTGTGAAGAAGTACACCCCTGCAGGGTTATAAATGATCTATTCGAATAGCTGCGTCTGCGGTGAAGGACTTCTGGGTTGCCTATACAGTTCATAGACAAGTGAAAGTGGATACTCTAAAATGCGCAAGATATGCGTGAGTGCTATGGATGGCCTTCTCGTAGGGAGACGGGAGCGGATCCATAGTGCTGTTATTATTGGTGAATATGTGGACTCGTGTGCGCCACCTCAAAAGAGTTACTTGCAGTCATAGTTCAGGATAGCCACTGAGTCAAAGCTGGCTTGCTGCTGTTAAACTCCACCATCCCTTTGTTGATACTGATGCATATGTAGCTAGTTCTGATGTAAGTCTTGTTGGGTACATTTGTACTCACGTTTGCTTAATTTATGTTTTTCAAGAGAGACTTTAGTCTCACTAGTAGTTCCGCGTGGACTTCGACGTTTAGCTTGTTACCTCAGCTACGATCTTGTAGCCTTGGGAGGGTCTTGTAGATAGTCAGGCTTGATAGCCTTCTTCCTTTTCAGATGTCTGTACTCAGACATGTTTATGCTTCCGTTGCCAGTATGCTTTGTATGTTGGGTCTTGAGACCCACTTCTTGTAATAAATGCTATGATGGCTCTTCTGGGCCTTTATCTATATGAGTTGTTGAGTTATGTTGTGATGCCATGTTGTACAACACATACTTGCATGTTATGCGTACGTGTAATGTGTATTGCTATGTGTGGGATCCGACACCTAGTTGTTTACCCTTGGTAGACTACCTTATAGGGAAATGCCTCCTAGTGCTTCCACTGAGCCTTGGTAGCTTGCTACTGCTTCGGAACACTTAGGCTGGTCGGCACATGTCCTTCTTCGTTCCTGTGTCTGTCCCTTCAGGCAAATATCACGCGTTGTTCCTTTAAGTCCTTGTAGCTTGGTATGACTTGGGTTCATACGTTGATGACCGACATGTTCGTTGCTGGGTCATGTATGCCTGTCCCTGTAATTTAGCGCCACTTTTGGTTTACAACTAGTCATGTCGGCCCGGGTTCTCTGTCTTATGCATGCTGGCGACACTATCATATACGTGAGCCAAAATACGCAAACGGTCTCAGGCCAGGTATGGTGGTACCCGTGGGTATACCATGCGTGAGGCTGCAAAGTGATATGATGTGTTACATGCTAGATCGGTGTGACTTAGGATCGGGGTCCCGACACTGCAACATTCAAATCCATGTGTACTTTGGAAATTAGTATGTCTATAGTGCTCTGCCTAGAGCTACTCTATGTAATTGCTCCTACATTCAATACACATCCAGATTGATACTCAGAGTCAACTGGATTATTGTCAAAGCTTGCATCAACGTAACCCTTTACGATGAACTCTTTATCACCTCCATAACTGAGAAACAATTTATTATTCCTCTAAGGATAATTTTGACCGCTGTCTAGTGATTGATACGTCTCCAACGTATCTATAATTTTTGATTGTTCCATGCTATTATATTATCATTCTTGGATGTTTTACAATCATTTTATAATCATTTTTGGGACTAACCTATTGGCATAGTGCCCAAGGCTAGTTTCTGTTTTTTGCTTGTTTTTTACATCGCGGAAAATCAATACCAAACGGATTCCAACTGCAGCAAAACTTTTTGTGGATTTTTTATGGACCAGAAGACATCCAGTGGGCCAGAGAAGCACCTGAGGGGCGCCCTGATGGGGGAACAACCCACCAGGGCGCGCCTGTTCCACCAGGCGCGCCCATGTGGGTTGTGCCCACCTCGGTGGCCTCCTGCACCGCCTTTTCACTCTATAAATACACCAATATTCTAGAAACCCTAGAGGAGTTGACGAAATTTATTCCAGCCGCCACAAGTTCCAGAACAACGAGTTCCAATCTGGAGCCCTTTTCCGGCACTCCGCCGGAGGGGACCATGATCATGTAGGGGTTCATCATCCTCATTGGTGCCTCTCCAATGAGGCGGGAGTAGTTTACCATAGACCTACGGGTCTGTAGGCAGTAGCTAGATGGCTTCTTCTCTCTTTGTATCTCAATACAATGGTCTCTTGGAGATCTATTTGATGTAATGACATTTTGCAGTGTGTTTGTTGGGATCCGATGAATTGTGAGTTTATGATCAGATTTCCCTTGATTTAATATCCATTCTTGATTATTATAGCCTCATATTTCTTCGTCAATATTTGGGTTTTGTTTGGCCAACTTGATCTATTTATCTTGCAATAGGAAGAGGTGCTTTGCAATGGGTTCGATCTTGCGGTGTCCTTTCCCAGTGATAGAAGGGGTAGCAAGGCACGCACGGATCATTGCTATTAAGGATAAAAAGATGGGGTCTATTCCTACATGAATAGATCTTGTCTACATCATGTCATTGTTCTTATTGCATTGCTCAGTTTTTCGATGAACTTAATACACTTGATGCATGCTGGATAGTGGTTGATGTGTGGAGTAATAGTAGTAGATGCAGGCAGGAGTCGGTCTACTAATCTTGGACGTGATGCTATATACATAATCATTGTCTTGGATATCGTGATAATTATTCACTTTTCTATCAATTACCCAACATAAATTTGTCTACCCTCTGCATGCTATTTTCTCGAGTAAAGCCACTAGTGAAATCTGCGGCCCCCGGGTCTATTTTCCAATCATATACTTTCAAATTTATATTGCCATTTGCCTATTCCTTTATTTGCAACTTTTATTTCCATCTTTCAATCTACTACAATTTTATCTCGTTAACTCGTCAATTTCTGGCACCGTTACCCGAAAGGGATTGACAACACTTTTAACGCATCGGGTTGCAAGTATTTGTTCTTTGTGTGCAGGTACTGTTTACATAGTGTTGCTTGGTTCTCCTACTGGTTTCATAACCTTGGTTTCATAACCGAGTGAATACTTACCGTCAATGTGCTGCCTCATCCCTTCCTCCTTGGAAAAATACCAATCACTGTTGTACCCTCTTGCCAGACACATGGCAAGGCACACAATTGGTATGGTACACAACATGGCATGTATTATAGAACCTATGGCTGAGGCATAGGGAATAACTTTCATTCTCTCTCTATCTTCTGCCATGGTCGGGGTTTGAGTCTTACTCAATTTCACACCTTTCAACTCAAGCAAGAACTCCTTCTTTCACTGATCCATTTTGAGTTCCTTCAAAATCATGTCAAGGTATGTGTTCTGTGAAAGTCTTATCAGGCATCTTGATCTATCTCTACAGATCTTAATGCGCAATACATAAGCAACTTTACCGAGATGTTTCATTGAAAAATTCTTATTCAAGTATCCTTTTATGCTATCCAGAAATTCTATATCATTTCCAATCAACAATATGTTATCCACATATAATATCAGAAATGCTACAGAGTTCCCACTCACTTTTTTGTAAATACAGGCTTCATCGTAATCTGTATAAAACCATATGCTTTGATCACCTCATCAAAGCGTATATTCCAACTCCAAGATGCTTGCACCAGTCCATAGATGGATCGTTGGAGCTTGCACACTTTGTTAGCACCTTTAGGATTGACAAAACCTTCTGGTTGCATCATATACAACTCTTCTTTTAGATATCCATTAAGGAATGCAGTTTTGACATCCATTTGCCAGATTTCATAATCATAAAATGCGGCAATTGCTAACATGATTCGGACAGAGTTAAGCATCGCTACGGGTGAGAAAGTCTCATCTTAGTCAGCTCCTTGAACTTGTCAAAAACCTTTTGCGACAAGTCGAGCTTTGTAGACAGTAATATTACCATCAGCGTCAGTCATTTCATGTCCTCAAGCCATTTTTCGGAATCTGGGCTCATCATAGCTTCTTTCATAGTTCAAAGTTTCGTCGTTGTCTAACAACATGAATTCCAGGAAAGGGCTACCGTACCACTCTGGTGTGGTACGTGTACTGGTCGTCCTTCGAGGCTCGGTAGTAACTTGATCCGAAGTTTCATGATCATTATCATTAGGTTCTTCTCTAGCTGGTGTAGTCATCACGGAAACGGTATTCTCCGACGATCTACTTTCCAATTCAAGCGAAGGTACAATTACCTCATCAAGATCTACTTTCCTCACACTCACTTCTTTCGAGTGAAATTCCTTCTCTAGAAAGGACCCATTTGTAGCAACAAAATCTTGCCTTCGGATCTGTGGTAGAAGGTGTACCCGACAGTTTCTTTTGGGTATCCTATGAAGATGTACTTCTCCGATTTGGGTTCGAGCTTATTAGGCTGAAGTTTTTTCAGATAAGCATCGCAACCCCAAACTTTCAGAAATGACAACTTTGGTTTCTTAACCATAATTCATATGGTGTCGTCTCGACGGTTTAGATGGTGCCCTATTTAACGTGAATGCATCTGTCTCTATTGCATAACCTCAAAACGATAAAGGCAAATATGTAACCGACATCATAGAACGCACCATATCCAATAGAGTACGATTATGACATTCGGACACACCATTACGCTGTGGTGTTCCAGGTGGAGTGAGCTATGAAACTATTCTACATTGTTTCAAATGAAGACCAAACTCGTAACTCGAATATTTACATCCGCGATCGGATCATAGAAACTTTATTTTCTTGTTACGATGATTCTCTACTTCACTATGAAATTCTTTGAACTTTTCAAATGTTTCAGACTTGTGTTTCATCAAGTAAATATACCCATATCTACTCAAATCATCTGCGAAGGTGAGAAAATAAGGATACCCGCCACGTGCTTCAACACTCATCAGACCGCATACATCGGTATGTATTATTTCCAATAAGTCATTAGCACACTCCATTGTTCTGGAGAATGGAGTTTTAGTCATCTTGCCCATGAGGCATGGTTCACAAGTATCAAATGATTCATAATCAAGTGATTTCAAAAGTCCATAAGCATGGAGCTTCTTCATGTGCTTTATACCAATATGACCTAAACGGCAGTGCCACAAGTATGGTGCACTATCATTATCAACTTTTTCATCTTTTAGCATCAATATTTTGAATATGTGTATCACTACGATCGACATTCAATATACCATTTACATTGGGTGCATGAAAAAAGAAGGTTTTATCCATGTAAACAGAACAACTATTATTCTCTGACTTAAATGAATAACCGCATTGCAATAAACAGGATCCAATCATGTTCATACTCAATGCAAGCACCAAATAACATTTATTTAGGTTCTACACTAATCCTTAAAGTATAGGGAGTGTGCGATGATGATCATATCAATTTTGGAACCACTACTAACACACTAGTTTCTGTTTATTCTGCAACTCCTGTTTCGAGTTACTAATCTTAGCAACTGAACCCGTATTAAATACTCAGGGGCTACTATGAATACTAGTAAGTTACCCATTAATAACATGTATATCAAATATACCTTTGTTCACTTTGCCATCCTTCTTATCTGCCAAGTATTTTTTGGGCAGTTCCGCTTCTAGTGACCATTCCTTTGAAGTAGAAGCACTCAGTTTCATGCTTAGGTCCAGATTTGGGCTTCTTCATGGGAGTGACAACTTGCTTTCCATTCTTCTTGAAGTTCCCTTTCTTCCTCTTTCCCTTTTTCTTGAAACTAGTGTTCTTGTTGACCATCAACACTTGATGCTTGTTCTTGATTTCTACCTTCGCCAATTCCAGCATCGCGAAGAGCTCAGGAATCGTTTCATTATCCCTTGCATATTATAGTTCATCACGAAGTTCTAGTAGCCTGGCAATAGTGACTAGAGATCTCAATCACTATCTTATCTAGAAGATTAACTCCCACTTGATTCAAGTGATTGTACATTCTGAGCACATGCTCACTAGCTGAGCTATTATCTTCCATCTTGTAGGCAAATTACTTGTCAGAGGTCTCATACCTCTTGACATGGGCATGAGTCTGAAACACCAATTTCAGCTCTTGAAACACACCGCATATGCTCTGTGGCGTTCAAAACGTTTTTGAAGTCCCGGTTCTAAGCCGTAAAGCATGTCACACTAAACTATTAAATAGCCATCATATCGAGCTTGCCAAACGTTCATAACGTCTGCATCTGCTCCTGCAATAGGTCTGTCACCTATCGGTGCATCAAGGACATAATACTTCTTTGTAGCAATGAGGACAGTCGTCATATCACGGACCTAGTTTACATTATTGCTACCATCATCTTTCAACTTAGTTTTCTCTAGGACCGTATCAAAAACAGGGGAGCTAAATCGCAATCTATTGATCTGCAACATAGATATGCAAAAACATATTGACTAAGTTCATGATAAATTTAAGTTCAATTAATCAAATTACTAATGAACTCCCACTTAAATCAACATCCCTCGTGTTATCTAAGTGATACATGATCCAAATCAACTAAACCATGTTCGATCATCACGTGAAATGGAGTAGTCATCAATGGTGAACATCTCTATGTTGATCATATGTACTATATGATTCATATTTGACCTTTCGGTCTCCAGTGTTCCGAGGCCATGTCTCTACATGCTAGACTCGTCAAGTTTAACCCAAGTATTCCGCGTGTGTAAAACTATCTTACACCCGTTGTATGTGAACGTAGAGTCTATCACGCCCAATCATCACGTGGTGTCTCGAAATGATGAACTGCAGTAACGGTGCATACTCGGGGAGAAAACTATTATCTTGAAATTTAGTGAAGGGATCATCTTATAATGCTACCGTCGTTCTAAGAAAAATAAGATGCATAAAGGATAAACATCACATGCAATCAAATATGTGACATGATATGGCCATCATCATCTTGTGCTTTTGATCTCCATCTCCAAAGCATCATCATGATCTCCATCGTCACCGGCTTGACACCTTGATCTCCATCGTTGCGTCGTGGTGGTCTCGCCGACTATTTCTTCTACAACTATTGCTAACTCATAGCGATAAAGTAAAGCAATTACATGGCATTTGCATTTCATACAATGAAGAGACAACCATAAGGCTCCTGCCAGTTGCCGATAATTACAAAACATGATCATCTCATACAATAATGTATAAATCATCACGTCTTGACCATATCACATCACAACATGCCCTGCAAGAACAAGTTAGACGTCCTCTACTTTGTTGTTGCAAGTTTGACGTGGCTGCTATGGCCTTCTAGCAAGAACCGTTCTTACCTACGGCACAAAACCACAATGGCGATTTATCAAGTTTGTTATTTTAACCTTTGATACGTCTCCAATGTGTCTATAATTTTTGATTGTTCCATGTTGTTGTATTATCATTTTTGGATGTTTTAGAATCATTTTATAGTCATTGTATATCGTTTTTTGGTACTAATCTGTTGACATAGTGCCAAGTGCCAGTTGTCGTTTTCTGCATTTTTTTACATCGCAGGAAATCAATATCAAACAGGGTCCAAACACCGCAAAACTTTTTGGAGATTTTTATTGGGCCAGAAGACACCCATTGGGCCAGAGTTGCACCTGGGGGTGCCCCAAGGGGGGCACAACCCACCAGGGTGCGCCTGGCCCCCCTAGCATGCCCAAGTGGGTTGTGCCCACCTCGGTGGCCTCCCGCACCACCTCTTTGCTCTATAAATACTCAAATATTACAAAAACCCTAGGGGAGTTGACGAAATTCTATTCCACACGCTGCAAAGTCGAGAACCACCAGATCTGGTCGAAAGACCATCATAGAGGGGTTCACCATCTCCTTTGGTGCCAGTCCGATGATGCGTGAGTAGTTCCTTGTAGACCTACGGGTCCGTAATTAGTAGCTAGATGGATTTCTCTCTCTCTTTTGATTATCAATACAATGGTCTCTTGGAGATCTATATGATGTAACTCTTTTTGCGGTGTGTTTGTTGGGATCCGATGAACTTTGAGTTAGTTATTTGAGTCTTCTTTGATCTCTTATATGCATGATTTCTTATAGCCTCGTATTTCTTCTCCGATATTTGGGTTTTGTTTGGCCAACTTGATCTATTTATCTTGCAATGGAATAGGTGTTTTGTAGTGGGTTCGATCTTACGGTGCTTGATCCTAGTGACAGAAAGGGAACAGACATGTATGTATCGTTGCCAATAAGGATAAAAGTATGGGTCTATTTCTACATAAATAGATCTTGTCTATATCATGTCATCGTTCTTATTGCATTACTCCGTTTCCCCATGAATTTAATACACTAGATGCATGCTGGATAGCGGTCGATGTGCGGAGTAATAGTAGTAGATGCAGGCAGGAGTCGGTCTACTAATCTTGGACGTGATGCCTATATAATGATCATTGCATGGATATTGTCATGATTATTTGAAGTTCTTTTAATTGCCCAACAATAATTATTTTCCCATCGTTTGCTATTTTTCTCGAGAGAAGCCACTAGTGAAATCTACGGCCCTCGGGTCTCTTCCAATATTATTTGCCTTTGCGATCTATTTTCCTTTGCTTTTATTTTCAGATCTATTAAACCAAAAACCTAAAAATACCTTGCTGCAATTTATCTTATTTGGCGTTCGATCTATCAATATTTACAACTCTATCACGTTTGTTACCCGAAAGGTATTGACAACCGCTTTTACACGCCGGGTTGCGAGTATTTGTTATTTGTATGCATGTGATGTTTACGTTGTGTTGCTTGGTTCTACTACCGGTTCGAAAACCTTGGTCTCGTCACTGAGGGAAATACCTACTGCTGCTATACTGCATCCTCCCTTCCTCTTTGGGGAAATACCGACGTAGTTCTAGCAGACATCAAAAGGAATTTCTGGCGGCGTTGACAGGGAGGATCTTCAACATATACAAGGTTCCTAATCACAAATCTCATCTCCTCGCAATTTACATTATTTGCCATTTGCCTCTCATTTTCATCTTCCCCACTTCGCAAAAAATTGCCATTTTTATTCGCCCTCTTTTCCGTTTGCAGTTTTCCAGTCAGATCTATCGCCCACTTGCGTTCTTGTTTACACTTGCTCAAAAATGACGTAAGAGAACACTAAGTTGTGTGATTTTTCCAATACCAACAACAATGATTTTATTGGCACTCGGATTGCTCCTCCCGCCACTAATGCAGAGACTTGTGATATTAATACTGCTTTGTTGAATCTTGTCATGAAAGATCAATTTTCTGGCACTCCTAATGAGGATGCCACGTCCCATTTTAATACATTCGTGGATTTATGCGATATGCAAAAGAAAAAAGATGTGGAAATTGATGTTGTGAAATTGAAATTATTCCCGTTTTCTCTACGAGATCATGCAAAAACCTTGTTTTCTTCTTTGCCTCGCAATAGCATTGATTCTTGGAACAAATGCAAAGATGCTTTTATCACTAAATATTTTCCGTCCGCAAAAATTATATCCCTTAGAACCCAGATCATGAATTTCAAGCAACTTGAACATGAGCATGTTGCACAATCTTGGCAAAGGATGAAAATGATGCTGAGGAATTGCCCAACTCATGGGTTAAATCTTTGGATGATCATACAATTTTTTTATTCGGGGTTGAATTTTGTTTCTCGAAACCTTTTGGATTCTGCCGCGGGTGGTACTTTCATGGAAATTACTTTGGGTGAAGCCACCAAATTGCTTGATAATATTATGGTGAATTATTCGCAATGGCATACCGAAAGGGCGCCGACTAGCAAAAAGGTTAATTTGGTTGAGATTGATTCTTTGAGTGAAAAAGTTGATGCTCTTATGAAAATGGTTGCTAGTAAAAGTGGTCCTATTGATCTTAATGATATGCCTTTTTTTTTACTTTGGTTGATCAAACTAGTGATGCTATAGATGTGAACTTTATCTCTAGAAATAATTTTTAAACAATGCTTATAGAGGTAATTTTAATCCTAGGCCTTTTCCTAGTAATCCCTCTAATAATTATGATAATTCCTATGGAAATTAATATTACAATAATAATAGGAACACCTCTGATCTAGAGAATAATATTAAAGAATTTATCAATACTCAAAAGGTTTTCAATGCTCCCATAGAAGAAAAATTGAGTAAGATTGATGGTATGTCTAGGAGTATTGATAGAATTTCTCATGATGTGAGAATCTCAAGTTGAAAATTTGTGTGCCTAAAGTTGAAGAATCAATTAAAGCTCTTTATATTTCTATGGATGAAAGTAATAAAAGAACCGCCATGCTTAGAGCCAAACGAGAATTTTTAGAAAAGGCGTTTTCTAGTGATTGCCATCATAAAAATGATGAAGACATTAAAATGATTGTTGTTTCTTCTATTGATTCTTTGTTTAGTAAAGTTCAACTTGATGATAAAGGGACTGGAGAAGAGTCGAGTTTAGGTAGAAGGTGTCCCAATATTTCGGAGAGTGAAAATCTTGTTGAGAAAATTGATAGAAGTGGGTTCGGAGAGGTCAAGAATTTTACTAGTGATGTGCCCACTATCTTGGATTACAAAGACTTTAATTATGATAGTTGTTCTTTGATTGATTATATTTCTTTGTTACAAACCATGATTAATTCACCCCATGCCTACGAACAAAATAAATCTTTTACTAAACATATTGTTGATGCTATGATGAAAGCTTTAGATGATAAGTTGGAATTAGAAGTATCAATTCCAAGAAAGTTGCATGATGAATGGGAACCTACTATCAAAATCGAAATTAAAAATTATGAGTGTTTTGCCTTGTGTGATTTGGGTGCTAGTGTTTCCACGATTTCGAAATCTCTTTGCGATGTTCTTGGTCTTACCAATATTGAAGAGTGCTCTCTTAGTTTGCATTTGGCGGATTCCACTATTAAAAAGCCATTGGGAAGGATCAATGATGTTCTTACTCTTGCAAATAGGAACTATGTACCCATAGACTTTATTGTTCTTGACATCAATTGCAATCCATCTTGCCCTATTATACTTGGTGGACCGTTTTTGCGCACCATTGGCGCGGTAATTGACATGAAAGAAGGGAATATTAAATTCCAATTTTCCTTGAGAAAGGGCATGGAACACTTCCCTAGAACCTAGATCAAATTGCCTTATGAATCTATAATGAAGGCATCTTATGGAATATCCAACAAGAATGATAACACTTGAAATCTTGGTATCATGCCTAGCTAAGGGCGTAAAACGACAGCGCTCGTTGGGAGGCAACCCAACTTGTATCTTTTTGCTTTTTTATCTCATTGATGTTTCCAATGAAACGCCCTTCAATAACTCTGTTTAGATGTGTTTTTTTTTGTTTGAATAAAGGTTTGTGCCAAGCAAAGCCTTAGGATCATGTTGGGTGTTAGTAGATTTGATCTTGCTGAAAAACAGAAACTTTTGTGCTCGCGAGAAAAATTCTCATTTTTAACAGAAGAGTGTTTTCAAGTTGATTCTTTTTGCAGAAGATTAATATACAAATTGCCCACATGGCCCTATTTTTTCAAGATTTTTAGAGTTATAGAAGTATTTGAAACTTCCATATTGCTACAGACTATTCTGTTTTTGACAGATTCTGTTTTTATTGTGTTATGTGCTTGTTTTGATGATTCTACCGTTTTCTTTGACTAGTTTTCGCCATAGAAAAGTTGGAATACAGTAGATATAATACAAATACAAAACATGAATTGGTTTGCCATAGTACTTATAGCAGTGATTTGCTTTCGTATAGTAACGAATCTAACGAAAGTTTTGTTGAGTTTTGTGTGATTGAAGTTTTCAAGTTTTGGGTTATCTTATGATGGATGAAGGAATAAGGAGTAAGAAGACTGTTGGGGAAACGACACCTATTGGATCCCGAGGATCCCTTTTGCTGTGGTTGCGGGGCGTATGGTTGTGCAAAGAGCAGGACTAGACGATCAACGTGTGGGAATTTTTACCCAGGCTCGGGCCGCAAGAAGATGCGTAAAACCCTAGTCTTGCTTGTCTATGTATATTTGGTGTTCTTGAGCTCTTGAACTAGCCTCTATGCGTGGATGTTCCAAAATTCTGAATCCTCTCTCAGTATGCCTTGGGCCTCCTTTTATATGTCCAAGGGGTTGCCACAGCGACAAACAGGAGGTGTAAAGTTACTACAGTGTACAAGGTTATCTCCTGACGTCTTAGGACAAACGCACTTAATGCGCCACCTATGTGTCCCCTAGCTTTATCGGGGATGGCAAGGAAGCTTGTCTCGCCCACTGCCGCCTCATCTTGCTCCGACACGCGTCTAGGCTAACGAGGCATGCGGCGCCACGCTGGCCGCTAGCTGCTGTGGTGGCAGGTCTGCACGAAGATCTGCATAACACCACACAGGTGCTTGTAGTTGGCTTAGGGGCCGCATGCTGCCACATATGTGCTTGTCCAGTTAGCGAGCCGGTCGTTGCGTAGGAGCGGCCGTGGGTCGACAAAATCTTGGTGGGCACGGCCCTGGCTGTGGCCCAGCAGACGCCCTCGGCAAGGGGTCTTGCCGGGGTCATGTGGCTGTCCCCGGCAAGGATCTTGCCGGGGGTCTTCAGTTGCCCCCAGCAAGGCTCTTGCCCGGGGTCTTCGCCTTTTGGTCCCTTGGCCCTACAAGGGTCTGCAAGCCACATCGTAGGTGCCCCTTGTATCTTCGCCTTGAGGTTGTCGATGGTGTTGGGGCTCTCAGACCCAAGGGCGATGGGCTTGCTGGTGTTTGGGCGAAAGGCCCCCAGCAAGGCTCTTGCCGGGGTCGCGTAGGTCGCCCCGGCATGGGTGTTGCCCAGGGAGGAGCCCACTTTGTCCCTCTGTCATTCATGTCTCTGGCTTGAGAGTTGCCTCAACGGCCTCGTGCCTTCGTTCTCTTGCTCCACCAGGTGTGGCTCTGGGCGCGGCTCCAACTTCCCATGCACAAGTAAAGGGGTGCAAGAGGACCCCTACTTTTGTACACCGATAGGAGCCCCCGGGCCTGGGCCACACATAAGCGCTGAGCGTTGTTGGGCCAGGCCCAGAACGGTGCGCGGGCACGCATGGTAGGGTTTTAACTATGGGGATTCCTTCACCGGTTGCGCTTCCCCACAACTCGCGTTAGTGCGTGATGTGGGGGTTGTGCGTGGGGCGCCTGGAGCGTGCTTGCGTCACATCGTGGCGAATAGTAAAGAGGCGGCCCGTGTCTTCCCCACAAAGAGGAAGACACAGGGGCGCTGCTCATTTACTGTTGCCCCACCTGTTTTCTCGACCCTGGTTTGTCCACCACATGTCCCCCATGTGCTAGGGATGGTAAGCGACGGATATGTGGGGCACGGGCATTAACGACGAGGTGGGAAACCAGGCTTCATTCATTGGAGCAGCGGGCCGGTCCTGATTCCCTGCGCCTCTCGAGGCTGGATTGGCCGAGTGGGGCAGCCGCTCTCAGGTTGGAGGGGAGGCGAGCCCCGGTCCGCCCCTCTATAAAAGGGGAGAGGAGCAGCGTCTTCCTTCATTCATATCCTTCTCGCTCGATTCTTCCCTTCCAGTCGCCATGGTTAGAGGGTGTGCCGGCGCTCCAATGGTGGCGAGGAGGGCTTCAGCTCGATAGCGCTTACCCCTCCTCCGGAACTCATAGCAGCTGAGCCTGCTGTGGGAGGAAGAGGGAGAGGGCGAGGTCGAGGTCGCCGCGGCGCTCGGGGGAGAGGAGGAAGGGGCAGCACACCGGCCGCGCTCCCGCAAGCTGCTCTTCCCCCATTGGAGGGCCATGTCGGGGACCAGCCTCGCGAGTTCTTCATCAGGCTATACAAGCCATTGTGTGGTCATCTTCGTCTCCCCAGCTTGTTCGCTCGGGAGATGGAGCTCGACCCGCCGCAGGCCTTGAGGCTGCACATGAGGGGCTGCGAGAATGGCATCATGTTGGTCGACGTCGACTTCCCTGCCCCTCACATTATGTATCTCTGCCATAGGTGGAAGACCTTTGCCCACGCCCATACCTTGTTAGAGGGGCATGTTCTCCATTTCAAATTAATGGAGAGTGGCCTGCTCTCCGTCAAGGTTTTGGGGTGTTCGGGAATCCGCTTAGGGTGTTGCGTGGAGAGTTACACCGATGACAAAACCTCCTCCTCGAGCGATAGTTACGAGGAAGACAACGATGGTGAGGTCGGCAATGGCGGGCGGGAGGACGCCGATTCTAGGTCCAACTGACCGCTGGCGGCAGCACCATCATCTGCACCACCCTCCTCACTTGTCTACGCGTCTTGCCGAGGGTCGCCTCCGCCATGATCTCCATGGGTGCGTCCCGTTGCACTTCCCTTGCCTTCACCCGCGACACCTGGGAGGAAAGGGACAAGAACGGAGATCGCGAGGCGTTTATCTATCTTTCAGCATGAAGGCACTCGCCGAATCTTAATTTCTAAAAAATGTAATCTCCCGAGCCCATTGAGGGAGTCTTGGATCGGGGGGTCCTCATGTTGCCGGACAAACTCTTGGTGGGCCGGACTGGTGGGCCGTGAAGATTACTACAAGATCAACTCTTGTATCCAGATAGAACTACTGTATTCCTGTAATGGCAAGTTTGGGTTCGGGTGTGGGTTTTCCTTCCTCTGCAAGATGGCATGTACAAACCCTAGGCCTCTCTGGTGTGTATATAAAAAGGAGGGTTTTAGTCCGTAGAGGCTAGAGAGGAATCATAATATCCTCGTTGGCTAGACTTAGGGTATAGCCA
Organism: Secale cereale; assembly: GCA_902687465.1. Classification (NCBI taxonomy): domain Eukaryota; kingdom Viridiplantae; phylum Streptophyta; class Magnoliopsida; order Poales; family Poaceae; genus Secale; species Secale cereale. The sequence goes on from LR738710.1 coordinate 501,655,564, forward strand.
TTACGATCTCGAGGTAGATCGACACCTGTATTCATATTCATCCATACTAATATAGCAGGAAGTAGGGTATTACCTCGATCAGAGGGCCTGAACCTGGGTAAACATCGTGTCCCCAGCCTCTTATTACCATTGATCCTCAAGACGCATAGTTCGGGACCCCCTACTCGAGATCCGCCAGTTTTGACACCGACATACGTGCTTTCATTGAGAGTTCCACTATGTCATCGACGGAAGGACTGATGGATCACGTCATCAACTGCAACGGCGACACCGAGGGAATTTTCCCTCCCGGCCAACTTTTCGTGTTCGGCGGCTTCGCGCTTCGTGCCAACAGTGAAGGCCACCTTGAGCAGATCGAGAGCTACGCCCCCAGCCATCATGTCAGATTTGGGAGCTTGAACTACGTTGCTAGTATCCGCGCAGACTTGATCTTTGCCAGATTCGAGCCAACAGCAACCCCTCTCTGCCACCACGATGATCATGACTTAACTCTGTCATCGGATCAAGAAATAGCACCTGCAACAGTTCTGGCCCTAGATCCAGAACATATCGCGTCACCCGAAGATGGGAAGCTCAACCCCACCACGGGAGCCGCAGACTCTACGGCGTTGGAGCCGTACACGGACCCAACTACGGATGGGGTCTGTGTTACTGGAACTCCGGACTCTACTATGGTCTCTGATTCTGAACTGTGCGTAACTGCGCCCCTCAAATCCAATCAGGCGCCTATCGCCGAATTCCGTGCTGCAGATATTTTCCAGCACTCACCTCTTGGCGACATGTTAAGGTCATTAAGATCTCTCTCCTTGGATGAGAGCACACAGCCGCATTATATCCGGTTCAAACCGGAGGCTGATGAAGAATTTTGTTCCCCACCCACCACCCACTTGGTAGCCACGGTCGAAGATCTAACCGATCTACTTGACTACGCTTCAGAAGACTTCGACGGGATGGACCTCGAAGCTGAAGTAGATCCAGATCAAAGCCGGCCTATAACAGGGTGGTGGAAAGCTACGTTTTCATACGACGTGTATATGGTGGATACACCCAAAGAGGCGGAAGGCGACGACGAAAACAATCCCGTAGAGGGTAAGCCCGCCGAAGAACCTCCCAAGCGTCGGCGTCCAAAACGCCGAACTAAACCCCGTCAAGGAAAGGATAGCAACACCGTGACTAATGACGGTGACATTCCGGAACAAGCCGAAGATCCCGCAGACCCAGCGATAGAGCATGAGGAGCGAGAGGATGGCGAACAAAGTCCAAAGCCGCAGTTCGATGACAACAATGCCGAAGACCGTACTTATGAACCAGTCTTCGAAGAAGAAGATAGCCTGGGCGACGATGAATTCACCGTCCCAGAAGAACCCTCAGAACAAAAACGCTTCCACCGGAGGCTTATTGCCAACGCTGGGAGCTTGAAAAAGCAGCAGAGACGGCTTCGAGCCGCACATGACACACTTAATGATAGATGGAACGAGGTGCTAGACGCCGAATAGAAACATGGCTTTAATGGCCAAACCAAAGGCTATCCTAAGCGTAAGCTGCTGCCTGAATTCGACGACAAGGCCGTTGCACCCATCCCACCGAAGAATAACAGTGCCGACAAGACAGACCGACCACCTCGCGGACGAGATAGAGTCGCTAGCAATGGCGTAAACAAGCCCCCACCCCATAAAGGAAAGGAGGGTGCAGCCCAAGTCTGAAAACACGATCTGCGTGAGGATCAAAACAAAAAAGCTAGCAAGACCAGGTCTATATTCGGACCTAGAGACCGAGCTCTTGCACAGGATGGCGGCTATCAAGCCAATCGCGCCGGTGACATACCAGTTCGGGTTCAAAAACGAACACCACAACCATCGGACATACGCCACGATATAGCAAGATACAGAGGAGCTTCACACCCTCTATGCTTCACCGATGAGGTGTTGGGTCATGATTTCCTAGAAGGGTTTAAAACCATGAACATCGAAGCATACAATGGAACGGCGGATCCCGCCATCTGGATAGAAGATTTATTTTTCACATCCACATCGCTCGAGGAGATGATCTCCACGCCATCGAATATTTACCCCTCAAGCTGAAAGGAACAGCTCGACACTGGCTAAACAGTCTCCCAGAGAACTCCATTGGGAGTTGGGAAGAACTTGAGGACACTTTTCGGGCCAATTTTCAAGGGACTTATGTTCGGCCCCCTGATGCTGACGATTTAAGTCACATCATCCAACAACCCAGGGAGTCAGCCCGCAAGCTTTGGAATCGGTTTCTCACTAAGAAGAACAAGATCGTCGACTGTCCGGACGCCGAAGCCTTAGCGGCATTCAAGCACACTATCCGGGATGAATGGCTAGCCAGACACCTTGGACAGGAAAAGCCGAGGACAATGGCGGCCCTAACTACACTCATGACTTGATTTTGCGCGGGTGAGGATAGCTGGTTAACTCATAGTAGCACCAGTGACCCTGGAACATCCGAAGTCAAGAATGGCAATGGAAAGCACGACGTAACAAAAACAAACGTCGAAACAATTATGGAAGCCCAGATGATACAGCGGTAAACGCTGGAATCAGTGGCTCCAGACCCGGTCGATGGAAGAAGCCATTTAAAGGCAACAAAGATGGTCCATCAAGTCTGAACATAATATTAGACAGGCCCTGCCAAATCCATGGCACCCCAGAAAAATCTGCCAACCACACCAACCATAACTGTTGGGTTTTCAAGCAGGCCGGCAAGCTAAACGCCGAACACAAGGGGAAGGAGCCTCAGAGCGAAGACGAGGATGAACCACGCCAGCACAATATAGAGGGACAGAAGAAATTCCCACCGGAGGTCAAAACAGTGAACATGATATGTGCCACTCATATCCCAAAAAGGGAGCGCAAACGCGCACTCCGAGACATCTATGCCGTTGAGCCTGTCGCCCCAAAATTCAATCCATGGTCAGCCTTTTCGATCGCAAGGACCATCTGACTAGTATTCGACATGGGGGTTCGGCTGCCTTAGTTCTCGTCCCAATAATAGATGGATACCATCTAACCCGAGTCCTTATGGATGGCGGTAGTAGTCTCAACCGGATATATCAAGACACTGTCCACGAGATGGGGATCGACCCATCAAGAATCAAGCCAAGCAGCACGACCTTAAAGGAGTGATACCGAGCGTCGAAGCTCGCTGCACAGGCTCTTTAACGTTGGAAGTTGTATTCGGTTCTCCCGACAACTTTCGAAGCGAAGAACTACTCTTTGACATAGCTCCGTTCCGAAATGGCTATCATGCTCTACTCGAAAGAACGGCCTTCGCCCACTTTAATGCAGTCCCGCATTATGCCTATTTAAAGCTCAAGATGCCTAGACCACGTGGCTTTATCACAGTCAATGGAAATATGGAGCACTCTCTCCGTACAGAGGAGGACACTATGGCCTTAGCAGCCAAAGTCCAATGCGGCCTACTCAAGCCGGATAATCTATCAACAGAGGACACAACTAAACGTGTCCAGCACACGCTTCAGTGCGGCAGCTCAGATGAACCTGAGCAAGATTGACAGCTACACCCCCATCGACAACCCCATAAAGTGATAGCATATGTGCCTCGAGTACATAATTATGCCATAAAAATTCCTTGGACGACGAACGGGGGCACCCGCATATAGTCCGTAGTTCGGCCAAACCCTATTCGGACTTTAAAATTACCCTCTTTAGGTTCATTAAACGAACCAGACTTGTTATGGCCACACCGGATCAATTTCTTCTTTTCCAGGTTTACCTTTTTTTTCCTTTCTACAGACGGCCGTCATACTCACACCTTCAAGGACAGATTACACAGGAGGAAACGACGCAGACGTGCATCAGGGACCCGCACTAAGGTTTCTTTTTTAGATTAAGACCCTGTGTAAACCTTTTTTCTCTTTCTTGTTATATACCTTCTTGGCATGTAAAATGTCCAAAAAAGGTCATCGGGATTATCTGTAAAGTTTGCGGCTAGCCGTACTATAGAGGGATATTAATAGAACAGTCTTATTCGTATTATGTCCAGAGTTTTATCCACTCATCATCGAATGTTCTCTTCCCGCATCAGATTGCCATATGTGCCTTGTCAATAAGGGTTTATTACCAGGGGCTGTAGTCAGCCCTGGTATATATTGAAAAGACCGAACACCTATAGGGAGTGTTCGACGTCCCAGATATTTGCATTATATGCATCAGTTCTGAATCATGTCTTGGGTCAATAGTTGGGTTGCCCGGCTCCTGTGCTTACCCCTACGTTCCCGATTGTTCGACTAGGGTGTTAAGGGAGAACTACTGCGATAGTACTTCTGGCTAGTCTGGTCAAGTACCTCAGTAGAGAAAGCCGAAAACTGACTGTCATGATAATAGAGAACCTGGTCAACAATCCGGTGACTTAGTTTTATAATATGATCGATAGAGATGTCACACCCAGTTCACCTCTAGGTTCTGGAAGAAGTTCCGAGAAGCCTTGGGAACCAAGTTGTCTTTCAGCACGGCTTTCCACCCACAGACCGGAGGTCAGACTGAGCGAGTCAATCAGATTCTCGAAGTCATGACTCCGAGCCTGTGTCTTGGCATATGGAGCCAAGTGGGAGGATTGTCTCCCTTTTTGCTGAGTTCTCCTATAACAACAGTTACCAGTCGAGCCTTCTGATGGCAACATTTGAGGTGTTGTACGGACACAGTTGTCGCACACCCCTCAACTGGTCAGAGACTGGAGTAGGGCTAGTCCTTGGACCGGATATTCTCCGCGCAGCGGAAGAGCAAGTCCAACTAGTCAGAGAACGTTTGAAGGCAGCCAAGTCAAGGCAATAGAGCCATGCTGATACTCACCGTCGGAACATGAGTTTCCATATCAGGGACCATGTGTACCTGCGGGTAACCCCTCTGAAGGGAACCAAGCGTTTCCACGTCAAGGGGGAAGCTCGCATCAAGGTTCATTGGACCCTTTGAGATCACTGCTAGTCATGTGGTAGACGGCTCCCCAGCTAGATCTATCACCTGAGATACCCTCCGTGCACCAAATCTTCCACGAGCCCCCACTCTGGAAGTACTTCTTACCTCCTAGCTAGCCCGATGCCCGCAAGGACATCGATCACCGAGCCTTTGACAGCTAACCCAACCTAACCTATGCAAGAGACCCCTCAGCAACCTCCATCAAGGACGACCTCAAGCAAGAAGCCATACCATCAAGCACATCAGGATTGCAAGGAGCACCGCTCGGAAGCAGAACCAACAAGAAGAAGTGAAGACTACCCCGTATCCAAGACTCCGCCTTTCTTTCCACGCCTAGTCTGGGAATCTCGGGGACGAGATTCTTGTAAGGGGGGTAGGTCTGTCACACCTTGATTTTCATGTCACATTTCTTAAGATAATTCTCATGTTAAAAATGTGTATTTGCAAAAACTTTTGAGTGTTTTTGACTTTGCTTGATTTGACTCTTGTCTGCTGTTTGCTAGTGCTCTAAAAATCAAATAAATCCTCCAACTCTTATACTTCATCTCCTTGACCCAAAACCTTTTCCCAATGATCATGCCATGTGTATAGACCAGTATAGAATTTTCTTATAAAAATATTTTGGCCAAATGGTATTTTCTAAAATTAGTTTTTCCAAAAACCCCTGAATTGAGGTTTGCACTGCAAGTACCTTATTTAGGGTGTGAAAAATCTTTCCAAAAGTTTATTTGAATCCTATTAGATATAGGACTCCCAGAAACCACAAAAGTATAATTTTAAAAGTTATTTTTATATTTTATTTAAAAGCTTTTTCTTAAGGCCAGAAATGGTATTTAATAGGGAAAAATTATTTAATCATTTCAAAAATATTTGCCAAAATTCAGGGAGACTCATAGGACATATATTGTCCATATATAAGAGTTTCAACACATGGTCATGTTCAAAATATTGGACAAATCCTTCCAAAACCCTTTCTGGATATTTCAAGCTTTTGAAATATTTACAAAGGAAATATTCTCCAAAAATTCCAGGGAAATTCTATCATGTCACATATGACATATTTGATGATCTTGCAAAGCCTCATGCCTTGAAGATCAAGGAAACATCCTCAAACCCCTTCAAAACCATTCTGTCCATATTTGAAGTTTGAGCAACTCTACATTGCCAAACTTGTCCAAATGCTCTCAAATTTGGTGCACATGCTAGAATGGCCTAATAAGGCATCTAGACCAAATGGCACAAGATTTGGAAAACAGCAACTTGATCAGATCACCCCAAAACCCTTTCTGTTCAAATGCAAATTTGAACAACTTTACATTGTCAACTTTTTATCTGGAGCCTCAAACTTTGTGGGCATGTTCATATCCCCAAATGATGATGCTACACCAAGTGGTGCATCAAGGGGAGATGATTTGCTTGACTCAAACATGGTGAAACCATTTCTGTTCATTTTTATGGTTCACCAAAGTTACATTGGCCACTTTGCCCAAATGAGTTCAAATTTGGTGTAGGGGCCTAATTATATGTGACATTTGATCCTGTTAAGTCCCATGTCAAGTGGATGTCATTTGCTTGACCAAACACTGATCAAACACCTTCTGTTCATTTACCAAAACAAGTGGTTGAACCCTTTTTTACTTTTCTCCATGGCCTCAAATTCTTACCACAGCTTCCCCTGATCATCCTCTACCCTCCAGTAACTCTCGTCTGCCTTATCTCAATTATTGGAGGGGGTAAAACCCCAATTTACACTGTTGGACGAGAGGATTCGCCCTCTCCCTCACCTCCCTCCTCATCCCAGTGGTTCCCCAGAGCATCCAAGACCCCCTCGCCATTGTTTACTATCCCCTAGTACTGCTAGACACTACTGGACACTGGGGGACACGGCCTGGACAGCAAAGACTTGAGCATGCCGGCCAAAGACGCGCTCTGGAGCACGCTACAGTGCACCAAGGCACTGTAGCTCGGCCCTCCCGAGGCTTCCAGGCGGTCTTGGGCAGAGTGGGCGTGTCCATCGAGGTCCCCTCGACATCCACGACCTGTCGGGCTGTCGGTCTTATCCTCCCCGGTCCTCCTCCTCTCTCTCCATGAGCTCGCCGTGCGTGCCCTGGACCGTGCTCACGGTGCACCGCAGCGGCCCCTATAAGAGGCTTTCCCCTGAGCACCTCTTGCCACTGCTGGATCCTCCTCTTCTCCGTGCACCTCCCAGACATCCCCAACCTCCCTCCCGTGGCCTCCTACCTCCTCCATGGCCGGAGTGCCGCCGCGGCCCCTTCCGCGGCCATTCGGCCCTTCACCTCTTCGGGCCTCCCCCGACCTCCCCTGGGCATCTGGATGGATGTGGCGCCCCTCCCTGGGTACTCCGGTGCGCCGCGCACCGCCGTAGGTGGCCGGAATCACCGGCACAGGTGGCGGCCGGGCCTTGCTCTGACCTCGCCCGCGCGCACGTAAGGAAGAAGCTGCCTCTCCCCTGACCCCTCCTCCAGGCGCGGCCGAGCCGCGCGGCACGGCCCCCGTCTCCGGCCGGCGCAAGCTGGCGGTGTGGCGCCGGCGGCCAGCGAGGCCGGGCCTCCCCGTCGTTCCTCTGCCTCAGGCGAGAGGTAGGGGACGACCTCCCCACCAGCTGGCAGGGGGCCCCGCCCGTCAGCGGCTGTGCCGACCGAGCCGGCCCACCCGTCGGGTTAAGTGGAAACGGCTTCGGGCCTATTCGCTTGCCCCGCTGGGAGGCATCTTCCTGCGATGCGCCTTTGACGTCACCGCCTCCATCCCGCCGCTGAGCCACTGGGCTGAGCCAAGTGGGCGTTAGTTAGCTGGGCCTCGCCCAGAGCGCTGTATAAGGTCGAACCCCTATTCTTTTCCTTTTTCTTTATTCTGCCAACTTCAAAAATGCCTAGAATATTCATATGAACTCCAAATTGCATGATTCAAAATTCCTATGACTCCATAAACCATGCTCTATCTGCTGGTGCTACATGCACATTATTCCAGAAACTTTTCCTACACAAATATTTATCAAATACCCATATTTCATTTTCTGTGATTAACTTTAGAAAATCACAGAGAGCTCATTTTTGACCCAAATGTAGTGATTCAAATTCCTAGATGCTTGTCATGCCCAAACTTAGTTTTGGAACATTTTTAATAATAGTTTCTGTACCCCACTAAATAATGAGCCATTTCTTCCTATTTATCAGCTTTGGAAAATCCTAGGAAATTCATTTCAATTCCAAATCCAGTGAAACCAACTCCTAAATGCTTCTAAAATCATGACTTGGTGATGGGTACCTTTGCTCATCATTCAAGGAATTATTTCTGTATACTTCTTCCAAATCCATAAACCCTTTAGTTCCATCATATTGAAATGTTCCCAACTACCTATTGATCCAACACCTATGAAACCACCTTGGTCATTTCTAATATGACCAGAGGTATCCTAGAAAAGTCCAACTCCTATTTTTAGAGCACTTTTATTTTTTGCTTTTGATTGTGTTGCTTATTATGATTGTTTCCATCGTTAGTTGACGTAATAAACGGAGTATTCGGAGATGGACCAGAAGATTTGAAGACTCAGAAGAATAAGCCAAGCAGCCCTTTGACCATGTTCAAGAGACCTTTTTATGCATGTCTCATAGCACCTTTATATTCAATGCATCGGAATCATGTTGAGGTGGAAACCACCTTGGTTGCTACCCCTGTTACTTTACTGTTGAAACTTGCATCAAACATGACCCTACCTTCCTATGAGGGTTATGTGGGTGGGAGTAGATAGATATATGCTATAGTAGTTGGCTACGCAAAATGGGTCGGGTATATGCATGGTGACGGAAGCAGGATACTTTCAAAAGACTTTTCGAAAACCCCGTCGGGTGCCATTTATGCCCGAGGGAGATGGTGAGATGGGTAACCACTTGATGACGAAGTGGTGTACCGAGGAAAGTGTGTGTGTTTTGAAAATGGATTGGTTTAAGTTGCGACCGTTATTCCAACCTTACATGTGCAACCACTCTACCCTTATATAGGAAAGGGCATTATTGATTACCTAGGTCGATAGTAGCATGGTGCCCGCATTACTAGTGACGGGAGTGACATGAGGTCACTCTTGGGACGGGGTCGCGCTTGGATAGGCGGCCATGACTGTCTTTACAGGGCACCGGACACACCGTTGGTACCCCGTGCTTGTGATATGTGATGAATTCGGAGCGAGTCTCCACAAACCTTGAGATGTGAAAGGTTTGGCACAGGGGCTGTTACCAATCGAGTGGACTCCATATTAGTGTCGCCTAGGGAAAGATAATGATCGGGTTCTTACCCCGAGTACTTGAGGTACCGCGGGTCGTGAATGACACGGAAGTTCCTCGGATCTAGTGGGTAAAGTGTGCAACCTCTGCAGAGTGTAAAACTATTCGAATAGCCGTGTCCATGGTCATGGACAGTTGGGTAACCGCTCTTGGGCTACGTCCAATGTTTGCGAAACCTGGTATGTGTGTGAGGAACAACATGGTTCAGTGAGATTGATGATGTGATACCTGAGGAAGTTACAATGATCTTGAACATGAGTTGATTACAACTCTTTCTCGATATGATGTCTGTGACCTCCTGTTACTTGTTACAGACACATGCATATCCATGTTACATGTTGATCATACTTGCATATGAAAAACTAGCTTTTCGCAAAACTGCCAACCTAGCAGTAGAGCCTTGCATAAATATTCTGTTATCACACTTGGGTTGCTTGCGAGTACATTCAATGTACTCATTGGCTTGCCACTGGTTATTTTATTGGCCAGGCATGAGAGCACAGGCTATGATGAAGATTTCTTGGTGACGAGCATGCGAGCTAGGACGCTTCCCAGTCAGAATGCCTGTAGGGCTAAGGCAGATGGCATGGGTCCCAGTTGTCTTTGAAGATTTTCCGCTGCGATGATATACTCAAGACTTGACCATTATGGTCCTATTTGTGTAACAAGGTATGTAAGGATGTAAGACTCTTGTTATTCAGCTTTTGTGTGTTCAGTGAGCATTGATCTCTGGGATCACTGTACACGTGCATTCGGTGATCACGACTTACGAGTCGGGGTCCCCACAGAGCTGGTATCAGAGCCATCCTGACTGTAGGAAGCCTTAGTTAGCATGGTCGTTAGTTAGGGTAAAACTATTTTCAAAACTATTACTAGTTTTCAAAACTATCTATACTTCTCTTCCCTTCTCAGTTTTTCGAAAACTAGGCTATACTTGATCTCTTCCCCTTCAAAACCTTGGTCGCTAAAACCCCTATGCCCCTGACCACTAGATTTTCTGTAATCCTCGTGGAGTGCACCTTGCCAAACACTCACCCACCACTTTTGCACACAAGATTGGTGACACCACGACAAGACGGTACCAACAGAAACTACAACCTCGATGAGTGAGGACATGAAGACCCAGAAGATGGTGGTACCCTTGACAGTGTCCCAAGAAGATGCAACGTTGGCCTATGATGACCAGGGTATAGGTTATGCAAATCATGATATACACCGCTAATAAAGTAATCATGTCACTACCGTTGTTGTACCGACAACCACCGGTGGATGAGAACCTTGCCATTTGGTCCGCCTCACTATAGTGAGCAGGAAAACGGTTCTCTTCGTTCCACGCTCTTGGTGTCGATGTTTTCATCAACGAACCCGACATGGTGGACCTCTATTATGCCATGTTATTGTCATTGCATATGGATTGCCTACCTGGTACCCTCGACGCCCCAGAAGGCACAAGGGATTGTCATGATTAAAGAGACAAGAGAAGACCAAGTCAACGCCAGCTACAAGGAGGCACCTTCACCACCTCACCTCATCAGGCGAGAAGATGTTGAAGATTCTTCAGGCTCAACCCGGATCATTCATCAAGCAACTACAAGGAGCATAGCAACATCCAAGGAAGCTCAGAAGACTGCACGAGGCACAAATCACGGCACTGAGTCCGAGAACCCCTAGGGTAGGATGAGTCGTGTACCCCCTATGCGCAGTCGAGTCCATATGATGGTTCGAACAGAACCATGATTGTGTGTTGTTTGCTTTTATTCGTTTGTGTTTTGATATAAGTCGCACTTTTGCCCCAGGCAACAAGTGCATGGCTATATCACCTCCCTTGCCTTGCTTCTTTTGTTTCTGCCTTTTTGCACCTGTTTGTTGCACCTGCACAACAGAACCCCCTTTAGGCATTCCCCTCCTCTACGCTGCTTCTTCCCTCTATTCTCTTTCCCCAATTGAAGACCCGCAAGACAAGATGCACCAAGGATTCTACCTCGACAGCCAACTGGCACTGAAGACTTCTGCTACAACCTCCGCGATCTATTGCAACCCCGTAGAGTTATGTTTAACCCTCCAGACCAGTAACCCTCTTCCTAGACCCTTTGAGACTTCCCGAGACACTCCAGCACGAATCCTTAACCATGTGCCTAACTCATGGTAAGGCGAGAGAACCTGTTAAGCCTTTGTAACCTTGCACAACACTGGGTTCGTAAAGGAGCTAGTGGACACGATGAGTGAGCACATTTACATCCTGATATAGCACGAGGTCTGATGATGCCATAGATAGACAAGTTCGAGGATATTGGACAGATGACTTGGTGGATTATATCAGTGACTTCGAGGAATTATCTGAGATCTTGATGTATTGTGAGGTTTTCATATTGGTGAGGTCATGACTTTGGGGAAGTATGTTGGAGTGCCTGTTGGACATGAGATTTGGATTTATGTAGATGATTCCGGTTGGTATAATGCTGGATATGTCCGCATGACTCGGAGTAAGATTGGATTTAGGCCTATGATCCTGATTATGATATCATGCTCCTCGGTGGATGATGACCTAGGAGATTGGATTATTTGTCGGGATTGATTTGGGGATCTATATAATCGTGATCTTGGGATTTACTTGACTCGGATGATGGGAATTTGGTGGACATACTATCATGATGCATAGTCCTTCCAAGTATTTGGGTATTATAGAGACTTGAGATCTTGTGGAGCACCGTAGACATCGGATTTGTAGGATTGTTGGATTATGTGGTGATTGATGGAATTACCGGGCTATTGGAGTTGATCTATAGGAAGGAAACAAAATCTTGGAGTGGCATATGACGTGTTTCCTTAGATTAGAGATGCATTATCGTGAGCCTTGCAAGATTAGGTTGAGTGCTTGGATTGTGGAGTTTATTTCAGCTCGGCAACATGTATGATCTACCTTTGGATATTAGAGGTAGGCATACATATAGATTTGGGGATCATAGACAGTATAATTTTGTTAGACCGACTCTTGAGAGTCATAAGGATATGCATGGCATGAGTGGTGATTGAAGTTGGTCTCTGCGAGAAGATGCTTTTTCGTTTGGAGTACTAGATAGAGCTATTGGCATCTCAGAAACTGTGCTTGAGGATAAGATGATATAAATTCACTCACTCACTAGAATCCTTGAAACCCTTAAGCCCCACCAAGCCACCACCTGGTCAGATTCTGACCACGGGCCTTGACTCAGAGTCAGGAAGGCCTCTGCAATACTCAACCGAGACCACCACCAATACCCCAGCTTACCTTGCGTACCCCTTAGACCTCATGGAGTAGGTGGACAAGATGGGTAACATCATTATTTGACGGCCTACTTGTCTGCCCGAAGACAAAGAAGAGACGGGCAGCTGGATAGAAGACAATTGAAGACCGCCCTATCAAGAAGGAAGATCTACACCGACCACCGTCATCAAGAAGGAAACTTCCGCGTTGAAGACCGGGCGTATCTGCAAACCACTCCTCTCAAAGGAGCCGAGCAATCCCGTGTCGAGGAACGCTCACACCAAGTTGTATCAAGACTTGAAGGCACGATTCTGGTGGCACGAGATGGAAAGAGAAATTTGCAACCTATGTTGCAAAGTGTGATGTGTGCCAAAGGGTCAAGCTGAATATCAGCGACCTGCTGGATTGCTTCAACCACTCAAAGTTCCTGAGTGGAAGTGGGATAAAGTCGGGATGGACTTCATCACTGGATTACCAAGGTCGAATAGAGGACATGACTCTATCTGGGACATAGTCGATCATTTGACCAAGGTGGACCATTTCATTCCTGTCAAGACCACTTATGATGGCAACCCGCTGGCAGCTCTCTACATCGACCGAATCATAAGTCTTCACGGTATTCCCAAGGAGATTGTGTCAGGTCGAGGAACCCAGTTCACCTCTAGGTTCTGGAAGAAGTTCCGAGAAGCCTTGGGAACCAAGTTGTCTTTCAGCACGGCTTTCCACCCACAGACCGGAGGTCAGACTGAGCGAGTCAATCAGATTCTCGAAGTCATGACTCCGAGCCTGTGTCTTGGCATATGGAGCCAAGTGGGAGGATTGTCTCCCTTTTTGCCGAGTTCTCCTATAACAACAGTTACCAGTCGAGCCTTCTGATGGCAACATTTGAGGTGTTGTACGGACACAGTTGTCGCACACCCCTCAACTGGTCAGAGACTGGAGTAGGGCTAGTCCTTGGACCGGATATTCTCCGCGCAGCGGAAGAGCAAGTCCAACTAGTCAGAGAACGTTTGAAGACAGCCAATTCAAGGCAATAGAGCCATGCTGATACTCACCGTCGGAACATGAGTTTCCATATCAGGGACCATGTGTACCTGCGGGTAACCCCTCTGAAGGGAACCAAGCGTTTCCACGTCAAGGGGGAAGCTCGCATCAAGGTTCATTGGACCCTTTGAGATCACTGCTAGTCATGTGGTAGACGGCTCCCCAGCTAGATCTATCACCTGAGATACCCTCCGTGCACCAAATCTTCCACGAGCCCCCACTCTGGAAGTACTTCTTACCTCCTAGCTAGCCCGATGCTCGCAAGGACATCAATCACCGAGCCTTTGACAGCTAACCCAACCTAACCTATGCAAGAGACCCCTCAGCAACCTCCATCAAGGACGACCTCAAGCAAGAAGCCATACCATCAAGCACATCAGGATTGCAAGGAGCACCGCTCGGAAGCAGAACCAACAAGAAGAAGTGAAGACTACCCCGTATCCAAGACTCCGCCTTTCTTTCCACGCCTAGTCTGGGAATCTCGGGGACGAGATTCTTGTAAGGGGGTAGGTCTGTCACACCTTGATTTTCATGTCACATTTCTTAAGCTAATTCTCATGTTAAAAATGTGGATTTGCAAAAACTTTTGAGTGTTTTTGACTTTGCTTGATTTGACTCTTGTCTGCTGTTTGCTAGTGCTCTAAAAATCAAATAAATCCTCCAACTCTTATACTTCATCTCCTTGACCCAAAACCTTTTCCCAATGATCATGCCATGTGTATAGACCAGTATAGAATTTTCTTATAAAAATATTTTGGCCAAATGGTATTTTCTAAAATTAGTTTTTCCAAAAACCCCTGAATTGAGGTTTGCACTGCAAGTACCTTATTTAGGGTGTGAAAAATCTTTCCAAAAGTTTATTTGAATCCTATTAGATATAGGACTCCCAGAAACCACAAAAGTATAATTTTAAAAGTTATTTTTATATTTTATTTAAAAGCTTTTTCTTAAGGCCAGAAATGGTCTTTAATAGGGAAAAATTATTTAATCATTTCAAAAATATTTGCCAAAATTCAGGGAGACTCATAGGACATATATTGTCCATATATAAGAGTTTCAACACATGGTCATGTTCAAAATATTGGACAAATCCTTCCAAAACCCTTTCTGGATATTTCAAGCTTTTGAAATATTTACAAAGGAAATATTCTCCAAAAATTCCAGGGAAATTCTATCATGTCACATATGACATATTTGATGATCTTGCAAAGCCTCATGCCTTGAAGATCAAGGAAACATCCTCAAACCCCTTCAAAACCATTCTGTCCATATTTGAAGTTTGAGCAACTCTACATTGCCAAACTTGTCCAAATGCTCTCAAATTTGGTGCACATGCTAGAATGGCCTAATAAGGCATCTAGACCAAATGGCACAAGATTTGGAAAACAGCAACTTGATCAGATCACCCCAAAACCCTTTCTGTTCAAATGCAAATTTGAACAACTTTACATTGTCAACTTTTTATCTGGAGCCTCAAACTTTGTGGGCATGTTCATATCCCCAAATGATGATGCTACACCAAGTGGTGCATCAAGGGGAGATGATTTGCTTGACTCAAACATGGTGAAACCATTTCTGTTCATTTTTAGGGTTCACCAAAGTTACATTGGCCACTTTTCCCAAATGAGTTCAAATTTGGTGTAGGGGCCTAATTATATGTGACATTTGATCCTGTTAAGTCCCATGTCAAGTGGATGTCATTTGCTTGACCAAACACTGATCAAACACCTTCTGTTCATTTACCAAAACAAGTGGTTGAACCCTTTTTTACTTTTCTCCATGGCCTCAAATTCTTACCACAGCTCCCCCTGATCATCCTCTACCCTCCAGTAACTCTCGTCTGCCTTATCTCAATTATTGGAGGGGGTAAAACCCCAATTTACACTGTTGGACGAGAGGATTCACCCTCTCCCTCACCTCCCTCCTCATCCCAGTGGTTCCCCAGAGCATCCAAGACCCCCTCGCCATTGTTTACTATCCCCTAGTACTGCTAGACACTACTGGACACTGGGGGACACGGCCTGGACAGCAAAGACTTGAGCATGCCGGCCAAAGACGCGCTCTGGAGCACGCTACAGTGCACCAAGGCACTGTAGCTCGGCCCTCCCGAGGCTTCCAGGCGGTCTTGGGCAGAGTGGGCGTGTCCATCGAGGTCCCCTCGACATCCACGACCTGTCGGGCTGTCGGTCTTATCCTCCCCGGTCCTCCTCCTCTCTCTCCACGAGCTCGCCGTGCGTGCCCTGGACCGTGCTCACGGTGCACCGCAGCGGCCCCTATAAGAGGCTTTCCCCTGAGCACCTCTTGCCACTGCTGGATCCTCCTCTTCTCCGTGCACCTCCCAGACATCCCCAACCTCCCTCCCGTGGCCTCCTACCTCCTCCATGGCCGGAGTGCCGCCGCGGCCCCTTCCGCGGCCATTCGGCCCTTCACCTCTTCGGGCCTCCCCCGACCTCCCCTGGGCATCTGGATGGATGTGGCGCCCCTCCCTGGGTACTCCGGTGCGCCACGCACCGCCGGAGGTGGCCGGAATCACCGGCACAGGTGGCGGCCGGGCCTTGCTCCGACCTTGCCCGCGCGCGCGTAAGGAAGAAGCTGCCTCTCCCCTGACCCCTCCTCCGGGCGCGGCCGAGCCGCGCGGCACCGCCCCCGTCTCCGACCGGCGCAAGCTGGCGGTGTGGCGCCGGCGGCCAGCGAGGCCGGGCCTCCCCGTCGTTCCTCTGCCTCAGGCGAGAGGTAGGGGACGACCTCCCCACCAGCTGGCAGGGGGCCCCGCCCGTCAGTGGCTGTGCCGACCGAGCCGGCCCACCCGTCGGGTTAAGTGGAAACGGCTTCGGGCCGATTCGCTTGCCCCGCTGGGAGGCGTCTTCCTGCGATGCGCCTTTGACGTCACCGCCTCCATCCCGCCGCTGAGCAGTGGGCGTTAGTTAGCTAGGCCTCGCCCAGAGCGCTGTATAAGGTCGAACCCCTATTCTTTTCCTTTTTCTTTATTCTGCCAACTTCAAAAATGCCTAGAATATTCATATGAACTCCAAATTGCATGATTCAAAATTCCTATGACTCCATAAACCATGCTTTATCTGTTGGTGCTACATGCACATTATTCCAGAAACTTTTCCTACACAAATATTTATCAAATACCCATATTTCATTTTCTGTGATTAACTTTAGAAAATCACAGAGAGCTCATTTTTGATCCAAATGTAGTGATTCAAATTCCTAGATGCTTGTCATGCCCAAACTTAGTTTTGTAACATTTTTAATAATAGTTTCTGTACCCCACTAAATAATGAGCCATTTCTTCCTATTTATCAGCTTTGGAAAATCCTAGGAAATTCATTTCAATTCCAAATCCATTGAAACCAACTCCTAAATGCTTCTAAAATCATGACTTGGTGATGGGTACCTTTGCTCATCATTCAAGGAATTATTTCTGTATACTTCTTCCAAATCCATAAACCCTTTAGTTCCATCATATTGAAATGTTCCCAACTACCTATTGATCCAACACCTATGAAACCACCTTGGTCATTTCTAATATGACCAGAGGTATCCTAGAAAAGTCCAACTCCTATTTATAGAGCACTTTTATTTTTTGCTTTTGATTGTGTTGCTTATTATGATTGTTTCCATCATTAGTTGACGTAATAAACGGAGTATTCGGAGATGGACCAGAAGATTTGAAGACTCAGAAGAATAAGGCAAGCAGCCCTTTGACCATGTTCAAGAGACCTTTTTATGCATGTCTCGTAGCACCTTTATATTCAATGCATCGGAATCATGTTGAGGTGGAAACCACCTTGGTTGCTACCCCTGTTACTTTACTGTTGAAACTTGCATCAAACATGACCCTACCTTCCTATGAGGGTTATGTGGGTGGGAGTAGATAGATATATGCTATAGTAGTTGGCTACGCAAAATGAGTCGGGTATATGCATGGTGACGGAAGCAGGATACTTTCAAAAGACTTTTCGAAAACCCCGTCGGGTGCCATTTATGCCCGAGGGAGATGGTGAGATGGGTAACCACTTGATGACGAAGTGGTGTACCGAGGAAAGTGTGTGTGTTTTGAAAAACGGATTGGTTTAAGTTGCGACCGTTATTCCAACCTTACATGCGCAACCACTCTACCCTTATATGGGAAAGGGCATTATTGATTACCTAGGTCGATACTAGCATGGTGCCCGCATTACTAGTGACGGGAGTGACATGAGGTCACTCTTGGGACGGGGTCGCGCTTGGATAGGCGGCCATGACTGTCTTTACAGGGCACCGGACACACCGTTGGTACCACGTGCTTGTGATATGTGATGAATTCGGAGCGAGTCTCCACAAACCTTGAGATGTGAAATGTTTGGCACAGGGGCTGTTACCAATCGAGTGGACTCCATATTGGTGTCGCCTAGGGAAAGATAGTGATCAGGTGCTTACCCCGGGTACTTGAGGTACCGCGGGTCGTGAATGACACGGAAGTTCCCCGGATCTAGTGGGTAAAGTGTGCAACCTCTGCAGAGTGTAAAACTATTCGAATAGCCGTGTCCACGGTCATGGACAGTTGGGTAACCGCTCTTGGGCTACGTCCAATGTTTGCGAAACCTGGTATGTGTGTGAGGAACAACATGGTTCAGTGAGATTGATGATGTGATACCTGAGGAAGTTACAATGAGCTTGAACATGAGTTGATTACAACTCTTTCTCGATATGATGTCTGTGACCTCCTGTTACTTGTTACAGACACATGCATAGCCATGTTACATGTTGATCATACTTGCATATGAAAAACTAGCTTTTCGCAAAACTGCCAACCTAGCAGTAGAGCCTTGCATAAATATTCTGTTATCACACTTGGGTTGCTTGCGAGTACATTCAATGTACTCATTGGCTTGCCACTGGTTATTTTATTGGCCAGGCATGAGAGCACAGGTTATGATGAAGATTTCTTGGTGACGAGCATGCGAGCTAGGACGCTTCCCAGTCAGAATGCCTGTAGGGTTAAGGCAGATGGCATGGGTCCCAGTTGTCTTTGAAGATTTTCCGCTGCGATGATATACTCAAGACTTGACCATTATGGTCCTATTTGTGTAACACGGTATGTAAGGATGTAAGACTCTTGTTATTCAGCTTCTGTGTGTTCAGTGAGCATTGATCTCTGGGATCACTGTACACGTGCATTCGGTGATCACGACTTACGAGTCGGGGTCCCCACAAGAGATCTACCCCGTGTTATACGAAGGGCTGATTCTTCGCCCAGCCAGGTGCAATTGAACACCTTAAAACTAGGAATATTATATCTGCACCAGGGGCTAGTACCTAGCCCCACATGTCAAACTCCTACGACTAAGTGAAAGCAATAACGCCGCATAGTCTGATTGCCTGGTTCGCTCCGCATACACCTTCTACACGGACCAACACGTTGGATAAAGAGTGTATTTGCATATGACCGAACACCCCAGTACTATGTACCTGGGGGCTGAAGCCGACGACTAGAAACTTCCAGATTTAAGATAAACAGTCACACAAGAGGTAAACGATGTTGATATTATAAATAGCGCAAAAGTTATATACACCGCATTCATAAGCCTAGTATTTATATCTGGATACAATCACTCGAAGACAACATCCTTTGAACACTAGCCTTCTACAAGGCGGGTGTCTTCGATGACATCCTCGAAGTACTTCTCCGGCTTGCGGTGCTCCTTGCTTGCGGGAGGGCCAGCAGTAGCTATGTGCATTGCATTCATCTTCGCCCAGTGCACTTTGACGCGAGCGAAGGCCATCCGAGCACCTTCTATGCAGGCCGAACGCGTTAGTGTGTCGACCCGCGGACTCGCCTCAACGAGACGCTTCACCAATCCGAAGTAACTACTTGGGATTGGCTCAGCGGGCCATAGCCGGACTATTAAGTCCTTCATGTCCGAACCCGCCATGTTGTGCAGCTCAACCAACTGCTTCATCTGGTCGTTGAGGGGCACTGTATGTTATGGAGCATAGAACTGCGACCAGAACAATTTCTCCGTGTTGTCCCCTCCTGGGCTTGTAAGTATTGAGCGGCATCTGCGCCGCTCCTCGAAAGATCAGCAAACACGCTTGGAGAACTCCATAATCGTGACATCCCATACTTCCGCCCTCCGAAGATCCTCTGTAAGAGAAATATCTTACCAGATGCTATCTGTCGCGCTTGCTTGATTCCCTCACATGTGCTGCGCGCCTCGCCTCACGCGTCCTGGGCAGACTTTACTGCCGCGGACAGCTCGGATGCTTGCGCCAAAGTCTTCTTCTCCAACGCCTCACACTTCATGATGGCTTCGTTAAGTTCAATCTCGACTTCGGACACCCGAGATTTTTGCTTCTCGCACTCGGCCTTTTCGGCCTCCAATTCGGCAACCGCTTTGTCAGCGGCTACCTTGTTAGCCTCGGCCTAGTTTTGTCTTGTTTTGTCTTGTACTTGGGTTGGTCTTGCATTTGCATCATGTTTAAATTTTGTTAAACTTGAATTGGGGAATGATCAAACCCTAGCACCAAATGAACTCAACTAGGTTCAAACTAAAATCTTTTTCAATAAACCCAAAAATGCCTTCATCTTTGTTTGATAATTTTGGCAAGGGTTTTGATCCAAACCAAAAATATTGAACATTTTTAGGGAATTATTTGGGCTTTGAATTAAATCAATAAGTATTTGAATTGGAGCCGTTTAAATGCTATATATATATTTTTAAATGGTCCAAATATTCTAAAGTTATTTGTGGAGCCCTGAAATAATTCAGTTAACCTCCAAAATAATTGTCAGAATTATCTAAAATGATTTAGTCCCTAAACTAAATCAGAACAAAGAAAACAAAATAGAAAAGGAAAAACAGGAAAAGGAAAAGGCTTACCTGGACTTACCTGCGGCCCAGCTGGCGGCCCAGCCCACCTGGGCCTCCCCTGCCAGTCATCCCTGTCCTCTCGCCAGGAGGACAGGGGAGCGTGCTCGCTGCGCGCTGGCCACACGCCGCGCCACCTCCTGCTTCCCACCACTCCCCCGATGTGCCTGGAGACGCCACGCACCCCTTGGACCCCCTCACTCTCTCCCTCGTTCTCATCCTCTCCCCCAGACCTCTCTTTCTCACCTGCCCGAACGGGTTCGTCGCCGCCGCTCTTCACCACCGCGGCGACCGTCGCCCCCTCGCTGCAGCGCCATGGCCGAGAGCTCCGCCGTCAACTGCTTCATCGAGAAGGCCGAGACGCAAGCGCTTGTTTGCCCTGCACCGCCCTCACCGAGCTTATCCCCGATCGTCGTCGCCGGAGATCCCCCTCGACGCCCTGCTCTACTCCGAGCCTCCCCCGAGCCCACGTCGATGCCTCTGCAACCACCGTGAGCTCCCGCATCGGAACCCCCTCTCCCCAAGCTCGATTACACCCTCTAGCCGTGCCAGCCGCCGTACCCGAGCGCTGCCGTCCGCCATGGCCGTTGCCGTCGCAGCCACCGTGCATCTTCGCTCGAGTTTGCGCCTCCAGCGTGCTTCTGGAGCAACGGCAAGCCCAACGCAGCCCCTAGCTAGCTTCCTCGTGCACTGAAGCCACGCGCCCGCATGGTCCGAACTCCGGCGCCGCCCCGCTCGTCGGTGCGGTCGATTCAGGCGACCCTAAGGCCTCCCGATCGTTCTGCTGGATGCAGACGAGCACGGGCTACCTTCTGGTGGTCCCCGCGAGTCCAGCCGCCGCCCGTAGGTCAAGTCCGGCGAGTTGCCGCCGTGGATTTGGTCGCCGCCGGCCGAACTCCGGCGACCGCCGACGTGGCACCGAAGTTAGCAGCTTAGACACGCGCTTTTTAACCACCAGAGTCACTGACAGTGGGCCCCAGTGCCTGTTATTTAGTTTAGCTAGGTTTAATTATATACTGTTAGATATTGTGCGACTGACTAGTGGGCCCAGGCCCCACTAACAGTTTAGTTAGTTCTTAGCTTAGCAATAATTAACCCTGTTAACTACTAGTGACACTGAAATGCCGGGCCCACATGTCATGTTTGACCTGGACCAGCCTCTGTTGACATGCTGACGTCAGCATGAGGTCATGTTGACGCAGTAAATGTTTTCTGAGATTTTAAATAAATCAGAAATGATTTATTTATTTCAGAAAATAGCTAAAACTTCTAAAAATCACAAAAAATAATCCATAACTCAAATGAAAATAATTTATATATGAAAAATGATCAGAAAAATTCAAGGAATCTGTTTATGGCTTTTTCATGCATGTTTAAACAACTTATGCCTGCTGATCAGGTCAAATCAAATAAATGGCATTTGAATAATCACATATGGAGTTTGAATTTGAATCTTGGATACAAACCAACTTCATTTAAATTGTTCCTAGTTGCATTAGCTCAAACCACAGCATATTGCCATGTCATGATCATGCATCATATTGCTGCATTGCATTGATTGTGTTCCTTTTGTGTTGCCGCTATTTGTCCCCTCTCAGTAGACGATGTTTCGACGATGAGTTCGATGACACCGATGAAGAACTATTACTATCTTCAGAAGTGCCAGGAAAGCAAACCCCCATTGAGCATCCCGATACAATCCCACTCTCTCGCTCCTGCTCTCTTTTACTGCATTAGGACAACAACGTTTTGAACTGCTTTTTGCTGCGGTAGCTGAACCCCTTTCCTCTGCATGACCTGTCATTGCCATAGTAAATTGTTGAAACCCACTAGCATGAGTAGGAGTTGTTTGATCCATGTTGTGCCTACTCATCCATGCTTGTATGTCATGCCTGCTATTGCTTAGAGTTGTGTCAGGTCTGATTTATCGGGGATGAATTGGAGTGAGGTCATCATGTCCTACTGTTGAGAGCTAAGTGTGTGAACACGTTTTGGTAAAGGTAGCGGTGAGAGGCCATGTAGGAGTACATGGTGGGTTGTCTCACTGGAACCGTCCTTAAGAACTGAGTTCTGTTTAAGTTGTCCAATGACTAACTACTACCACACATTGGGTTCTGGTAACTCGACCCATCTCGACTTATTAATCAACTAGATCTCTGTCCAGGAGTTGCAACTAGTTTCTGGTGTTTGTAGGTAGTGCTAGTAGTCTACCAAGTGGCACACGGTACAGGTGGGCTTGGGTCAGACTAGGCACCGTGGCACAATGTACCAAGCGTAGATCCATCCGTCGAGGTGGGCTTGGGAACCCTGCACACATCATTTGGGGCCGTGAGCGACACCCCGGCCGGATCTCCTTACGGATGGAACCCAAATAGGCGATAAACCTGGACTAGAGTCTTGTGTGGTTAGTCAGGTCGTCGCCGACACCCTCGCTAGGCTTCCGTTTGAAGGTTGCCGAGATACACGGCGTGTACATGGCGGTAAGTGGCGAGAGCGTGCGTGAAGAAGTACACCCCTGCAGGGTTAACATGATCTATTCGAATAGCCGGGTCCGCGGTTATGGACTTCTTGGATGCTTACGTGGTACATAGACAAGTGAAAGTGGATACTCTAAAATACTCAAGACAAGTGTGAGTGCTATGGATGGCGTTCTCGTAGGGAGACGGGAGCGGATCCATAGTGGTGTATTTGATTGGTGAATTTGTGGACTCGTGTGCGCCACCTCAAAAGAGTTACTTGCAGTTGTAGTTCAGGATAGCCACCGAGTCAAAGCTGGCTTGCTGCAGTCAAACTCCACCACCACTTTGTTGATACTGTTGCATATGTAGCTAGTTCTGATGTAAGTCTTGCTGAGTAACTTTGTACTCACATTTGCTTAATTTATGTTTTTGCAGAGAGACTTCGGTCTCACTAGTGGTTCCGCGTGGACTTCGACGTTTAGCTTGTTACCTCAGCTACGATCTGTGCCCTTGGGAGGGTCTTGTAGGTAGTCAGGCTTCTCAGCCTTTTTCATTTGTAGTTATCTATACTCAGACTTGTTATGCTTCCGTTGCCTGTATGCTCTGTATGTTGGGTCATGTGACCTCTTTTTGTAATAAATGCTATGATGGCTCTTCTGGGCCTTTATTTATATGAGTTGTTGAGTTATGTTGTGATGCCATGTTGTACAGCACATACTTGCATGTTATGCGTACGTGTAATGTGTATTGCTATGTGTGGGATCCGACACCCTAGTTGTTTACCCTTGTTAGCCTATCTTACAGGGAAATGTCTCCTAGTGCTTCCACTGAGCCTTGGTAGCTTGCTACTGCTCCGGAACACTTAGGCTGGCCGGCATGTGTCCTTCTTCGTTCCTATGTCTGTCCCTTAGGGGAAATGTCACGCGTTGTTCCTTTAAGTCCTTGTAGCTTCCTGCGACTTGGGTTCATACGTTGATGACCGACACGTTCGTTGCTGGGTCATGTATTCTGGTCTCTGTAATTTAGCGACACTTCTGGTTTATAACTAGTCATGTCGGGCCGGGTTCTCTGTCATATGGATGCTAGCGACACTATCATATACGTGTGCCAAAATGCACAAACGGTCCCGGGCCAGGTAAGGTGGCACCCGAGGGGATACCATGCGTGAGGCCGCAAAGTGATATGATGTGTTACAGGCTAGACCTGTGTGACTTAGGATCGGGGTTCCGACAGCTTTGGTATCAGAGCCTGACTGCCTGTAGGATTAGTAAGCCAAACTGGTCGAAGTTGTGTCTAGAAACTCTTTAGTTATACAAGGGAATTCATTGTGGAAGGGAATGTAAGGCTCTTTTTACTCCTTTACCTTGTGACCTTCTGATCTGAGTCACCTTCTTCTATTCTACGGGGATTAAGAACTGGGATTCTCATTCTATTTATCAGGATCACGTTAATGGTGGATTCAACTCTCAATTCAGTGTCTAGTACTTCCAGATGTTAACAGCTGGTCTCGAAACCTTGTTTTTGTGATGTTGAGTGGCTATGCCACCTTTTTGCAGGATCTTTCAAATCTTTTTGAGCTTTTACAGCCGTTATGCTGTCCGAGTCATCCCAGGTTTCGAGATAATCTGATGCATTTGCAAATCATTCCTACCTGTTCTTAATGTTCTTTTAGGCCAGATTAACCACATTAGTCGGTGTGTTGAGGTATTCCGTTGCCTCGACATATAGGTTGGAGCTATTACTATGACCCTAGGTGTCTTAGAAGATCACCCAGTAATCTAGCAATACTTTATATTCCTAGTGTGATGATTCTGGCCATCATTCTCGAAAGCATCCCGTGATGCTATTTAGTTAGTAGGCATTCTACTCCTGGGTTCTTGAATCTGAGATTCACCCTACTTACTTCATGTTGGTAGTGTTTGCTAGATCCTTTAGGATATTAGTAACCTTGTCATAGTCCTCGAGGTCCGTGGTGAATCGTTCTTCCAATACCATGAACCGTTATGGCAGAAATTCTTCTGAACCAAAAGATCACAACCAGAGTGCTCTTGATGAGTTCACCATCCCACATTGTGACTCTGCCAGTCCTACCTTTCTGCATGGGTTATCCGGAAGAAATATGTTGAACTAGTTCGACATGCTAATCTATGCATCCACAACTCATAAATTCATATGTGCTTTTGGGTTGTCCCTCTTCGGTCTATTCCTACCTTAGTCTATCAATGGATAGTCAGGAGTAGTTGTGCATTCGTGTGCATCGATGCCTATTATCCTTGTGGTCCGTCAAGCCATTCTATTCTGGAATGACTAGGAGAAACAAACTCCATTACCTTATCCATATCTAGGATTGGGTCAAAGCAGTTGTAGCCCGCAGATCAAATGCCAACCCAGCTTTTGCTCTGATCTACCTTGGAGTGTTACCTCTTTTATGTCAAGAATGTCATGGGGATTGCACCACCTCCCATGAACTCTTGATACAGTGATAATTCTCGCCATCATCGTTATTCCTCAGTCTCCATGTTATTGTAACTGGAACACCGACAAGTGAATCATGATGTGTGAATCAATACCCCTAGCAACCTCGTTGCTTGGTGGTTAAAGGACAACAATTTCCTTCTTAGTGTGTTGGTTACTAAATCACCATTCTCAGATTGATCGTGTTACCTAGTCCATTTTCCTAGTGCACTTTTCGATCAACGAGTTAGGATTGTATAAATCTCTCGCTCTTTTGATCATATCGTCTTGCCCTGAAAAGCAAGATTGTTCTCGAGCTTCATAACATATCGGTGGTTCGTGATTTTCCGAATATCTTCTCGGAAGTATTACCAGGTTGTCCCCTGACCGTTATGTTGAGCTTGTGATCAAGTTGGTATTCTTGTAAACCACCCTTTCTCCAATAATCTGTGTTGGATATCCTGAGCTAGTTGGTTAAGCTAAACAACAACTTGGAGAGTTGGAAGATAAAAGCTTAATCCACATAGCTCACTCCAAAGGGATATCTTGTGTGTGTATTGAAGATAGATGATATCTTCTTCAATTGATCCTCGTGATCATTTGTGGATCTATTGTCTTGTCCAGACTTTGATTTGAGTATGGGTTATCGTCAAGTCAAATCAGAACCAACGATATTCGTAACGATCTCTTACTCGTGGTTGATCCCTCGAGCATACACCCTTACATCCTTTGGTCTGACCAATGCTATGACCGTGTTCACGTAATTGTGGAATTCCGTCCATATGGAAGCCTCGAGGAATTGTTGTCGAGCCCATCGGCAACATGTTATTCTTCTCCATGATTTGTGATGAACATTAAGCTAGTGTTGGGAACTTTGTGTGCAATGTCTTCGTGTTCCGTTCATGAAGCTTATGCTTGGATGGAAGAAGTGACTTCCTCAAATTCATGTGCATTTGGTGCAAGTTGCCGCTGTGAGTTCGAGAAAGATTGTTTTTGTTTTCTCTGGTATCATCCCAAGTCAGTTATGCATGTGCGAAGTACTCTATGGTTTGATAGGTTGGTTGCCTCCATTCTATATGTGTCCCTAGCACACCAAGCCACTAATTGATATGTTCAAGGAGAAGAAGTTCCTTCATAAGAGCTAATCATATGACTTATGTAAGGACTTCATTATCCGTGATGATGGTATCCAATCAGAACTCGGTAGTGTTTCGTTGTAAGACTACCATGTGGTCATGCTTGTCTTGAACAATGTGTTCACATGTTTGTAGCACAACCAGCTCATGTTTTGGAGCTTACTATCGCGGTCCATTTCCCGAGAATCTCACAACGTCGTCTCATCGATTTGGGTTGCGAACTTTAATTTTTCTTTCTAGACTCGATGAGTCTAGAATATCCTGACACCAACCAGAACTGAATCTCTGGCAGATATGATGGTTGGAGCATTTTCCAAGAACTATAATTTTGGTCTCTCGATAACCGGTAAAGTGGATGTCGTGGCCAACCCACCCAGCCGGAAGACCTATTGCTGTAGTATCTTGATTGAAGAAGTTGGCCACCTCCCCATAAGGATTTCGTAGGATTTACTCCCTAGTTGCTTCTTATGGATTTTTGTGCTCCTGAAGTCCGACCTTTTACTTGACGTTCTAGGTACCAAACCATTTTAACAAATGGGTTGCGCTAGCACATCAAGGAGAACATTAGAAGCGGAGTGATAAATGTCTCTCGGTCGATCATCCAGATTTTGCCCCTTGACTCCGCTAAGGTGAAATCTGTGAAAATGTTGTCTTCCTTTGCATCTGCATCGTCCATCATTATTCATCATGGTAGTATGTGGTGTTGCCAGGATCCTTGACACGGATATTGGTAAAGGCTTGATGAATATGGGAATGCTCAAGTTCTTGAGAGCACGCACAAGCTCTAGGCGTTATCACTGTCACTAACCGGGATTGCTCCCAGTGTTCTTGGTTATGCTATAACCTCTCCAAGAGTAGATTCACTCTCTACTGTTGGGTTTCTTCCCAGTTACCAGAATCATTCCCAGCATTTGCTTTTTTTTCCCAGCTTGCACCGTCAATGTGCCATTTTACCATGGGTCCCATCCATTTCCGGTGATAAGAAAAATCATCCGTTGTGTTGTCATCAACAAGGTAATCCACATCATCCATTCTGACCCGAGAGTGTCGTTCTCTCGAACTCCGTCAAACGATCGTTTGTGATTGCCCTACGCTGGTATAAAGAATTTCAATGATATCGATATCAAAAGTAATTCGTTTTGCCACTTAGGGGAATAACTCTACGAGTCACCTTCTCCAAGGTGCCCCGTCTAGAGACATCGATCACCATCTTCTTAGGTGTGGAGTTATTGCCTACCAAGTGAACCTTCATCGTTTGTCTCACTGCATCTCTCTGGATGGGTGTTCCGTGTCTCAGCTCAAGGGATGTTTCGACGTCTCAATCCATGAGTTGATCTTGAATTGCTCGATCTTCGAGAAGATCAAATCCTATAGAATTCCCGTTATTTTGTTGTCGTGTTGGATGAAGTTTTGAAATCAAAGATGCCAAGATCAACATGATGCAAGCAATCAACTTTTTTTATGAGGTGCAATTGGATCATGAAGATTGTGTTAGTTAGTATCCCCTCTGATTTCTTATCTCACGTCCTGAATCTCGGGACGAGATTCTTGTTTAGTAGGGGTGAGTTGTCACATCCCTAGTTTTGTCTTGCACTTGGGTTGGTCTTGCATGTGCATCATGTTTAAATATTGTTAAACTTGAATTGGGGAATGATCAAACCCTAGCACCAAATGAACTCAACTAGGTTCAAACTAAAATCTTTTCAATAAACCCAAAAATGCCTTCATCAATGTTTGATAATTTTGGCAAGGGTTTTGATCCAGACCAAAAATATTGAACATTTTTAGGGAATTATTTGGGCTTTGAATTAAATCAATAAGTATTTGAATCGGACCCATTTAAATGCTATATATATTTTTAAATGGTCCAAATATTCTGAAGTTATTTGTGGAGCCCTGAAATAATTCAGTTAACCTCCAAAATAATTGTCAGAATTATCTAAAATGATTTAGTCCCTAAACTAAATCAGAATAAAGAAAACAAAATAGAAAAGGAAAAACAGGAAAAGGAAAAGGCTTACTTGGACTTACCTGCGACCCAGCTGGCGGCCCAGCCCACCTGGGCCTCCCCTGCCACTCATCCCTATCCTCGCGCCAGGAGGACAGGGGAGCGTGCTCGCTGCGCGCTGGCCACGCGCCGCGCCACCTCCTGCTTCCCACCACTCCCCCGATGTGCCTGGAGACGCCACGCACCCCTTGGACCCCCTCACTCTCTCCCTCGTTCTCATCCTCTCCCCCAGACCTCTCTTTATCACCCGCCCGAACGGGTTCGTCGCCTCCGCTCGTCACCACCGCGGCCACCGTTGCCCCCTCGCTGCAGCGCCATGCCCGAGAGCTCCGCCGTCAACTGCTTCATCGAGAAGGCCGAGCCGCAAGCGCTCGTTTGCCCTGCACCGCCCTCACCGAGCTTATCCCCGACCGCCGTCGCCGGAGATCCCCCTCGACGCCCTACTCCGCTCCGAGCCATCCCTGAGCCCAAGTCGACGCCTCTGCAACCACCGTGAGCTCCCGCATCGGAAGCCCTCTCCCCAAGCTCGATTACACCCTCTAGCCGTGCCATCCGCCGTACCCGAGCGCCTCCGTTCGCCATGGCCGTTGCCCTCGCAGCCACCGTGCATCTTCGCTTGGGTTTGTGCCTCCAGCGTGCTTCTGGAGCAACGACAAGCCCAACGCAGCCCCTAGCTAGCTTCCCTGTGCACTGAAGCCACGCGCCCGCACGGTCCGAACTCCGGCGCCGCCCCGCTCGTCGGTGCGGTCGATTCCGGCGACCCCAGGGCCTCCCGATCGTTCTGCTGGATGCGGACGAGCGCGGGCTACCTTCTGGTGGTCCCCGCGAGTCCAGCCGCCGCCCGTAGGTCAAGTCCGGCGAGTTGCCGCCGTGGATTTGGTCGCCGTCGGCCGAACTCCGGCGACCGCCGACGTGGCACCGTAGTTAGCAGCTAAGACACCCGCTTTTTAACCACCAGAGTCACTGACAGTGGGCCCCAGTGCCTGTTAATTAGCTTAGTTAGGTCTAATTATATACTGTTAGATACTGTGCGACTCACTAGTGGGCCCAGGCCCCACTAACAGTTTAGTTAGTTCTTAGCTTAGCACTAATTAACTCTATTAACTAGTAGTGACAGTGACATGCCGGGCCCACATGTCATGTTTGACCTGGACCAGCCCCTGCTGACCTGCTGACATCAGCATGAGGTCATGCTAACGCAGTAAATGTTTTCTGAGATTTTAAATAAATCAGAAATGATTTATTTATTCCAGAAAATAGCTAAAACATATAAAAATCACAAAAAATAATCCATAGCTCAAATGAAAATATTTTATATATGAAAAATGATCAGAAAAATTCAAGGAATCTGTTTATGGCATTTTCGTGCATGTTTGAACAACTTATGCCTGCTGATCAGGTCAAATCAAATAATTGGCATTTGAATAATCACATATGGAGTTTGAATTTGAATCTTGGATTCAAACCAACTTCATTTAAATTGTTCCTAGTTGCATTAGCTCAAACCACAGCATATTGCCATGTCATGATCATGCATCATATTGTTGCATTGCATTGATTGTGTTCCTTCTCTGTTGCCGGTATTTGTCCCCTCTCAGTAGACGTGTTCCGACGATGAGTTCGATGACACCGATGAAGAACTATTACTATCTTCGGAAGTGCCAGGCAAGCAAACCCCCATTGTGCATCCCGATAAAATCCCACTCTCTCGCTCCTGCTCTCTTTTACTGCATTAGGACAACAACGTTTTGAACTGCTTTTTGCTGCGGTAGCTGAACCCCTTTCCTCTGCATGACTTGTCATTGCCACAGTAAACAGTTGAAACCCACTAGCATGAGTAGGAGTTGTTTGAGCCATGTTGTGCCTACTCATCCATGCTTGTATGTCATGCCTGCTATTGCTTAGAGTTGTGTCAGGTCTGATTTATCGGGGATGAATTGGAGTGAGGTCATCATGTCCTACTGTTGAGAGCTAAGTGTGTGAACACGTTTTGGTAAAGGTAGCGGTGAGAGGCCATGTAGGAGTACATGGTGGGTTGTCTCACTGGAACCGTCCTTAAGAACTGAGTTCTGTGTAAGTTGTCCAATGACTAGCTACTACCACACATTGGGTTCCGGTAACTCGACCCCTCTCGACTTATTAATCAACTAGATCTCTGTCCAGGTGTTGCAACTAGTTTCTGGTGTTTGTAGGTAGTGCTAGTAGTCTACCAAGTGGCACATGGTAAATGTGGGCTTGGGTCAGACTAGGCACCGTGGCACGGTGTAAAAAGCGTAGATCCATCCGTCGAGGTGGGCTTGGGAACCCTGCGCACATCATTTGGGGCCGTGAGCGACACCCCGGCCGGATCTCCTTACGGATGGAACCCGAATAGGCGATAAACCTGGACTACAGTCTTGTGTGGTTAGTTAGGTCGTGGCCGACACCCTCGCCAGGCTTCCGTTTGAAGGTTGCCGAGATACATGACGTGTACATGGCGGTAAGTGGCGAGAGCGTGTGTGAAGAACTACACCCCTGCAGGGTTAACATGATCTATTCGAATAGCCGGGTCCGTGGTTATGGACTTCTTGGCTGCTTACGTGGTATATAGACAAGTGAAAGTGGATACTCTAAAATACTCAAGACAAGTGTGAGTGCTATGGATGGCGTTCTCGTAGGGAGATGGGAGCGGATCCATAGTGGTGTATTTGATTGGTGAATATGTGGACTCGTGTGCGCCACCTCAAAAGAGTTACTTGCAGTTGTAGTTCAGGATAGCCACCGAGTCAAAGCTGTCTTGCTGCAGTCAAACTCCACCACTCCTTTGTTGATACTGTTGCATATGTAGCTAGTTCTAATGTAAGTCTTGCTGAGTACCTTTGTACTCACGTTTGCTTAATTTATGTTTTTGCAGAGAGACTTCAGTCTCACTAGTGGTTCCGCGTGGACTTCGACGTTTAGCTTGTTACCTCAGCTACGATATGTGCCCTTGGGAGGGTCTTGTAGATAGTCATGCTTCTCAGCCTTTTTCATTTGCAGTTGTTTGTACTCAGACATGTTATGCTTCTGTTGCCTGTATGCTCTGTATCCTGGGTCATGTGACCTCTGTTTGTAATAAATGCTATGATGGCTCTTCTGGGCCTTTATCTATATGAGTTGTTGAGTAATGTTGTGATGCCATGTTGTACAACACATACTTGCATGTTATGCGTACGTATAATGTGTATTGCTATGTGTGGGATCCGACACCCTAGTTGTTTACCCTTGGTAGCCTATCTTACAGGGAAATGTCTCCTAGTGCTTCCACTGAGCCTTGGTAGCTTGCTACTGCTCCGGAACACTTAGGCTGGCCGGCATGTGTCCTTCTTCGTTCATGTGTCTGTCCCTTAGGGGAAATGTCATGCGTTGTTCCTTTAAGTCCTTGTAGCTTGCTACGACTTGGGTTCATACATTGATGACCGACACGTTCGTTGCTGGGTCATGTATGCCTGTCTCTTTAATTTAGCACCACTTCTGGTTTATAACTAGTCATGTCGGCCCGGGTTCTCTGTCATATGGATGCTAGCGACACTATCATATACGTGTGCCAAAATGCTCAAACGGTCCCAGGCCAGGTAAGGTGGCACCCGTGGGGATACCGTGCATGAGGCCGCAAAGTGATATGATGTGTTACATGCTAGACCTGTGTGACTTAGGATCGGGGTCCCGACAACAGTTTAGCTCTGTAAATATGCTACTCTATGGATACTTCATATGATTCTTTTCAGAATCATAGAAAGCATCAGGGGCTACTGGTTATATATGTGTATTTAAAACAAATAAAATTTCTTTACAGCATTACATTGCTTACCTCAAATCTTGTCAAAAGGCTATTGAAGGCTTCATCTAGCCCGCCCTTGACGGACTGAATCTTCTTCATCACCACACCCATCACGGTGTGGTGTTCTTGAATGACGAGAGCACTTTGCAGTGCTCCCTCCATAGAACCCGGTGCCTCCGGATTAACTTCGGGCGCTGCCGTATCCTCCTCTGCTTGAGGAATTGGGTATTCGGACCCCCGGAGCCGCGCTAGGCTCCAGGATGATGTTCGGTGGGTGCCCGGATTGATTGGGCCCCACGTCTTCGGCCTCCATGGGGGTCGTCTCCCCATGGTCAGTGGCCGTCGAGGTATTACCCCTGGCCGCCTTGTCTCCTGCCTCACCCTCATCTCCTTGGGCAGAAAGCACCCGCTGGGACGACACTTTGGTGTCCCCACCGATTACGGGCAATGGAGCACGAACTGGTGGGTCACTCTCCACCTCTCTAGGCGCCAGAGAGTTCCCCTCCGATGAGGTAACATCGGGGTTTACACAAGGAGGGTTGTAGGTCAGCAGGAGAAAAATATTAAGTAAAATACCAGAAAAATGAATAAACAAAGGTTCAGCACTTGAGTCCGGACTGACTTACATCTCGAGCAGGGGTTTTTTCCCTGGGCTTCATCACATAGCTATGTTCGGATGAACTCGAACTAGCTCCGAGGTTTAGTTTCCTCCGGGGCGCGGCCGTACCCGCATCAGCGACAGCCCCCCTCTTCCTCCTCCTACCTTGCGTAGGGGGCATTTCTTCTTCTTCCTCTTCCTCCTCATCATTTTCCTCCGCCTCGTTAGAGGAAAGGATGTGGAGGTCCTTAGGCTTCTTGCCCGCAGGACGGGGGCTGTCTCCGGCTCCCTTGCCCTTTGTCTTCTTGGGCTTCTTGGTCGGCGCCTTGTACGGCGCCGGAACCAGCATCGCCGTCAGTAGAGGCGGTGCTGGCTCTTCGGGCAAAGGCGCCCAACACTTAATCTGGGTCGCCTTCTTCGTCCAGCCCTGTATATCACGTAAAAATTCCAACTCCTATTATCATTAAATAAGGGAAAGGGTAAGTGTTCGGCAAGGATTATTATTACCTTTGGGGTGGAAACTTCGGTGCTGAAGCCCGCATCCTCGGCCTCTTCGGGCCATTCCTTCTGGCTCTTGAAGAGGTGCTTCCAGATCTCCTTGTGTGTAGAGTCGAAGAGATGCTTCAGCGGCTTGTCTCCTACCGGATCGAACTCCCATAGGGAGGAATCCCGACGTTGGCAAGGGAGAACAAGTCGGGTCTGCATCACCTAGACCACGGAGGAGAGCAGGTTCCCCTTGGAGATTAAGCCGGACACACGACTCACGAGAGTCGTCACCTCAGTATGCGACCCCCAGTCTAGACCTTTCTTGGTCCAGGAGGTCAACCTCATTGGGGGTCCGGATCTGAAAGCAGGTTCCGCTGCCCACTTGGTGTCGTAGGGTTCGGTGATGTAGAACCATTCCTGCTGCCAGACCTTGTTCCTCTCCACGAACGAGCCCTTGGGCCAAGTTGCGTTCAGGAGCTTGCTAATCATGGTGCCCCCACACTTCGCGTGTTCCCCGTCAACCACCTTCGGCTTCATGTTGAAGGTCTTAAGCCACAGGCCGAAGTGTGGGGGGATGCGGAGAAAGGCTTCACACATCACTATGAAAACAGATATGTGAAGAATTGAGTTCGGGGCTAGATCGTGGAAATCTAGCCCATAGAAGAACAAAAGACCCCGAACAAATGGGTGGAGTGGAAACCCTAGCCCCCTAACAAAGTGAGAGGTAAAAACTACCCTCCCGCCCGCCTTAGGAATGGGAATCACCTGGCCCTTAGGGGGGACTCGGTGTGCGATGTCGCCGGCGAGGTACCCCGCGCTCCGTAGATCCTCCACGGTCTTTTCAGTGACCGTGGAAGCCTCCCTCTTGCCTCTGGCACCGGATCCAGCCATTGCTGGGAGGAGGAGTAGTGGTTGAGGAACGAGGAGTAGTGGGCGCAGGAGATGAGAATACGGGGGTAAGGGAGATTGGAGAGCTTGAGCTTGAGGAAGGCGTGGGGCTGGTGAAAGGGATTGGTGTCCTTTTATAACACGACGAATACAGAGCGTCCCCCCACTTTAGCCATAAAACTCGCCGGTTCCCATAGCGGTCGTGCATAATGCGCAGTGTGGGTGCTCAGGTCACACTAATAAGGATCCCACAATAAGCGCGCACGATCTCTATTATGATGGGACATGTCAATGAAGATATACCTCGAAATGCGAAACTAGGACCGAATAAAACGGTTTAATATATTAGTGGGTTGGACGCGACGCTTCACCCAAAAAGTTGTCAGTAGAGACACACTATTCATTTTCTTTTAAAAGCCTTGCCTTCAAGGCTAAGGGTTGTACTAATCTTGCAGAGCCGAACACAATCCACCTGTTTGCAGAAGATATATTTGCGAGAAGGAACCCGCCTTGCAATGCTGAAGACAATATGTAAGCCGAACTCATCTTCATCGAAGACAGGTTCAGGGGCTACTGAGGGAGTCCTGGATCGGGGGGGTCCTCATGTGGCCGGACAAACTCTTGGTGGGCCGGACTGGTGGGCCGTGAAGATTACTACAAGATTAACTCTCGAATCCGGATAGGACTCCTGTATTCCTGTAATGGTGTCACACCCTGCATTTTGTAACATGTTATTTGTATCTTTGAAGCATGAAAATTTGGACCAACAAAAAAATTTAGCATCATTTGGCTTTTATTTGGAATTGAGTTTTCTTCATGTGCTTTTTCATGTGCTCATTAAAGTCAACTATAATCTCTTGTAGATTTCATCTCCATACCCAAAACTTCTGCCCAATGATCATGCCAAGTGTTATATAGCAGTATAGTATTTTCTTACAAAATTAATTTGGCCAAAAGGTATTTTATAAAATTAGTTTTCTAAAAACCCCTGAATTGAGATTTGCACAGCAAGTACTTGATTTAGGGTGAGAAAATTATTTCAAAAGGTTTATTAGAGACCTAGTAGTCATAGGACTTCCAGAAACCACAAAGGTATAATTTTAAAAGTTATTTTCCTATTTTATTTAAAAGCTTTTTCTTAAGTCCATAAATGGTCTTTAATAGGGGAAAATTATTTAACTATTTAAAAAATATTTGCCAAAATTCAGAGAGACTCAGAGGACATATATTGTCCATATATAAGAGTTTCAACACTTGGCCATGTTCAAAATAATGGGCTAAACCCTCTAAAACCCTTTCTGGATATTTCAAGCTTTTGAAATATTTACAAAGGAATTTTTCTCCAAAAATTCCAGGGAAATTCTATCATGTCATATATGACATATTTGATGATCTTGCCAAGTCCCATGCCTTGGGAAGCAAGAAAACATCCTCAAACCCCTTCATAACCATTCTGTCCATATTTGAAGTTTGAGCAACTTTACATTGCCAAACTTGTCCAAATGCTCTCAAACTTGGTGCACGTGCTAGAATGACCTAATAAGGCATCTAGACCAAATGGCACAAGAATTTGAATAGAGCAACTTGATCAGATCACCTCAAAACCCTTTCTGTTCAAATGCAAATTTGAACAACTTTACATTACCAACTTTTTATCTGGAACTTAAAACATTGTGGGCATGATCAATACCCCAAATGATGATGCTACACCAAGTGGTGCATCAAGGGGAGATGATTAGCATGACTCAATCAAGATGAAACTGTTTCTGTTGATTTCTAGGGTTCACCAAAGTTACATTGGCTAGTTTCTTCAAATGGGCCCAAACTTGGTGAAGCACCCTATTTTCTCATGTCTTTCAACCCTGTTAAGTGCCATGTCAAGTGGAATTCATTTACTTGACCAAACACTGATCAAACACCTTCTGCAGAATTGCTAAAACCTCCAACTTGATCACTTTTACTTTTCAACATGGCCTCAACTTCTTACCACATGCCCATTGAGTTACCAGCTACCTCCAGTAACTCCCCCAGCACCCCAGCTCCATGATTGAGGGGTGAAAGCCCTGATCTACCTTGCTGTACATCAAGCTTTCACCATTTCACCAACACTCTCACTCTCTCTCAGCATCTCCAGGGCATCCAAGGCCTCAGGCCATTTCTTTACTCCTCCCTCAACGTGCTAGACACTGTTGGACACGCTGGTTTGGACCAAACCGGCGAGAGCACGCTGATGCCAGCAATACGCACGCTCTGGAGCGTGCAACAGTGCACCTCCGCACGCTGGCTCCGGCCAATCAACCTCCCCCGACAGCCTCGGGCCTCCCCCTCGCGCCAGTCGAGGCCCCTCGACGTTCGCGACCTCCCCGGCGCTGTCCCCCCTCCTCCTACGCCCTCCAGTGGCCGTCGTCGCACGCGCGCTGGCCGCCCGCGGCGGCCACTCCTCTGCCTCGCACGCGCACACTCCTCTGACGCTCCCCCGCTCCTCTTTTCCCCTCAGCTGGACGTGGAGCTAGTCCACGGTCCTCCCCGGCGTGATCCCAGGCTCCAGAACCCCTCCTAGCCTCGCCTGCAACCTCGCCGGCGCACGGGTCCACGGTGGACCACGGGCGCGGCTATATAAGCCCCTCTCGAGCCTCTCCAGCACCATCCACAGCCTCACTCCACTCCACTGAGTCCCCCAGCATCTCCAGTTCGACCCCAAGAGGTCCGAGTGCTCGGGATCGACCGAAGCGCCGCCGCGTCGGGCCGCCGGCGATCTCGTGGTACGGGCCTCCCCTGCCTCTCCTTCCACCCGTTTCGGAACCGCCGTGCCTCACTGATCATTTCCCCCCTATTTCCCCCTCCGTTTGCAGTCGGAAACGACCGGGGCATCGACCCTCCGACGAGCTTCCGCCGTCCCACCTCGCCGCCGGTGAACAAGGCCTCCCCGCCGTGCCGCACCACCACCACTGTAACCGCCACTCAATGCTGAGTCCATCCCTGGCCTCCGTTGCCGTCGCCGTGGCCGGAAACTTCACCGGTGAGCTCGCCGTCGCCGTGGCCGTGGGGTTAGAGATGACAGGCGGGCCCCGCCTGTCATCCCCTCACCTCTCTCCCTCTCCTCTGTGCCACTGACCCAAGGGCCCCGCCCGTCAGGTTTGAAAACCTGACGTGCGCGCGCAGGCTCCCGTGCGGTTGGGCTGGACCGCATGGGCCGTGCACTGTGGCCTTCTCTGGCCCAGTGCACAGGACCCCTTTTTCTTTTTCTTTTCTGTAAATGCTTTAAACATTTCTACAGAAAAGAATATTGATCCAAATTAAATAATTCCAACTCCTAAAATCTTGTAATATTCCAACCTATTTAATGGTACTACTTTCACTCAAATCCATGAAACTTTTCTGTTCTGTTCAAATTTAAATTCAAATTTGGGCAGTAATACTCCTGTTCTAAAATCAATATATTCCGTTCTGTTACTCCAAAACTCCAACTAAGATTTTTCCCCATCTTAGAAATCCCTCTAGTATTTTACAAAAATGAGTTGACATTTTTCTGAGCACTTTGATTTTTCTGTTGTATTTGTATTCTTATTTTCCCGTGGTTATTATGCGACGTATAGATCCCGTATTTGACGAAGTTGCTGTGGAAGAAGAAGGAGAAGGATTTGAAGACTTTGAAGACCAAGCCAATCCAGGCAAGCAGCCCTTTGACCATGATACACTTGTTCTTCGGAACCCGTCTTGTTTCCGATGCATGATGATTAGGGTTACGATAGTGACCTAGTGATTCCACCATATGATGCATGCCATGATCTTGATCTTGCTATGTGCTAGATGACTTGCATATGGTTAGTGGTTATGATTAGTGGTGCATGTGTGACATGAACCTTCATGGTTGAAGTCTTTGCATAAAACCCCGTCGGGTGCCATTCATGCCCGAGGGAGATGATGATGAGTTGGGTGACCACTTGATGACGAAGTGGTGTGCCAAGGCAAGTGTGTGTGTTTTTCAAACGGATTGGTTTAAGTTGTGACCGTTATTCCAACCATACATGTGCAACCACACTACCCCTTATGGGACGGGGCTTTATTGATTACTTAGGTCGATACTAGCATGGTGCCCGTATTACTAGTGACGGGAAGACTTGAGGTCTTTCCCGGGACGGGGTCGTGCTTGGATAGACGACCATGACTGTTTTCACAGGGCACCGGACACACCGTTGGTCCCTTCGGGTACGCGTGACAATGAAATTAGGGCAAGTCCCGTGATCTATTGTTTGTACCCGAGGGCCGTGTACCAACGAGTGGACTCTATGTTAGTGTCGTCTAAGGAAAGGTAATGACCGGGTGCTTACCCCGGGTACTTGAGGTACCGCGGGTCGTGGATGACACGGAAGTTCCCCGGATCTTGTGGGTAAAGTGTACAACCTCTGCAGAGTGTCAAACTATTCGAATAGCCGTGTCCACGGTCATGGACAGTTGGGTAACCGCTCTTGGGCTACGTCCAATGTTTGTGAAACCATGCGTGTGTATGTAAGTCAAGGATGGTGACTTGACTCGATGAGTTGAACCATATTCATGTTGATATCGGTAACCTGTCTTCGAGGTTACGCGAGTTTATTGATGCATTAACTTGATGGTAGAATATTTGTTCTAGCCTTGCTAGATTGATCATTGTTATTCAAATGCACTGTTACTTTGTACCACATCATGGGTTGCTTGCGAGTACATTCAAAGTACTCATTGGCTTGCCACTGGTTATTTAATTGGCCAGGCATGGAAGAACAGGATTATGAGGAAGAGTTCTTTGGAGACGAACATGCGAACTAGGACGCTATCCCAGTCAGAATGCCTGTAGGGTTAAGGCAGATGGCATGGGTTCTACCCGTTTACCGAAGACTTCCGCTATTTGAGTTATTTGCTATTCAGCCGTGAGGCTCTATCTATGTAAGACTTGGCCATAATGGCCTTAATTCGTGCAAGACTATTTGTATGGATGTAAGACTCTTGTTATTTCAGCTTCTGTGTGTTCAGTGAGCATTGATCTTTGGGATCACTGTACACGTGCATTCGGTGATCTCGACTTCTAAGTCGGGGTCCCCACAGAGCTGGTATCAGAGCCATCCTGACTGTAGGAAGCCTTAGTTAGCATGGGCGTTAGTTAGTTGAGACCCCCTTTTCAAACCTTCTGAACCTCTCTTCTTTTCTAAACCTGAGATTTCATCAGCTTATTAACCCCTCCTATTCCACCTTTGTAGATGGCCGCTGTTCCCGAAGAGCATCTGACCACTGGGTTTCCCTTACTTCTCGAGGATAGCCTCCAGGAGTGTCAGTTCCACCGAGCACCCATCCTCACCTACCTTGAGCATTGGGTGAGCGATACTGAGGTGGAGTACCATGTGGAAGTGATCGTGAAGGCAAACGATCCTCCCACAAGTTGGTTCTTCGAGGGACCCCAGATGGCAACACTACCACTCGCTGTTGAGGCTGCTGCACTCAAGGCATTAACCCGTCTCTGCGAGCTTCTTCCGGAGATGGCAGCCAAGATGGCAACTCGCTTCTTACCTTACCGGAAGGAAAGTGACGAAGAAAGCAGCGCACTAGCCCCTCCACTGAAGGAAGGACTCTCGCTTCGGTTCCAGACCTACTTTAGTCTGTGTGCCGACAGCTTGGCACAAGACTTGGCCTCGGAATCAACGAAGCTTCGAGAAGAACTTCACAAGACTAAGGCACTTCTTCGTCGAGCTCAAGAGAAGGCAAACAGGACCAAGAAGGAAGGAGCACCTTCTGGACAATCCGCTATCGCATATCGAGGCGGAAGGCCCTCCGAGGATGTATCTTCCAAGGGTGAAGAACCACCTCGGCGACGCCGGATGACGGCAAGGGAATATCGCAAGCTTTTCCCTGCACCATCGTCGAAGCACCGTCGTATCCAACTCCTCCACTCCCCCACTCCCTCCAGCGACAAGGGAGCCCAGACAGATGAAGACAAGGAGGAAGACCCAGAAGAGCCGGAATACGCGACCGAGCATTCCGCCGCTTAGGCATTACTCGCTACTCGGATATGCCAGTTGTAACCCCTACGGTAGGATAGGTCGTGTAACCCCTATGCGCAGTCGAGTCCTTGTATGGTTCATATGAAACCATCTAGTGTTTGCTTTTGTTGTGTCCGGATGTATGTCGTAATCTTCCTTCGGGAAGGTGTAAACGACTACATCACCCATTTGGATTTTAATGAATGTGTTTTGGCCTTACGGCCCTTGCATGATTTGATTTAGTGTCACACCCACCCCTTACTAGGCACCCATCTATCTTGCTTTCCCTCTTCCGAGTCATGAGACCTTTTACCGCTCCAACAGGATGCCTGTTGTAACTCGTACTGGTACCTCTACCCAGCAGCCCGAAGCCGGAGCATCCTCTCAGCCAGAGGCAGGCCACGACCAAACCAACGACCAAGCTCCACCACCACCTCCTCCAAGCATGGACATGGCTCAGCTTCTCCAAGCTTTCCGAGAGGAACGCCAAGCCAACACTGCAGCTCTTCAGATGATTGCTCAAGCTGTCACCAACAACCGCCAGCCGGCGGGGAATGGCAATGGACGTTCCACGTTGGCAGAGTTCAAGAAGCATGCACCGCCAACTTTCATCGAGACTGCAGAACCCCTGGATGCAGATGACTGGGTCCGTTCCATTGAGGAAATCCTGGAACTAGTCGGATGCACCGAAGACCGCGAGAAGGTGGCTTATGCAGCCCACTGCCTCGGGGGAACTGCTAGAGCTTGGTGGGATGGATTCAAGGTCATGCATGCTGAATAAGACATCACTTGGGTTAACTTCAAGGCAGAATTCCGCAAGGCCCACATTCCTTCCGGAATCATGGCTATCAAAAAGCGTGAGTTCCGAGCCCTGAAGCAAGGAAGTGGCACTGTCAAGGAGTACATGCAGAAGTTCAGTGTTCTGTCAAGGTATGCCCCTGAAGATGTCAGCACTGATGCTGCCAAAAGGGAGCGCTTCATGGAAGGCCTTAATCAGACTCTGCAATACTCGCTTGTCGTGTGCGACTGCCCGTCTTTCCCTGACCTGGTAAACAAGGCACTTATGCTTGAAGACAAACGGTGTGCTTTGGAAGACACTCGCAAGCGCAAGTTGGTCAGTAAGGGAAGTTCCAGCAACCAGAAGCCTCGTCCGTGGCAGTCAGCCCCGGCCAAGCCAACCTATCAGCAGCCAAGAGCTCCTGCACCTCGTGCCAATCCTCAGCCTCAGCAGTATGCCAACCCCAGGCCAGCTTTCAACCCCAATACCAGTGGTGGCAACAAGATCAACAATCCAAACCAAGTCACTTGCTTTGGATGTGGTCAGCCCGGACACATCTCAAGGGTGTGCCCCAACAAGAAGCCTGATGCCCCGCGCCCCAATGCGCAGAACCAGGGACAAGGCCGTGGAATGCCACCAAGGAACCCAGCTCCTCGCAATCCACCGAACCATGGGAAGGGGCGTGTGAATCACGTCACTGCTGAAGAAGCCCAGGAAGACCCGGACGTCGTGCTGGGTACGTTCCTTGTCAACTCATCACCTGCAACTGTCTTGTTTGATTCTGGAGCAACGCATTCATTTGTCACTCAAAGATTTGCATTAAAAAGTGGCATGACCCCTACACCCCTGAATAACCCTATGGTGGTACAAACCCCCGGAGCCGAGATGAGAGCCAAGATAGGATGTAAAGGAGTCGGTATTAACATTAACGGTGTAGATTTCCTAGCAGACCTTATCATCCTGAGATCGCAAGGCTTGGATGTGATCTTAGGGATGGATTGGCTCAGTAAGCACCAAGGCTTGTTAGATTGTGCCAATTGGACAGTCACTGTGACCAATGACCAAGGAGTCGAAGTCAAGTTTGCTCCCAACTCCTCTTTCGCTCAAGCCGCTAAAGTCAACTGTCTGTCTGAAGTTGGGCTAGATCAAGTACCGGTGGTATGTGAGTATCCTGATGTCTTTCCGGATGAACTACCGGGAATGCCCCCTGACCGTGACATTGAGTTCATCATCGAGCTCATGCCCGGAGCAGGACCCATCTATAAGAAGCCTTATAGAACGGGGACAGAAGAATTAGCCGAGTTGAAGAAGCAGCTAGAAGAACAGCTAAGGAAGGGATTTATCCGCCCAAGTGCCTCCCCTTGGGGATCTCCTGTTCTGTTTGTGGCAAAGAGGGACGGTACCATCCGCTTATGCATTGACTATCGTTCCCTCAATGAAGTTACAATCAAGAACAAGTATCCACTTCCCAAGATCGAAGATCTATTTGATTAGCTCAGCGGAGCCAAGGTATTCTCCAAGATCGACCTCAGATCTGGGTATTACCAGCTGAAGATCAGACCCCAAGATATTCCGAAGACGGCATTCGTAACCAGATATGGCCTGTACGAGTGCACGGTCATGTCTTTTGGGTTAACCAATGCCCCAGCTTACTTCATGTATCTCATGAATAAAGTCTTCATGGAATATTTGGACAAGTTTGTTGTTGTCTTCATTGATGACATTCTTGTGTTCTCGAAGTCGGAGGAAGAACACGAGCAGCACCTGAGGATGGTCCTAGACAAGCTTCGTGAGCACCAACTGTATGCCAAATTCAGCAAGTGTGAGTTCTGGCTGCATAAAGTTGGATTCTTAGGTCATGTCTTGACCGAGGAAGGATTATCTGTTGATCCTGCAAAAATCGAAGCTGTGACCCAATGGCAATCTCCAACGACCGTCAAGGAAGTCAGAAGCTTCCTCGGACTAGCGG
Organism: Secale cereale; assembly: GCA_902687465.1. Lineage (NCBI taxonomy): Eukaryota > Viridiplantae > Streptophyta > Magnoliopsida > Poales > Poaceae > Secale > Secale cereale. The sequence continues at coordinate 501,698,554 of LR738710.1, forward strand.
GCTATTACCGAAGTTCGTGGAAGGATTCTCTAGCATTGCACGACCAATGACTCAGCTCCTCAAAAAGGACAAGAAGTTCGAGTGGACGCCAAAATGCGAAGAGAGCTTCCAAGAGCTCAAGAAGAGATTGACCACCGCCCCAGTTCTGGCAACACCCGATATCCACAAGGAGTTCGTGATATATTGTGATGCCTCTCGAACCGGATTGGGAAGCATTCTGATGCAAGAAGGCCGCGTCATATCATACCTCTCCAGGCAGCTACGACCCCATGAGGAGAACTACGCTACTCACGATCTTGAGCTAGCGGCAGTAGTTCATGCCTTGAAGACATGGCGGCATTACCTCCTAGGGAAACGGTGTGAGATTTACACAGACCACAAAAGTCTGAAGTATATTTTCAGCCAAAAGGAATTGAACATGAGGCAACGGAGATGGTTGGAACTCATCAGAGATTATGACCTCAGTGTTCAGTATCACCCTGGGAAGGCTAACGTGGTGGCCGATGCCTTAAGCAGGAAGGCTTGCTCTTTGAATGCCATTATTCAAGAAAGGCAGCCAGCCTTGTATAAGGAGATCGAACAATTCAGTTTGGAATTGGTCACCCCCGGACTTCTGGATCATTTGGAAGTCAGACCAACCCTGATGGACGACGTCAAGAAGGCTCAAGATGGACACGCAAGCATTGAAGGCATCAAGAAGAAGATGAAGCTGGGCAAGGCCCCAGGATTCTCCGAAGACGAGCACGGGATTGTTTGGTACAAAGGTCGCCTCTGCGTACCAAACAACACCGAGTTGAAGACGCTGATTCTGCAAGAAGCCCACGACACTCCGTATTCCATCCACCCCGGAGGAACCAAGATGTACCAAGACTTGAAGGCATGATTCTGGTGGCACGATATGAAGAGAGAGATTGCAACCTATGTTGCAAAGTGTGATGTGTGCCAAAGGGTCAAGGTTGAATATCAGCGACCTGCTGGATTGCTTCAACCACTCAAGGTTCCTGAGTGGAAGTGGGATAAAGTCGGAATGGACTTCATCACTGGATTACCAAGGTCGAATAGAGGACATGACTCCATCTAGGTCATAGTTGATCATTTGACCAAGGTAGCCCATTTCATTCATGTCAAGACTACCTACTCAGGCAACCAGCTGGCAACTCTCTATATCAACCGAATTGTAAGTCTTCACGGTGTTCCCAAGGAGATTGTGTCAGATCGAGGCACCCAGTTCACTTCAAGGTTCTGGAAGAGATTCCAAGAAGCCTTGGGAACCAAATTGTCTTTCAGCACAGCTTTCCACCCACAGACCGGAGGACAGACTGAGCGAGTCAATCAGATTCTCAAAGACATGCTCCGAGCATGTGTCCTGGCATATGGAGCCAAGTGGGAAGACTGTCTCCCTTTTGCCGAGTTCTCCTATAACAACAGTTACCAGTCAAGCCTTCAGATGGCACCATTTGAGGTATTGTACGGACGCAGATGTCGCACACCCCTCAATTGGTCAGAGACTAGAGAAGGACTAGTCTTTGGACCGGATATTCTCCGCGCAGCAGAAGAGCAAGTCCAACTAGTCAGGGAGCAATTAAAGGCAGCCAAGTCAAGGCAGAAGAGTTATGCTGACACTCGACGCCGATACATGAGTTTCCGTGTCGGAGATCATGTGTACCTGCGGGTAACTCCTCTGAAGGGAACCAAGCGTTTCCACGACAAGGGGAAGCTCGCGCCAAGGTTCATTGGCCCTTTCAAGATCACCGACTGACGAGGAGAAGTGGCTTATCAGTTGGAACTACCACCTGAGCTATCCGATGTGCACAATGTATTCCATGTGTCGCAACTTCGGAAATGTCTCCAAGTACCAGACAAGCCCAATCTCTACAAGGATGTGGATCACCAAGCCATTGATCTGCAGCCTGATTTGACCTACCGAGAGAAGCCCATTCGCATTCTGGACGAAGCAGAACGACGTACGCGGAGCCGTACCATCAAGTACTTCAAGGTCCAGTGGAGCAACCACACCGAAGCAGAAGCAACCTGGGAACGAGAAGACTATCTTAGATCCGAGTTTCCCGACCTCTTTTAAGCCCTAGTTTAGGAATCTCGGGGACGAGATTCTTGTAAGGGGGGTAGGTCTGTCACACCCTGCATTTTGTAACATGTTATTTGTATCTTTGAAGCATGAAAATTTGGACCAGCAAAATTTTTTAGCATCATTTGGCTTTTATTTGGAATTGAGTTTTCTTCATGTGCTTTTTCATGTGCTCATTAAAGTCAACTATAATCTCTTGTAGATTTCATCTCCATACCCAAAACTTCTGCCCAATGATCATGCCAAGTGTTATATAGCAGTATAGTATTTTCTTACAAAATTAATTTGCCCAAAAGGTATTTTATAAAATTAGTTTTCTAAAAACCCCTGAATTGAGATTTGCACAGCAAGTACTTGATTTAGGGTGAGAAAATTATTTCAAAAGGTTTATTTGAGACCTAGTAGTCATAGGACTTCCAGAAACCACAAAGGTATAATTTTAAAAGTTATTTTCCTATTTTATTTAAAAGCTTTTTCTTAAGGCCAGAAATGGTCTTTAATAGGGGAAAATTATTTAACTGTTTCAAATATATTTGCCAAAATTCGGAGAGACTCAGAGGATATATATTGTCCATATATAAGAGTTTCAACACTTGGCCATGTTCAAAATAATGGGCTAAACCCTCTAAAACCCTTTCTGGATATTTCAAGCTTTTGAAATATTTACAAAGGAATTTTTCTCCAAAAATTCCAGGGAAATTCTATCATGTCATATATGACATATTTGATGATCTTGCCAAGTCCCATGCCTTGGGAAGCAAGAAAACATCCTCAAACCCCTTCATAACCATTCTGTCCATATTTGAAGTTTGAGCAACTTTACATTGCCAAACTTGTCCAAATGCTCTCAAACTTGGTGCACATGCTAGAATTACCTAATAAGGCATCTAGACCAAATGGCACAAGAATTTGAATAGAGCAACTTGATCAGATCACCTCAAAACCCTTTTTGTTCAAATGCAAATTTGAACAACTTTACATTACCAACTTTTTATCTGGAACTTCAAACTTTGTGGGCATGATCAATACCCCATATGATGATGCTACACCAAGTGGTGCATCAAGGGGAGATGATTAGCTTGACTCAATCAAGATGAAACTGTTTACGTTGATTTCTAGGGTTCACCAAAGTTACATTGGCTAGTTTCTTCAAATGGGCCCAAACTTGGTGAAGCACCCTATTTTCTCATGTCTTTCAACCCTGTTAAGTGCCATGTCAAGTGGAATTCATTTACTTGACCAAACACTGATCAAACACCTTCTGCAGAATTGCTAAAACCTCCAATTTGATCACTTTTACTTTTCTCCATGGCCTCAACTTCTTACCACATGCCCATTGAGTTACCAGCTACCTCCAGTAACTCCCCCAGCACCCCAGCTCCATGATTGAGGGGTGAAAGCCCTGATCTACCTTGCTGTACAGCAAGCTTTCACCATTTCACCAACACTCTCACTCTCTCTCAGCATCTCCAGGGCATCCAAGGCCTCAGGCCATTTCTTTACTCCTCCCTCAACGTGCTAGACACTGTTGGACACGCTGGTTTGGACCAAACCGGCGAGAGCACGCTGATGCCAGCAATACGCATGCTCTGGAGCGTGCAACAGTGCACCTCCGCACGCTGGCTCCGGCCAATCAACCTCCCCCGACAGCCTCGGGCTTCCCCCTCGCGCCAGTCGAGGCCCCTCGACGTCCGCGACCTCCCCGGCGCTGTCCCCCCTCGTCCTGCGCCCTCCAGTGGCCGTCGTCGCACGCGCGCTGGCCGCCCGCGGCGGCCACTCCTCTGCCTCGCACGCGCACACTCCTCTGACGCTCCCCCGCTCCTCTTTTCCCCTCAGCTGGACGTGGAGCTAGTCCACGGTCCTCCCCGGCGTGATCCCAGGCTCCAGAACCCCTCCTAGCCTCGCCTGCAACCTCGCCGGCGCACGGGTCCACGGTGGACCACGGGCGCGGCTATATAAGCCCCTCCCGAGCCTCTCCAGCACCATCCACAGCCTCACTCCACTCCACTGAGTCCCCCAGCATCTCCAGTTCGACCCCAAGAGGTCCCAGTGCTCGGGATCGACCGGAGCGCCGCCGCGTCGGGCCGCGGGCGATCTCGTGGTACGGGCCTCCCCTGCCTCTCCTTCCACCCGTTTCGGAACCGCCGTGCCTCACTGATCATTTCCCCCCTATTCCCCCCTCCGTTTGCAGTCGGAAACGACCGGGGCATCAACCCTCCGACGAGCTTCCGCCGTCCCACCTCGCCGCCGGTGAACCAGGCCTCCCCGCCGTGCCGCACCACCACCACTGCAACCGCCACTCAACGCTGAGTCCATCCGTGGCCTCCGTTGCCGTCGCCGTGGCCGGAAACTTCGCCGGTGAGCTCGCCGTCGTCGTGGCCGTGGGGTTAGAGATGACAGGCGGGCCCCGCCTGTCATCCCCTCACCTCTCTCCCTCTCCTCTGTTCCACTGACCCACGGGCCCCGCCCGTCAGGTTTGATAACCTGACGTGCGCGCGCAGGCTCCCGTGCGGTTGGGCTGGACCGCATGGGCCGTGCACTGTGGCCTTCTCTGGCCCAGTGCACAGGACCCCCTTTTCTTTTTCTTTTCTATAAATGCTTTAAACATTTCTACAGAAAAGAATATTGATCCAAATTAAATAATTCCAACTCATAAAATCTTGTAATATTCCAACCTATTTAATGGTACTACTTTCACTCAAATCCATGAAACTTTTCTGTTCTGTTCAAATTTAAATTCAAATTTGGGCATTAATACTCCTGTTCTAAAATCAATATATTCCATTCTGTTACTCCAAAACTCCAACTAAGATTTTTTCCCCATCTTAGAAATCCCTCTAGTATTTTACAAAAATGAGTTGACATTTTTCTGAGCACTTTGATTTTTCTGTTGTATTTGTATTCTTATTTTCCCGTGGTTATTATGCGACGTATAGATCCCGTATTTGACGAAGTTGCTGTGGAAGAAGAAGGAGAAGGATTTGAAGACTTTGAAGACCAAGCCAATCCAGGCAAGCAGCCCTTTGACCATGATACACTTGTTCTTCGGAACCCGTCTTGTTTCCGATGCATGATGATTAGGGTTACGATAGTGACCTAGTGATTCCACCATATGATGCATGCCATGATCTTGATCTTGCTATGTGCTAGATGACTTGCATATGGTTAGTGGTTATGATTAGTGGTGCATGTGTGACATGAACCTTCATGGTTGAAGTCTTTGCATAAAACCCCGTCGGGTGCCATTCATGCTCGAGGGAGATGATGATGAGTTGGGTGACCACTTGATGACGAAGTGGTGTGCCAAGGCAAGTGTGTGTGTTTTTCAAACGGATTGGTTTAAGTTGCGACCGTTATTCAAACCATACATGTGCAACCACACTACCCCTTTTGGGACGGGGCTTTATTGATTACTTAGGTCGATACTAGCATGGTGCCCGCAGTACTAGTGACGGGAAGACTTGAGGTCTTTCCCGGGACGGGGTCGTGCTTGGATAGACGACCATGACTGTTTTCACAGGGCACCGGACACATCGTTGGTCCCTTCGGGTACGCGTGACAATGAAATTAGGGCAAGTCCCGTGATCTATTGTTTGTACCCGAGGGCCGTGTACCAACGAGTGGACTCTATGTTAGTGTCGTCTAAGGAAAGGTAATGACCGGGTGCTTACCCCGGGTACTTGAGGTACCGCGGGTCGTGGATGACACGGAACTTCCCCGGATCTTGTGGGTAAAGTGTACAACCTCTGCAGAGTGTCAAACTATTCGAATAGCTGTGTCCACGGTCATGGATAGTTGGGTAACCGCTTTTGGGCTACGTCCAATGTTTGTGAAACCATGCGTGTGTATGTAAGTCAAGGATGGTGACTTGACTCGATGAGTTGAACCATATTCATGTTGATATCGGTAACCTGTCTTCGAGGTTACGCGAGTTTATTGATGCATTAACTTGATGGTAGAATATTTGTTCTAGCCTTGCTAGATTGATCATTGTTATTCAAATGCACTGTTACTTTGTACCACATCATGGGTTGCTTGCGAGTACATTCAAAGTACTCATTGGCTTGCCACTGGTTATTTAATTGGCCAGGCATGGAAGAACGGGATTATGAGGAAGAGTTCTTTGGAGACGAACATGCGAACTAGGATGCTATCCCAGTCAGAATGCCTGTAGGGTTAAGGCAGATGGCATGGGTTCTACCCGTTTATCGAAGACTTCCGCTATTTGAGTTATTTGCTATTCAGCCGTGAGGCTCTATCTATGTAAGACTTGGCCATAATGGCCTTAATTCGTGTAAGACTATTTGTATGGATGTAAGACTCTTGTTATTTCGGCTTCTGTGTGTTCAGTGAGCATTGATCTCTGGGATCACTGTACACGTGCATTCGGTGATCTCGACTTCTATGTCGGGGTCCCCACAAATGGCAAGTTTGGGTTCGGGTGTAGGTTTTCCTTCCTCTGCAAGATGGCATGTACAAACCCTAGGCCTCTCCGATGTGTATATAAACCGGAGGGTTTTAGTCCGTAGAGACTAGAAAGGAATCATAATATCCTCATTGGCTAGACTTAGGGTTTAACCATTACGATCTCGAGGTAGATCAACTCTCGTATTCATATTCATCCATACTAATATAGCAGGAAGTAGGGTATTACCTCGATCGAGAGGGCCTGAACCTGTGCAAACATCGTGTCCCCAGCCTCCTGTTACCATTGATCCTGAAAAAACAGAGTTCGGGACCCCCTACCCGAGATCTGCCGGTTTTGACACCGACACCCATGCATGTATTTCGTAACATTTGTACTCGCACCAGCATGTTAATGATGAGGACAAGCCTTGCCGTGGACTCGTGCATGTATACGTCCATGCAGAGGCGAAATGCCTCCTTAACGTAGATAAACGAGTTTTGTCGGCAAGCTGTCCTGCCGACACCCTCTGTGCGTGCCGGAGCATTACATTTGCGGGGTTGCAAACAGAGGATCCAGCCCCCCCCGCCAACCTTCTTTTAGTAATGGGCACTGCGACCGCCCTGGCTGAAGCAGCGTTCTGGTCGAGGACGGGAGCACCCGAGTTTAAAAGAGAGTGACAGGGTTTTCTCATGCACAAGCCACATGTCACAAACATGAACGGGCAAGAGGTGAACATTATCTGTTTGTTTTGTCGGGAGTCACTGTGCTGGGCAGTCCTTCCAACTACTTGCCGGAGCCGGATCCTTGCCGTGATCAAGGATTGATGTCTACACACGCTTCTACTCTTGTAGACTATGTTGGGCCTCCAAGCGCAGCGGTTTGTAGGACAGCAGCAATTTCCCTCAAGTGGATGACCTAAGGTTTATCGAACTCAGGGAAGTAGAGGTTGAAGATGGTCTCTCTCTCAAGCAACCCTGCAACTAAGATACAAGGAGTCTCTTGTGTTCCCAACACACCTAATACACTTGTTAGATGTATAGGTGCACTAGTTCGGCGAAGAGATGTTAAATGGCAAGTGATATGGATGGCAAAACAAAGTAATATAAATCTGTAATAAAAAGTGCAGCAAGCAAACAAGTGGTAAACGTGAGCACAAATGGTATTGCAATGGTGGAAACAAGGCTTAGGCTTCATACTTTCACTAGTGGCAACTCCCAACAACATTAACATAATCGAATCACATGATATTTCCCATAAAACATGCAAAGGGGACGCACTCGGAGGTCATTCCTTCGTGGTCAAGAGAGGACGCGAATTATGTAGGGCTACAAAAGCACACCTCAAAGTTCGTAGTTCTCAATCTAAGGATTTCCCAATGTCACCGCGGCCATCCAAAGAGAGTCCCACAATCACCACAACATATCTAAAGGATAGTCAAAGACAAGCACCAAGAGACTCTCAATCTTCAATCAACACACAAGAGAGGAAATCACTCATGAAAATATTGTTCTAATCCATGTCCAATAGACCGTTGTCACCTTGGTCTCGGGGATTATACTAGATAAAGACAAGTGAGTACATCAATCCAATACATAGAGGAAGGGGAAATATCATGGGATCACCCTAGATTAACATAGCCTATGATCACAACGAAGATCACATCATGGGAGAGATAATTGACCACATAGCTACTGGTAAGAACCTCAGCCCCGAGGAGGAACTACTCCCGCATCATGGAGGGAGGAAGCAACGTCAATGGAGATGAATCCGGGGGCACTTCCCCGTCCCGGCAGGGTGCCGGCGCAGGAATTCTGGTCCCCCGAAGCTTGATGGCGATGGCGGCGGAGATCGGAATCGCGTTTGGAGAAAAGGGGTCTGGAATCAGGGTTTCCGCGACACGGTGTAAATATATGCCAAAGGGGGGCATCAGAGGGGGTCAGGGGTGCCCAGGCGCCCCCCGGGCGCGGCCAGGGGGGCCGCGTGGGCAGGCCGCCTGGAGCCCCTGTGGGTCCCCTCCAGCCCTACTTTGGCCGGATGGAAGCTTCCGGAACGCTGATTTTTTATATAATTTTTATGGATTTTTTCTGGCAGTTCTCGTAATGTGGAAACCTGAAATACAAAAACAGCCGAAAACAGAAACTGACACTGGGGTGCACTGATTTAATAGGTTAGTCCAAATATGATCAAAAGTGTATGGAAGTGTATAAATAACATAGCAATATCACCCAAAAGAGGCATGGAGCAAGCAGAAATTATAGATACGTTTTGGACGTATCAAGGATCCTTGCCGTTGCTGGGGAGAAAAGATGACAGGAGCATGGAACCTTGGCGGTTCATTAATACTTGAGGGAATCAAAAAGTAGTACAATACCCTGGACAAGCATGTATATACGCATATATATAAACATGGAAATCAACGGGAAATTGTACATACTAAAGGGTTCCTTTTCCCTGACTACGCATAGGGTCTGCGCCTGGCTTTATACATAGGGTCACATGCCTTGCGGCAAGGCTAGTACAAAACGGAGGGGGTTGCCGGGGCTCCCGGCAACCATGCCTCAGGGGTAAAACTTGTGAAGATGTTCGATATTCCAGGAATTTATCACCATAATGCCATCTTCAGTCTCCAGGTGGACTGTGCCGGGCCTGGTTACTCGTATCACCCGATAAGGGCCTTCCCACTTTGGCGTCAACTTGTTTGAATTCTTGGCGGATTGGATCTGCCGAAAAACAAGGTTGTCTTCCTCAAGGCTTCTTGCATGAACCTTGCGGCTATGATAACAGCGTAAGGCTTGCTGGTAGTGAGTGACTCGTTCAGCAGCCTAAAGACGATCTTCCTCAAGAAACGTTGCGTCTTCTTGGCGCAACTGCTGTTGCTCAAACTCATCGTAATCGAGCACTCGAGGTGACCTGTATATGAGTTTCATGGGGAGAACTGCTTCTGCCCCGTATACCAGGGCAAAGGGCGTCTGGCCAGTGGCTCAATTTGGAGTCGTCCCGATTGACCAAAGAACTGTTGGCAACTCATCAACCCAGCGTCTTCCGCACTTGTGCAGCCTGTCGAAAGTCCTGGTTTTGAGACTCGCAACACTTCTGCATTCGCCCTCTCAGCTTGGCCGTTACTTCAGGGGTGAGCAACAGAGCCAAACCAAACCTTGTTGCCGATGTCTTGGACGTACTATATGAAAGTGTGGCTCATGAACTGCGTGTCGTTGTCGGTGATGACTCTGTTTGGCAAACCAAAACGGCAGACTAGTCCCTTGAAGAACTTGACGGCTGATTGCGCGGTCACCTTCCTCACTGGCTCCACTTCCAGCCACTTTGTGAACTTGCCGATCGCGACGTACAAGTACTCAAAGCCTCCGACGGCGCAGGAAAGGGGCCCAGTATGTCGAGCCCCTAGACCAAACATAGCAAGGAAAGAGGGATCGTCAGAAGAGCTTGAGCTGGTTGATGAAGCTTCTTTGAATGGAACTGGCACGCTTCACACCTGATTACTAGTGCAGTTGCATCATGGAGGGCGGTGGGCCAGAAAAAGCCTTGCCGGAATGCCTTGCCGGCAAGGGCTCTTGACCATATGTGAGAGTCACACATGCCTCCGTGTATCTCTGCCAACAGCTCCAGTCCGTCCTCCCGAGGAATGCACTTCAATTTCACACCGTTCGGTCTCCTTCTGTACAGGGCATTATCCACCAACTGGTACATGCTGGACTGAGGGGCTACTTTCTTAGCCTCTCCTTGTTCCTCAGGGAGTGCTCCTGTTTGGAGGAAACGGAGGTGTGATGTGCCCATGCTGGAGCCTGGGGCTTGACGACAAGGACCAAAGGCTCATATTCGGCCGTGGGGGCGGCCGCCTCTACGGTCGGGACTTGGGCCCCTGCTGGAGGTTGCTGCTCCCCGGCAAGCTTGGGGTTCCCGGCAACATCCTTGTCGGGGGCTCCTCGGAGCTCAGCAGGAAAGTACATGTCGGGGCCCATCTTCCTTCGTAGGTTCTGCCCCGTAGATGGCTCAATGGATGGTTGGGTTAACTGAAGCACAAAGGTACCTGGTTCCACAGGTAGCTTGAGGGCGGCGCATTTAGACAAGTTGTCGGCAATGCTCTTCTCTACTCGAGGAACATGTTCTGCCTGCAAACCGTCGAAGCGCTCCTCCAACTTCCTCACCTCATCCACATAGGCCTCCATCAACGGGCTCTGGTAATCTTTGTTAACTTGCCTAATGACAAGCTGTGAATCACCCATGACGATAAGCTTTCTGATTCCGAGGTCTATCGTGAACCTGAGACCAGCAAGCAGTCCCTCGTATTCCGCAGTGTTGTTTGTTGATTGTTCCCGGGGAAAGCGCATTTGGACTACGTACTTGAGACGCTCTCCGGTGGGTGCGACGAGTAGCACGCCCGCACCAGCACCTTGCAGTGAGAAAGCTCCATCAAAGTACATAATCTAATCACGGCTCGTCCTCTTGCCCGGAAGGGTGATCTCCTGGACTTGTTCGCCGGGCGTTGAGGTCCATTCTGCCATGAACTCGGCCAAAGCTCGGCTCTTGATGGTTGAGGTACTTTCAAACTTGAGGCCAAAGCTTGACAGCTCCAATGCTCCAGTTGCATCTGGGTTGTGCAAGACCCGTTGCAAAGGGAGGCGGGTGACGACGGTGATCTCGTGTTCTCAGAAATAGTGGCGCAGCTTCCTCGAGGCCATAAGGAGGCCAAAACATAGCTTCTGCATACCGAAATACCTTGATCTAGCGCCCTGGAAGAGGGGACTGACAAAATAGACCGGGTGTTGCACCATCTTCTTCTTCTTCTGGGCGACCTCGCCTTCTTGCGCAGACTGTGTCTTGCCGGGACCAAGCCTTGCCGGGGGCCCCGCCTTGTCGGGGAGGGCTCTGGTCCATCATCTTATGAATCCGCCGCCATTGCTGCCTCTTCCTCAAATTCCCTTTGCACCACTAGCGCAGCACTGACCACTTGATTCATCGCCACTAGGTATAGCGGCAACGGCTCTTGCGGCCTAGGCGTGACTAGTGTTGGCGTGGAGGAGAGGTATCTCTTCAAATCTTGCAGCGCTGCCTCTGCCTCCACGCATGAGGACAGATAGCAAGGTGGTGCTCAATCACCTCCCTGGGAACGCCGGTGATGTCAGACGCTTGCCATGCAAACACGTCGACATTCTCCCGCAGGAAGGTGACGAGCGCGCCTTCCTATTTGTTGGCGAGGGTGGAGCTTATGGTAAAAGTCCCACCCGGGCCGTCCTCCCTGATGGGGACCTTCTTGGTGTCTGGTGGGGTCGGCTTGGACCTCTTGCTCCCACTGGCGGAGCTCTCTGGCACGTCCCCAACGGGAACACTACGCTCCAAAGAGGCATGTTTGCCGGAGGGGGTGCAGGAGCTCTTGCCAGGGTCCGAGACCTTGCTGGGAGGGGCCTTATCGGTAGAGGCAATGATCTTGCTGAGTTTCCTCTCCCCCGGAGTCTCAGTGGTAGGAGCTAGCGCCTTGGCGGCTTTTGCGGCACCTACCTCTCGGTAGACCTGGTCAGCGCAGATGAGTGCGTCTTTCTTGTCGGAGGGAACGGTGATGATGCTCATTGGGCCAGGCATCTTCAACATGTTGTAGGCGTAGCGCGAGGCCGCCATAAACTTGGCCAATGCTGGGCGGCCAAGGATCCCATTATAGGGCAAGGGATCTCGGCAACGTAGAAGACAACCCTCTCCATCCTATAATTCAGCTCGCCCCTGAATGTAACAGGCAGAGCGATCTTTCCTTTCGGCTAACTCCTCCCCGGGTTGACCCCTTGAAAAGTGCCTGTCTCTTCGAGGTCTCCATTGGGGATTTGTAACCTCTTGATCACAGCGGGTGAGATTAGGTTCAGACCGGCTCCGAAGTCAACTAACAATTTTGTCCCTTGAGGTTGCGTATTGTTGGTGAAACCAACAACGGTAAACGCCTGACCGCAGTTGTACGGTCAGGGTGATCCTCGGCGTAAAAAATGATAGGCGCGCTAGACCACTTCAGTGGCTTCTGGGCGTCGAACGATTATTCTGCCACGGTGACAACACGCGCCCATTATTTTAGTTGGAGGTGAGAGGTATGCAGTGAGGCACCACCGTCGATGGACATAGCCTCTGTAGCGTTCTAGAATCCATGCTCGCTGGACTTGTCGTCTTTGCCGTGATCATCATTTTCCTTCCTCTTGTCGCGGTCCCGGGCGGGCCTTTCTGGTTGGTTGCCTTGGCTGCGGCGACCACCCTGGCCGGGCGCCTGGGCACCACCCGTGCCCTTCTCCTTGTGACGCCTCTCGTACTCGGCCTTCTACTTCTCCGCGAGCAGCTTGACCTGCCGACAATTCTGGAGGTCGTGGCCCTTGGTGCGATGAATCTTGCAGTACTGCTTGCCGGAGCCCCCTGGCTTGTCGATGGCCGCCAAGGCCCGGTGATACGTCTCCAACGTATCTATAATTTTTTATTGTTCCATGCTATTATATATTCAGTTTTGGATATTTAATGGGCTTTATTATGCACTTTTATATTATTTTTGGGACTAACCTACTAACCCAAGGCCCAATGCAAATTGTTGTTTTTTTCCCTATTTCAGTGTTTCGCAGAAAAGGAATATCTAACGGAGTCCAAACAGAATGAAACCTTTGGGAGAGTTATTTTTGGAACAATATCAACACAGAAGACTTGGAGTACACGCCAGGAAGCGAAGGAGGTGGCCACGAGGGCTGGGGGCGCGCCCAGGGGGGTAGGCACGCCGCCCACCCTCGTGGGCCCCCTGTTGCTTCCCTGACGCCCCTCTTCAGCCTATATATACCTACGTACCCTGAAACTATCGAGGATCACCACGGAACCTTAATCCCACCGCCGTAACCTTCTGTTCCCATGACATCTCATCTTGGGGCCTGTTTCGGAGCTCCACCGGAGGGGGCATCGATCACGGAGGGCTTGTACATCAACACCATAGCCTCTCCGATGAGTTGTGAGAAGTTTACCACAGACCTTCGGGTCCATAGTTATTAGCTAGATGGATTCTTCTCTCTCTTTGGATCTCAATACAAAGTTCTCCTCGATCTTCGAGGAGATCTATTTGATGTAATCTTTTTGCGCTGTGTTTGTCGAGATCCGATGAATTGTGGGTTTATGATCAAGATTATCTATGAAAAATATTTGATTCTTTTCTGAAATCTTTTATGTACGATTTAAATATCCCTGCAAGTCTCTTCGAGGTTTGGTTTGGCCTACTAGATCTATAGTTCTTGCAATGGGAGAAGTGCTTGGCTTTGGGTTCAATCTTGCTGCGTCCTTTCCCAGTGACGGCAGGGGCAGCAAGGCACGTATTGTATTGTTGCCATCGACGATAAAAAGATGGGGTTTATATCATATTTCTTGAGTTTATCCCTCTACATCATGTCATCTTGCTTAAGGCGTTACTCTATTCTTATGAACTTAATACTCTAGATGCATGCTGGATAGCAGTCAATGTGTGGAGTAATAGTAGTAGATGTAGAATCATTTCAGTCTACTTGTCACAGACATGATGCCTATATACAATGATCATGCATAGGTATTCTCATAACTATGCGCTTTTCTATCAATTGCTCGACAGTACTTTGTTCACCCACCGTAGAAATCTGCTATCATGAGAGAAGCCACTAGTGAAACCTATGGCCCCCGGGTCTATTCTCATCATATTAATCTTCCATGAACTATTTACTTTACTTTGCATTATTTACTTTTTCCCTATACCAAAAATACCAAAAATATTATCTTATCATATCTATCAGATCTCACTTTTGTAAGTGACCGAGAAGGGATTGATAACCCCTTTTATCGCGTTGGCTACAAGGTTCTTATTTGTTTGTGCAGGTACGAGGGAGTCGTGCGTGGTCTCCTACTGGATTGATACCTTGGTTCTCAAAATCTGAGGGAAATACTTACGCTACTGTGCTGCATCACCCTTTCCTCTTCTAGGGAATACAACGCAAGCTCGAGAAGTAGAAAGAAGAATTTTTTGCGCCGTTGCTGGGAGATCTACGCAAAAGTCATATACCGAGTACCTATCACAAACCCTTATCCCTCGCATTACATTATTTTCCTCTCGTTTTCCTCTCCCCCACTTCACCTTTGCCGTTTTATTCGCCCTTTCTCGTTCGCCTTTTTGTTTGCTTGTGTTGCCATGTCCCCTCTATTAGCTTGCATCTTCGCTTGCTAAATCATGGATCCTCGTCCACTTGCTAATCTTTTTAAGAGATCCAATTATGTTGAACCTATTGCTAGTGATTTGAGTGCACTAGATTATCTTTATGAGGTTTTGCTTGAAATTCGTGAATCTGAAATTTGTGATGAAGTGTTGAAAGAAGAAATTTATGAAGTGATTCACAATAGATCCTTCAATAAAAAGCATGATTGCAATGATGTTATTATAAATTCTGTTAATGTCAATTGTGTTAATGATATGCAAAACCCTAAGCTTGGGGATGCTTATTTTGCTATGCCCACTACTTGTTGCAGTGATCATGATTGGGGTGATTCTTCTTATGATCTTGAAAATTTATTTAAGCCCCATGATGAATATGAGATTGATAATAATGTTTGCAATAATATTGAAACTGGGTTCGGAAGAGTGTCAACTTTAGATCCCACATATTTGGAGAATGTTCGATCTCATGATTTTTTTGATAAAAGTGGATTTTGACAGGTCATGACTTTAGTTAATGTTGCTCCCACTATTTTGGAAGAGTGTCAACTCTATATGCATGCGGATCATGTTGAGAATATGTTTTTTGATAGCTATATTGTTGAATTTTCTTATGATCCTATGTGCAATTATTATGAGAGAGGAAAATATGGTTGTAGAAATCTTCATGTTACTAAATTACCTCTCTTCATGTTGAGATTGATCTTGTTTCTTTCCTCTTCCTTGCGCATGTTAGATCTTGCTTGTCTTGCTAATTAATTTGCCTATAAAATGCCTATGCATAGGAAGTATGTTAGACTTAGATGTGATTTTCACATGCTATATGATGCTCTCTTTGTGCTTCAATTCTTATCTTTCATGTGAGCATCATTGAATTCTCAAGCCTATCTTAATGGCTATAAAGAAAGCGCTTGTTGGGAGGCAACCCAATTTTATTTTATTTGTTTTTGCTTCTGTTTAGGAATAAATATTGCATCTAGCTTCTTTTTAGATGTGGTTTTTTGTTTTAATTAGTGTTTGTGCCAAGTAGAACCTTTGGGAAGACTTGTGTGAAGTTTATGCGATCATGCTGTAAAAACCAGAAACTTTAGCGCTCACGAGATTAGCTACCATTTTTTACTGGAGAGTAGTTTTTAGTTGATTGTTTTTTCAGATGATTAATAGACAAATTCCTCATGTCCACCAATTTATTTCAATGTTTTTAGAGTTACAGAAGTATTCGAAAGTTACAGATTGCTACAAACTGTTCTGTTTTTGACAGATTCTGTTTTTCGTGTGTTGTTTGCTTATTTTGATGAATCTATGAGTAGTATCGGGGGTTATAAATCATAGAGAAGTTGGAATACAGTAGGTTTAACACCAATATAAACAAAGAATGAGTTCATTACAGTACCATTGAGTGGTGGTTTGTTTTCTTATACTAACGGAGCTCATGAGATTTTTGGCTAAGTTTTGTGTTGTGAAGTTTTCAAGTTTTGGGTAAGGATTTGATGGACTATGGAACAAAGAGTGGCAAGAGCCTAAGATTGGGGATTCCCAAGGCACCCCAACGTAAAATTCAAGGACAACCAAAAGCCTAAGCTTGGGGATGCCCCGGGAAGGCATCCCCTCTTTCATCTTCGTCTATCGGTAACTTTACTTGAGACTATATTTTTATTCACCACATGATATGTGTTTTGCTTGGAGCGTCATGTATGATTTGACTATTTTCTTTTTAGTTTACCACAATCATCCTTGCTGGACGCACCTTTTGAGAGAGATACACAAGATTTGGAATTTATTAGAATACTCTATGTGCTTCACTTATATCTTTTGAGCTAGATAGTTGCTTCACTTATATCTTTTAGAGCACGGTGGTGGTTTTATTTTGTAGAAATTATTGATCTCTCATGCTTCACTTATATCTTTTTCAGAGTCTTTTAGAATAGCATGGTAATGTGCTTTGGTTATAAAATTAGTCCTAATATGATAGGCATCCAAGATGGGAGTAGTAAAAACTTTCATAAAAAGTGCGTCGAATACTATGAGAAGTTTGATACTTGATGATTGTTTTGAGATATGAGGATGGTGATATTAGAGTCATGCTAGGGGAGTAATTATGAATTTGAGAAACACTTGTGTTAAAGTTTGTGATTCCCGTAGCATGCACGTATGGTGAACCGTTATGTGATGAAGTTGGATCATGATTTATTTATTGATTATCATCCTTTGTGTGGAGGTCGAGATCGCGCGATGGTTAACTCCTACCAACCCTTCCCCTAGGAGCATGCATTGAATACTTTGTTTTAATAACTCATAGATTTTTGCAATAAGTATATGAGTTCTTTATGACTAATGTTGAGTCCGTGGATTATATGCACTCTCACCCCTCCACCATTGCTAGCCTCTCGCGCAACTTTTGCCGGTACCATACACCCACCATATACCTTCCTCAAAACAGCCACCATACCTACCTATCATGGCATTTCCATAGCCATTCCGAGATATATTGTCATGCAACTTTCCACCATTCCATTTATTATGACACGCATCATCATTGTCATATTGCCATGCATGATCATGTAGTTGACATCGTATTTGTGGCAAAGCCACCGTTCATAAATTTCATACATGTCACTCTTGATTCATTGCACATCCAGGTACACTGCCGGAGGCATTCACATAGATTCATATTTTTTTCTAGCTTCGAGTAGTAATCTTTGAGTTGTAAGTAAATAAAAGTGTGATGATCTTCATTACTAGAGCATTGTCCCAGTGAGGAAAGGATGATGGAGACTATGATTCCCCCACAAGTAGGGATGAGACTCCGGACAAAAGAAAAGGAAAAAAAAGAGGCCATAAAAAAAGGGGAAAGAAAAAAGAGAAAAGTCCCAAAGAAATAAAAAAAGAAAAAATGAGAGAAAAAGAGAGAAGGGACAATGTTACTATCCTTTTTCCACACTTGTGCTTCAAAATAGCACCATGATCTTCATAATAGAGAGTCTCTTGTTCTGTCACTTTCATATACTAGTGGGAATTTTCATTATTGAACTTGGCTTGTATATTCCAATGATGGGCTTCCTAAAATGCCCTAGGTCTTCGTGAGCAAGCAAGTTGGATGCATACCCACTTAGTTTCTTTTGTTGAGCTTTCATACACTTATAGCTCTAGTGCATCCGTTGCATGGCAATCTCTACTCACTCACATTGATATCTATTGATGGGCATCTCCATAGCCCATTGATACACCTAGTTGATGTGAAACTATCTTCCTCTTTTTTCTTCTCCACAACCACCACTCTATTCCACCTATAGTGTTATATCCATGGCTCACGGCACATGTATTGCGTGAAAGTTGAAAAGTTTGAAAAAATTGAAATGTGAAATAATTGCTTGGCTGAAACCGGGGTTGTGCATGATTTAAATATTTTGTGTGATCAAGATAGAGCATAGCCAGACTATATGATTTTGTAGGGATAACTTTCTTTGGCCATGTTATTTTGAGAAGACATGATTGCTTTGTTAGTATGCTTGAAGTATTATTATTCTTATGTTGATATTAAACTTTTGTATTGAATCTTTTGGATCTGAACATTCATGCCACAATAAAGAATATTACATTGAGAATTATGTTGGTTAGCATTCCACATCAAAAAAAATTGTTTTTATCATTTACCTACTCGAGGATGAGCAGGAATTAAGCTTGGGGATGCTTGATACGTATCCAACTTATCTATAAAATTTTTATTGTTCCATGCTATTATATATTCTGTTTTGGATGTTTAATGGGCTTTATTATACACTTTTATATTATTTTTGGGACTAACCTACTAACCCAAGTCCCAGTTCAAATTGTTGTTTTTGCCTATTTCAGTGTTTCGCAGAAAAGGAATATCAAACGGAGTCCAAACGGAATGAAACCTTCGGGAGAGTTATTTTGGGAACAATATCAACATAGAAGACTTGGAGTACACGCCAGGAAGCGAAGGAGGTGGCCATGAGGGCAGGGGCGTGCCCCCCACCCTCGTGGGCCCCCTATTGATTCCCTGACGCTACTCTTCAGCCTATATATACCTACGTACCCTGAAACTATCGAGGAGCACCACGAAACCCTAAATCCACCGCCGTAAACTTCTGTTCCCGTGAGATCTCATGTTGGGGCCTGTTCTGGAGCTCCACCGGAGGGGGCATCGATCACGGAGGGCTTCTGGATCAACACCATAGCCTCTTCGATGAGTTGTGAGTACTTTACCACAGACCTCCCGGTCCATAGTTATTAGCTAGATGGATTGTTCTCTCTCTTTGGATCTCAATACAAAGTTCTCCTCGATCTTCGAGGAGAGCTATTCGATGTAATATTTTTGCGGTGTGTTTGTCGAGATCCGATGAATTGTGGGTTTATGATCAAGTTTATCTATGAACAATATTGGATTTTTTCTGAAATCTTTTATGTATGATTTAAATATCCTTGCAAGTCTCTTCGAATTATCGGTTTGGTTTGGCCTACTAGATCTATAGTTCTTGCAATGGGAGAAGTGCTTGGCGTTGGGTTCAATCTTGCGGTGTCCTTTCCCAGTGACGGCAAGGGCAGCAAGGCATGTATTGTATTGTTGCCATCGAGGATAAAAAGATGGGGTTTATATCATATTGCTTGAGTTTATCCCTCTACATCATGTCATCTTGCTTAAGGCGTTACTCTGTTCTTATGAACTTAATACTCTAGATGCATGCTGGATAGCGGTCGATGTGTGGAGTAATAGTAGTAGATGCAGAATCGTTTCAGTCTACTTGTCACGGACATGATGCCTATATACAATGATCATGCCTAGATATTCTCATAACTATGCACTTTTCAATCGATTGCTCAATAGTAATTTTTCACCCACCGTAGAAATCTGCTATCATGAGAGAAGCCACTAGTGAAACCTATGGCCCCGGGGTCTATTCTCATCATATTAATCATCCATCAACTATTTACTTTACTTTGCATTATTTACTTTTTCCTTATACCAAAAAGACCAGAAATATTATCTTATCATATCTATTAGATCTCACTTTTGTAAGTGACCAAGAAGGGATTGACAACCCCTTTTATCGCGTTAGCTGCAAGGTTCTTATTTGTTTGTGCAGGTACGAGGGACTTGCGCGTGGTCTCCTACTGGATTGATACCTTGGTTCTCAAAAACTGAGGGAAATACTTATGCTACTGTGTTGCATCACCATTTTCTCTTCGAGGGAATACAATGCAAGCTCGAGAAGTAGCACCCGGCAGGCGGTACACCCGGCAACCTCCTTGCCGGGGTCGTCAGCCTTGGCCCTTTTGGCGGCACCGATGTCATCGGACCCCTCCACAGCAAACACATCATTTCACTTCTGCTTCCGGTTGCGACGTCGTCCCTTCTTTGCCGGGGCGACGGCGCCTCCATTTGAATAGTCGATTTCCGCGCCGGCGTATTCGCCAGGGTACTTCCTTCCTTCTTCAGCCCGAGCACATCTATCAGCCAGAACATAGAGCTCTGGCACATCTTTACGCTTGTTCATCGCCAGCTCCTCACGCGTCTTGCGGTCGCGTACATTCTGATGGAATGTACTAATGACGGTGGTTGGCTGAACGTCTAGGATGTTGTACTGCACACGGCTGAACCTTTATATGCACTTGTGCAAGGTTTCGCCATCCTTCTGGGGGATGACTTGCAAACCGCTTTCCTGGCCAGGAGCTTGGTGGCTCTGGTGAAGGCGCCAACAAATTTGTGGCACAAGTCCGACCAGGAGGAAACGAAACCCATGGGCAAGTGCATCAACCACGACATAACGTTGGGTTTGAGCACCAACGGGAAGTAGTTGGCGAGCACCTTGTCGTCGCGAGCCCAGCAGCCTGCATCGCGATGGTGTAGATGTTGCGGAACTTCGACGGTGGGTCTTTCCGTTGTACTTTTCTCTGACCTCAGGCTTGAACGTGCATTGTTAGGGCCACTAGAACTGCCGCAGCTCACGAGTAAAGGCCGGGCAACCCACCTCATAGGGTAAGTCTCCAGGGGCCCCCGGTGCTGGGTGGTCCATAGTAGGCCCTGCATGCCTATCTGATTGATGGCGTGCTTCACGCCGTTTCTCGATACTGGTCCGAGCGTCTTCCTGGGATCGCTCCCGAAGGACATTACGTTGGTCGCGGTGAGCTCGCGGGTCGGATGACGCCGTGGAAAAGTTGTCACGGGCGTCGGCCCGACGAGCCGGCGGCTGCTGTTGGTGGCGTGGAGGGGGAGAGTGCACCGCGGCCGCAGCCGCTCCGGTCCTCCCACCACTAGTGTGTGTCCGCTCACCAGAGCGCTGGTGCGAGGGTCCCACTGGCTGCGGTTCATCTCTATTGGCGAAGCTGATGAGGCTTCGGATAGTGTCTCTCCACTCGTCGAGCTTCTCTATGGCGGGAGGAAAGTCGAGGAGCAGTTGCGCGCGCTAACGCTTCTGCTGGTCTAGGTGGCAGCGAAAGCTGCGTGGAACGCGACGCGCTGTGACTCCTATCCATGTTAGAAGGAGCTCAATGACGGTCCCGCCGCCACACGCCGCTACCGCCAGCAGCCGCACGTGCATGCTAGCCTGGTGCGTCTTGAGAGTGACGCATAGGGCTCTTCTCATGGCGGTGCCCGAAGGCACCTACCTCGCGGTGTTGCTCGCCATGTACGAGCTGAGAAGATCGCGGAGCGGGCGCCGACGGAGGTGTCCTGGAGGTCGCTGCGCCGCCCGTGGGTAGCACGGCGACACTCTTAGACCCAGCGGCGTGTAGCTCATCGACTTGGGCACGAACGACGCCGCTCGTCTGGCTCCGATGGCCGGAGTGTCGTGGAAGCTCGCGGGTCGCGCCTCCGCCACCATCCGCAGTCGCCTCGTCGCCCGTCCGTACTGGCACGGGTGGTGCGGCCCTAGATGGGCCGATCGCCACGATGCCCTTCTTCTTGGGAGCCATTGCGATGGAGGAGAAGGTGTGCTAACTCCTAGACAATATTTTCACAATCTAGCGCCCCCTACCTGGTGCGCCAAAGATGTCGGGGAAACGACACCTATGGGATCCTGGGGATTCCTTTTGCTGCGGTTGCGGGGCGTAGAGTTGTGCAAAGAGCAGGTCTAGACGATCAACGCGTGGGAATTTTTACACAGGTTTGGGCAACAAGATGATGCGTAAATTCCAAAAGTCTGAATCCTCTCTTGGTTTGCCTTGGGCCTCCTTTTATATGTCCAAGGGGTTGCCACAGCGACACACAGGAGGTGTAAAGTTACTGCAATGTAGAAGGTTATCTCCTAACGTCTTAGGACAAACGCACTTAATGCGCCGCCTATGTGTCCCTAGCTTTATCGGGGACGGCAAGGAAGCTTGTCTCGCCCACTGCCGCCTCATCTTGCTCCGACACGCATCCAGGCTGACGAGGCATGCGGCGCCATGCTAGCTACTAGCTCTTGTGGTGCCAGGGTCTTCACGAAGATCGGCATGCCACCACGCAGGTGCTTGCAGTTGGCTTAGGGGCTGCATGCTGCCACGTATGTGCTTGTCCAGTTGGCGAGCCGGTCGTTGCGTAGGAGCGGCCGTGGGGCGGCGAAATCTTCGCGGGCGTGGGCCTGGTTGTGGCCTCGGAGACGCTCCCGACAAGGGGTCTTGCCGGGGTCATGTGGCCGTCCCCGGCAGGGATCTTGCCGGGGATCTTCGGTCGCCCGTGGCAAGGTTCTTGCCGGGGTCTTCGCCTTCTGGTCCCTTGGCCCTACAAGGGTATGCAAGCCACTGCGCAGGTGCCCCTTGAATCTTGGCCTTGATGTTGTCGATGGTGTCGGGACTCGCATACCCAAGGGCGGTGGGCTTGCTGGTGTTTAGGCGAACGGCCCCGGCAAGGCTCTTGCCAGGGTCGCGTAGGTCGCCCCGGCAAGGGTGTTGCTGGGGGAGGAGCCCTTTTTGTCCCTCTGTCCTTCATGTCTCTGGCTTGAGAGTTGCCTTAGCGGCCTCATGCCTTCCTTCTCTTGCTCCGCCAGGCGTGGCTCTGGGCGCGGCTCCAACTGCCCGTGCACAAGTAAAGGGGTGCAAAAGGACCCCTACTTTTGTACACTAACAAAGAGCCTAAGCTTGGGGATGCCCTGGCATCCCAAGCCATTATCCAAAGAGAAGCAAGCAACTAATTTTGGGGATGCCCCCAAGTGGCATCCCCTCTTTATTCTAACAACCATCGGTATTTTACTCGAAACTATATTTTTATTCGTCACATGATATGTCTTTTCCTTGGAGCGTCTTGTATGATATGAGTCTTTGCTTGTTTCCTTTTTATTTTTAAGTCATCAATCCTTGCTGCACACACCTATTAGAGAGAGCCAAAATTATGCCATGACTTGCTATAATAGCTCTCTATGCTTCACTTAATTTTTTATGAGCTATGGATTTGCTCTCGTGCTTCACTTATATATTTTGAGCACGATGTGCTTTAGTATTTTTTAAGAAATGCTCTCTTGCTTCACTTAGATTTATTTGAGAGTTAGTAATTTTTTTAAGAAATTCTCTCTTGCTTCACTTAAATTATTTTGAGAGAAAGAAGGAAAATAATGCTCATGGTCTTCAGTTATATTTGATTGAGCATATGAAATGCAACACATGAAAATTAGTTCCAAAGTGATAGATATCCAAGAAGGATATAATAAAAACTTTCATGAAGATCATTGGACAAAATAAACTCGATTCCTTGTAATAGTTTTGAGACATGACGATGTGACATGTGAGTCATGTTAATGAGTAATTATGCTTTAGTAAGAATATTAGTGTTAAAGTTTGTGATTCCCTATGCAAGCAAGAAAGTCAATAATCATGCAATGAAATTACATCCTACTTGTGGTGCATTATTTGGTGTTATTTATGCTCAATGCTCGCTTATTAGATTATTTGTTTCATGGTTGGTCACTCCGAGTCTTTTGCTAGCCTTCATTTTGCACTAAGTATGATCTTGTGCATCCGAAATCCTTTATCCCCGTTTTGCCACATGAGTCCACCATACCTACCTATATGCGGTATTACTTTGCCTTTCTAAGAAAATTTGTATTTCCCATCTCTAATTTTCAAAATAAATTTCCCTTTTGTGTGCTCGTACCGCTCGCGAGGCGGTGAGGGGTGGCCAATATTTTCCATGCTAGATATGTTATTCTCACGATGAGTGTTTATTCACTTGTCATTGCACGAGAGTAAGGCAAAGGTATTAGGGATGCCCAGTCCCGAAATGAAAAACAAATTTACTTTATGTTGTCATAATAAATTCCTTGGAAAGTGTTGGTATGGAAGGCCACGTGGATTTGGCTAGCCATGGCTTGTGAAAGTTTGGTGGAAAAGGAATAAACTTTTTTATGTTTGGGAACCGCCTATGATATATCTAGCATGGAAAGTGTTTGGAACCTTAAGTCGTTTTCGTTGGAGGGAAAAGTATGCCTCCCAAAATAATTTTATCTCTCAATTTAAGATTTGAGATCTGACACCTCTACAAATCCCTACTTCCCTCTGCGAAGGGCCTTTCTTTTACTTATGCAATTTTTATTTTTGAATTTGATTCTCTATCTTCTCTTATAAAGCACCAACTAGGAAACACTATGATTGTACTTGAGCATTGGGTGTAACTAATATGCGACTGTGTTTAATGAATGGATCAATGGTTCAGCATGATGGGCTAGGATAACTTATTTTAGCATTAATATTTTGAAAGACATAGTTGCTTGTTGATATGTCTGAGTATTTAAATCTAATGTCAAAACTAGACTATTGCTTTGAACCATATAAAATTCCAAACGTCCATGCTATAAGGAAAAGAATATGACATGACATGTTTGGCAACATTCCACATCAAAAATTCTATTTTTATCATTTACCTACTCGGGGACGAGCAGTAATTAAGCTTGGGGATGCTGATACGTCTCCAACGTATCTATAATTTTTTATTGTTCCATGCTATTATATTATCATTTTTGGATGTTTTAAAATCATTTTATAGTCATTTTATATTATTTTTTGGTACTAACGTATTGACATAGTGCCAAGTGCCAGTTGCTGTTTTCTCCATGTTTTTTACATCGCAGGAAATCAATATCAAACGGAGTCCAAACACCGCGAAACGTTTTGGAGATTTTTTTGGGCTAGAAGACACCCATTGGGCCAGAGCAGCACCCGGGGGTGCCCCGAGGGGGTACAACCCACTAGGGCGCGCCAGGCCCCCCTGGCGTGCCCACGTGGGTTGTGCCCACCTTGTTGGCCTCCCGCACTGCCTCTTTGCTCTATAAATACTCAGATATTCCAGAAACCCTAGGGGGGTCGACAGAATTCTATTCCACCCGCCGCAAAGTCCGGAACCACTAGATCTGATCTAGACACCATCACGGAGGGGTTCACCATCTCCATTGGTGCCTCTTCGATGATGCGTGAGTAGTTCCTTGTAGACCTACGGGTCCGTAGTTAGTAGCTGGTTGGCTTTCTCTCTCTCTTTTGATTATCAACACAATGGTCTCTTGGAGATCCATATGATGTAACTCTTTTTGCGGTGTGTTTGTTGGGATCCGATGAACTTTGAGTTTATGATCAGATCTATCTTTTCATATCCATGAAAGTTATTTGAGTCTTCTTTGATCTCTTATATGCATGATTTATTATAGCCTCATATTTCTTCTCCGATATTTGGGTTTTGTTTGGCCAACTTGATCTATTTATCTTGCCATGGTCAGAGGTGCTTTGTAGTGGGTTCGATCTTACAGTGCTTGATCCCAATGATAGAAAGGGAACTGACACGTATGTATCGTTTCTACTAAGGATAAAACGATGGGGTCTATTTCTACATAAATAGATCTTGTCTACATCATGTCATCATTCTTATCTCATTACTCCAGTTCTCCATGAACTTAATACACTAGATGCATGCTGGATAGCGGTCGATGTGTGGAGTAATAGTAGTAGATGCAGGCAGTAGTCGGTCTACTAATCATGGACGTGATGCCTATATAATGATCATTTCCTGGATATTGTCCTGATTATTTGAAGTTCTATCAATTGCCCAACAGTAATTGTTTTCCCACCATTTCCTATTTTTCTCGAGAGAAGCCACTGGTGAAATCTATGGCCCCTAGGTATCTTCCATATTATTAGCCTTTGCGATCTATTTTCCTTTGCTCTTATTTTTAGATCTATTAAACCAAAAACCCAAAAATACCTTGCTGAATTTATCTTATTTGGCGTTCGATTTATCAATATTTACATATATATCACGTCTGTTACCCGAAAGGGATTGACAACCCCTTTTACACGTCGGGTTGCGAGTATTTGTTATTTGTGTGCAGGTGCTATTTACGTTGTGTTGCTTGGTTCTCCTACTGGTTCGATAACCTTGGTTTCATCACTGCGGGAAATACCTACCGCTGCTATACTTCATCATCCCTTCCTCTTTGGGGAAATATCGACATAGTTCTAGCAGACATCAACCTTGAACAAGGATCGGCTGCAGTGAAATTTGATTCAACTAAAGTAGGAGAAACACACACCCGCCAACCACATTTATGCAAAAAAAATTGCATGTCTGTCAGTGGAACCAGTCTCATGTGCGTGGACATGTAAGGTTGGTCCAGGCCGTTGCATCTTACAATGTCGCCGAATCAAAATAAGACGTTTGTGGTAAGTAGTATGACGAACACCGCCCACAACTCTTTGTGTTCTAGTCATGCAAAACATCTACGCATAGACCTGGCTCTGATGCCACTGTTGGGAAACGTTGCAAGGAAAACAAAAAATATTCTACACACAAGCAAAGATCTATCCATGGAGATGCATATCAACGAGGGGTAGAGTGTGTCTATGTACCCTCGTGGACCGTAAGCGGAAGCTTTTCATAACGCGGTTGATGTAGTCGAACTTCTTCGTGCTTCAACCGATCAAGTACCGAATGCATGACACCTTCGCGTTCTGCACACGTTCAGCTCGGTGACGTCCCTCGACTTCTTGATCCAGCAAGACGCCGAGGTAGTAGACTAATTTTTTCAGCACGATGGCGTGGTGACGGTGATGGTGAAGCGATCTCCACAGGGCTTCGTCTAAGCACTACGAAAATATGACTGGGGGAGTAAACGGTGGACGGGGGCGCCACACACGGCTAAGATAATGTTGTGTATTGTTGTCGCGCCCCCTCCCCACATATATAGGTGGGAGGGAGGGAGGAGCAGCCATAGGAGGCTCCCAAGTAGGAGGAATCCTACTTGGAGTCCCTCCCAAGCCGCACCCCCTGCCATATATAACCGAGGGGGAAGGAAAGAGGGGGGGAGAGGGAAGGAAGTGGGAATCCTAATCCACACTTTCCTTTCCCTTTCCCTCTTTCCTTGTCCTCCTAAGCTGGCTTGCTATGGATGGAGCACTAGCCCCTTGTGGCTGGTGTGTTCCCTCTCTTGTCCCATAAGGCCCATAATTGTTGTCGGGGTACAAAACACCTTCCGATGACCCGATAAGTACCCAATACCCTCCGGAACACTTTCGGTGTCTGAATACCATCGTCCTACATAACATTATTTACCTCTCGACCATTACGAGACTCCTCGTCATGCCCGTGTTCTCATCCGGGACTAAGAACATCATTCGGTCACCAAATCACCTAACTCATATAATACTATATCGTCAACGAACGTTAAGCGTGTAGACCCTACAGGTTCAAGAACTATGTAGACATGACCGAGACACCTCTCCGGTCAATAACCAATAGCGGAACGTGGATGCCCATATTGTCTCCTACATATTCTACGAAGATCTTTATTGGTTGAACTGTTATGACAACATACACAATTCCCATTGTCCGTCGGTATGTTATTTTCCCGAGATTCGATCGTCGGTATCTCTATACCTAGTTCAATCTCGTTACCAGCAAATCTGTTTACTCGTTCTGTAATACATCACCCGAGACTAACTTCATTAGTGATTTGCTTGCAAGGTTTATTATGATGTGTCATCTGCATATTGGATCATTAGGAATTTAGGGCATACTGAACTTATGATTGGAGGGTGGATCAGTTGATGTTGCAATGCTTCATTCATAGTGGTTTGTAGCAGATCTGCAGCAAGAACAAAGAGAAGTGGGGACAGAGGGTCACCTTGCCTGACCCCTCTTTTGAGGTGAAATGTTTTCCCAGGAACTCCATTAAGCAGGACAAGAGAACTACTAGAAGACAGAATCATATGAATCCAATTAAGCCATTTCTCACCAAAACTCCTTGCTCTGGGAATTTCAATGATTGCATCATGGTCAATTAGGTCAAATGCTTTTTCAAAGTCCAGCTTGAGTACTACTATGGGTTTTTTGGAGTGATGACATGAATGGAGGTACTCAAAAGCCCAGGCTAGACAATCCTGGATGGATCTTTGCTTGAGGAATCCATACTGATTTTCATGGACTAACTATGGAATCACCTTTTGAAGCCTGTTTGCAAGCAACATGGTGATGATTTTGATAGAAAAGTTCAGCAAGGAGATGAGTCTGAAGTCATTGGTTGTCTAAGGATTGTCCTTATTTGGTATCAGTGTGATAAAAGAGTTGTTTATGCTTTGCAAAGAAATTCTTCCCTCTTGGAAATCTTGAATCGATGAGTAGAAGTCTGATGCAATGATCTCCCAACAACTTTTGATGAATGCTCCATTAAATCCATCAGGTCCAGGAGCTTTATCCATGGGGAGATGTTTTACCACCTCATCTATTTATTGCTTAGTGCAAGTATTTTCAAGCTCCTCAAAGCCATCAATTTTTTGAATGAAGGATGTTAAATTCAGCAGATTAATAGTATGATTGGTCTGCCCTAGCCTTTTCTTAAATGCTTTCCATAAGATAGAAGCTTTAGCTGAGTGTTCTATTGTCGCGGGATATGCATGGCCACCTATGGGACCGGGTGGCCCCTTGCTGGTTCGGCGAGGGGACGTCGCGTTGCACAAAGAGCAGATCGGCGTACGGCAGCACGATAGAGAGAACACAAGCAATTTACCCAGGTTCAGGCCTCCGCGAGGCGTAAGACCCTACTCCTTCTTTGGTGGATTGATGGAGGAATGAGTGACGTGGTGCATGGCACACTTGCCCGACAGGATTTGCCTCAGGTCTGTAGCGACTACGCGAGTATGGTGGCATGGGTTCATCAACTTTCCAACCCTTTCTACGGTTGCCATGGGCCTCCTTTTATAGGTTAAGGGGTTACCACAGTGGCAAAGTAGTCATTATGCACTAATAAGATAGCGAACAGTGCTATCATACCTAACTCTACAGGCTGATAGGGTGCATTAAATGCACCACTTAACGTCACATCCTTGGCCGCCCCGCAAGCCTTGCCGGGCTAACCCGCTAGATCCATGTCTGCCTGCTCAACACGTCACAGGACGGGTGTCATTTGCGGGTCCTTCTTGTAGGAACTAGCTGCCATGTGGTATGCGGCTACCACTTAATCACTTTGCGGCTTGACACCACACTAATTGATGACGTGGATCGTGCTTGAGTGTTTGGTGGGGCAGTTTGGCCTCCGCGAGCCCCCGGTAGGCCCTGTCGGGGTGGTTCTGCTATCTCCTTTGGGGTGGCCTTGCCCCTTGCCGGTCTCTCATGTCTGGCAAGGGAGGTCCTTCTCTTGGTGAAGTCTTTCTTCTCTGGCTTGGTTTTGGTCTCTCTGCTCTGAGCTGGTACTCTGAATCTCTTGGTTTCTTATACTCTAACTTGGGTTGGTGCTTCAATCTTGTTCTTGAGCCTATGCACAGTCTGGGCAACAGACCCAGGGTTTGTTGCACCCACAGAAGCCCCCGGGCCTTCTCCAATCGCGCTGCTGAGCATCGTCGGGGTAGGGCCTAATAAGTGAACAAGCATGGTTGCTGAAGAGGCCATTATCTCGAGGTCCTATTTTTGCTTCTTCATTATCTTGATTTTGGGCCACTTTCTGGTTTTCCCGTGCGTCGTGCATAACACAGCGGGGGAACTTCGATCGGGGATTCGTGGACTTGCCTTGCCCTATGATCACGGGGCAGACTTCGCCATCCCACTTGGACTTCCCCCCTTCATTCCGCATGCACCTGCCACGTGTTCTACATGCATTGGGCATGGGAGGTGGTGGATGTAGAGTATGAGGGGATGTAGCGCCCCAAGACCGACGCTCTAGAAGATTCCAGATGTTCCGGGTTTTCCCGTGTGTTTCTTTTGTGCTTGCTTTATTTATTTTTGCATTGCATCATGTCATCATGCCATCATGTCATTAATCTTTGCTTCTCAACTAAATAAATGGCATAGATCTTTTGATCTATTTAAATCGAGGGAAGAGTGACTTCTCTTTATAACATATCCTCCTGATATTATGGAGCTATTATAAATAAATATTCCATTTGTTTGGAATTAACCCAAACACACTTGCAAAATAATTTCGTGCCTTTCCGCTTCAAGTTTGGTCCCCAAACTTTGTCCATAAATTCTTTCGTCTTTTCCTCGAGCTCCACCAAAATTCTCAACATTTATGGGCACTTCGAAATCCGAGTCTTTGTTCAAATCTTTTGAATTAAATTCAAAGGATTTTGAATTAAATTTTTCAATCTGATCACTTTTTTTCTTTTCTTGGGTCATCCTCATTTTTTGCTAGTCCAAGATATTTGCCCTCATGCCCAAACTCTTTCCCTAACCCCCCCTCTTTCTTTCTTTCTTCTCTTTTATTGTTTTCTGCTAAAAAAAATAAAGAAATAGGAGCCCAGCCGAACTGGCTCCAACCCAGCCCGCAGAGCCTCCCTGCAGCCTGCTTGAGGCCCGCCTGCGGCCTGACCTATCCGGCCCAAGAGCTCCCCGATCCCTCTCCACTCGCTCCCTCTTCCCTCCGCCGCCGCACCCACGCACGCACAGTCAGGGCCGATCCTCACAGCGCTCAATCCTCTCTCCCTCTCCCTCGCTTGGTCGCCGCCTCGCGGACCCTCGCCTGCGGGTTCCCGAGCCCCGATGCGCCCAGATCTGTTTGCCCCGTGCCTCGTCCTCCTCCGCGTACCTCGCCGTGGCCTCTGCGAGCGCTGCTCGCGCCGCCAGGCACCGCGGCCAGAGAGGACCTCTGCGCCGGCGCCGCACTCCGACTGTTGTTCTGCTCCGCCCGTGTCGGCCACTTCCTGCGCCGGCCTCAAGCCCATCGCCGCCGCGCCTGAGGTGGTCGACCCCGCCACCCAGGGCTTCGCCCGTTGCTGACATGGACGGCCTCGCCAAGCTCCCCTGCCTCCCCTCGCCAGGTGGCCGCGCCGTCCAAGGTCGCCTCCGCCCAAGTTCCGCCACTCCTTTTCTTCAGCATCGTTGTCCCGCGCTGCCTGCAGCCACACCATGGCCGCGCCCTGCCCCGAAGCTTGAAGCCCCTGCCGGTAGCCACGTTGCTCCTCTTCCCCGCCACAGCTCCGAGCACCTCCTGCGCCCTTGCTTGTTTTGGTTGCCACCCGGTGCTGCCTCCGAGCGCTATCGATGCATCTCCGTGTGGAACCTGCCAAGTACCCCTACACATGGATACGTCAAGTTCATCTTCGAAACGAGAACAGCTACACGGCGACACGTCAAGTACATCTACCGTCGCCGAAGATCTACGTATAACAAGCGGCAAGTTCGACCACCGCCCCGTGAACGACTACCATCGTCGAGACCCCGAGTACCACGACGGATCTTGAAGGGTTCGAATTCGTCAAGTTCGACTACCGTCGCAAAACGAGACCGACAAGTCCGAAGACCCCAAGTACCACATCGGTAAGCGTGTACGCCCGAACGACTACCTTCGCCGAAGACTCGTGAACAACTACTTCCTCTACGACCCGTGTACCACTACTTTCCTCATCGAACTCGAACCGCCCCGAAACGCACGCTTCGAAGGTATACCACCGAGACGACCCCGTGGGTGAATGCATGCGAATGTGTGATGTATGAGAGGAAGTACTTTTGTGCATCGTGCCCGAATCGTCGCTTGAGATGTTTCCCTTGTTGCACCGTGTCCGTTGTGCCCGTCTTTTGTCGCTGACTTGTGGGAACCGGGTAACCGGGAGCACCCCATCGTCTTTGCATGACACGCCCACGCTCTCCGTCATCTTTTGCTCTGGACTCTCAACGAGTTACCGGAACCGATATGCTGCGTGGCATCATTTCGGATTCGTCGCCGTGGCCCCTTTCTTTCCACCACGGTGACAAATACTTCATATCTCTTCATGTTAACCTTTAACTAAAAATTGCATAAAACTTGATCATGTCATCCGCATCATGATAACAACCTTTGTATGTTAAATTGTTGTTGCTTTAATAATTGCTAAATTGGTCATGGGGATTTCCGGAATTGTTGTTGTTATTTCCGGCCTCATTTAAAATGACTAGATAGTGTAGTTTTGCTGTGCATCATACCTTGCCATGTATTGCATCATATATAGACTTGTCTTGCATCATACTTGCTTGAGCATATTGTCATGTTCTTGTGTTGTTTTCCTGTGCTTCCTACCTTGCCATGTATTGTTTCCTGTATAGACTTGTCTTGCATCATACCTTGCCATGTATTGCATCATATACAGACTTGCTGTGCATCATATGTAGACTTGATTTGCATCATACTTGCTTGAGCATATTGTCCTGTTCTTGTGTTGTGTGTTTACCATATTGCTTGCTTCTTCTCGTTAGTGCTTGTTCCATTGCGATCGTGAGGATTCGTTCGTCTTCTCGTGGTTCGTCTTCAAGACTTCTTCTTCGTCTTCTTCACGGATCCGTTCTTCTTCCTTGCGGAATCCCAGGTAAGATGACCATACCCATGGATACCTTTACTGTCACACCCTGATTTTCATGTCACTTTGCTTAAGCTAATTATCATGTTAAAAATGTGGATTTACAAAAACTTTTGTGTGTTTTTGACTTTTCTTGATTTGACTTTTGTCTGCTGTTTGCTAGTGCTCTAAAAATCAAATAAATCCTCCAACTCTTATACTTCATCTCCTTGATCCAAAACTTTTTCCCAATGATCATGCCATGTGTATAGACCAGTATAGAATTTTCTTATAAAATATTTTGGCCAAATAGTATTTTCTAAAAATTAGTTTTCCAAAAACCCCTGAATTGAGGTTTGCACTACAAGTACCTTATTTAGGGTGTGAAAAATCTTCCAAAAAGTATATTTGAATCCTATTAGGTATAGGACTCCCAGAAACCACAAAAGTATAATTTTAAAAGTTATTTTTATATTTTACTTAAAAGCTTTTTCTTAAGGCCAGAAAAGGTCTTTAATAGGGAAAAATTATTTAATTATTTCAAAAATATTTGCCAAAATTCAGGGAGACTCATAGGACATATATTGTCCATATATAAGAGTTTCAGCACATGGTCATGTTCAAAATATTGGACAAATCCTTCCAAAACCCTTTCTGGATATTTCAAGCTTTTGAAATATTTACAAAGGAAATATTCTCCAAAAATTCCAGGGAAATTCTATCATGTCATATATGACATATTTGAAGATCTTCCAAAGCCTCATGCCTTGAAGATCAAGGGAACATCCTCTAATCCCCTCAAAACCAATTCTGCCCATTTTGAAGTTTGAGCAACTTTACATTGCCAAACTTGTCCAAATGCTCTCAAACTTGGTGAACATGCTAAAATGATGTAATCATGCATCCATGCCAAATGGCACAAGTTTTGGAGAAGCATAATTTGATCTAATTGCCCCAAAACCACTTCTGTTCAAATTCAAATTTGAACAACTTTACATTACCAACTTTTTACCTGGGGCTTCAAACTTTGTGATCATGATCATAACCCCAAATGATGATACTACACCCAGTGGTGCATCAAGGGGAGATGATTAGCTTGACTCAAACAAGGTGAAACCATTTCTGTTGATTTCTAGGGTTCACCAAAGTTACATTGGCAACTTTGCCCAGATGAGCTCAATTTTGGTGGAGCAGCCTAATTGTGTGTGACATTCCATCCTGTTAAGTCCCATGCCAATTGGAAGTCTTTTGCCTCCCCAAAACATGATCAAACACCTTCTGTCATATTACCAAAACCCTTGTTTGGACCCCTTTTACTTTTTCCCTTTACCTCAAATTCTTACCACAGCTTCTCCTGATCATCTTCTACCCCTAGTAACTTCACTATGGCCTCAGCTCAATCATTGGAGGGGGTAAAACTCCAATTTACTCATCTGGACATCAGTTTTCACCTCCTCCTTCACCTCGCTCCTCATTCCAGTGGCTCCTCAGAGCATCCAAGACCACCTCCCCATAGTTTACTACTCCCTAGCACTGCTGGACACTGGGGGACACGGCCAGGAAGCAAGGGCATGACCATGCCGTCCAAAGGCATGCTCTGGAGCACGCTACAGTGCGCCGAGGCACTGTAGCTCGGCCCTCCCGAGGCTTCCAGGCGGCCTTGGGCAGAGCGAGGGTGTCCATCGAGGTCGCCTCGATGTCCACGACACGCCTCGCTGTCGGCCCTATCCTCCCCTGCCCTCCTTCTCCCTCTGTGAAGCTTGCCCATGCGCGCCCTGGACCGCGCCCACGGTGCACCGATGCACGCGCTATAAATAGCCTCATTGGGCTCTCTCTCTCGCCTCTCATCAACCCCCCCTGCACCCCGCGAACCTCCTGGACAAGCTACCTCTCCCCCTGGCACTCTCTTTCCCCCTCCATGGTCGGCGGCCCCTTCCACGGCCATTCGGCCCTTCACCTCTTCGGGCCTCCCTCAACCTACCCTGGGCATCTGGATGGATGTGGCACCCCTCCCTGAGAACTCCGGTGTGCCGCACACCGCCGAAGGTGGCCGGAATCGCCGGCACGGGTGGCAGCCGGGCCTTGCTCCGACCTCGCCCGCGCACGCGCGAGGGAGGTGCTGCCTCTCCCTTAATCCTCCTTCGGGCACGGCCGAGCCGCGCGGCACCGCTCCCGTCGCCGGCCGGCGCAGGCTGGCGGTGTGGCGCCGGCGGCCAGCGAGGCCGATGCCTCCCCTGCCCCTCCCGTCGAGAGGACGACGACGGCGGACGTGGGGGACGACCTACGGCTGGGCCCCGCAGGTCAGCGACCTCACCTGCCGCCACGTAGGATAAGTGGAGGCGGGGCGGCTGGAAGACACCTTCCCAGCGCGAAGGCGTACCCCAAGAAGGCGCCTCCGACGTCACACCCCCTCCTGTGCACATGGCCGAGCTGATGGGTTGGCCCAGTTGCTCTGCAGCTATTCTTCGCCCTGCGTGCAACATAAGGGTATAAGCCCTTTTCTCTTTCCCTTTTCTTTTTCTGTGAACTTCAAAAATGCCTAAACAATTCATTTGAACTCCAAATTTGGTGATTCAAATTTCCAATGACTCTATAAATCATGCTCTGTCACATGGTGCAACATGCACATTATTCCAGAGACTTTTCCTTCACAAATATTTATCAAATACCCTTATTTCAATTTTCTGTGATGAACTTTAGAAATTCACAGAGGGCTCAAATTTGATCCAAATGCAGTGATTCAAATTCCTAGATGCTTGTCATATCCAAACTTAGTTTTGGAACATTTTTATTAATAATTTCTGTGCCCCACCAAATAATGAGCCATTTCTTCATATTTATCAACTTTGCAAAATCCTAGGAAATTCATTTGAATTCCAAATCCAGTGAAACCAACTCCTAGATGCTTCTAAAATCATGACTTGTTGATGGGTCCCTTTGCTCATCATTCAAGAAAATATTTCTGTATACTTCTTTCAAATCCATAAACCCCTTGGTTCCATCATATTGAAATGATCCAAACTGTTCATTGATCCAATACCTATGAAACCACCTTGGTTATTTTTCATATGACCAGAGGTATCCTAGAAAAGTCCAACTCCTATTTTTAGAGCACTTTCATTCTTGCTTTGATTGTGTTGCTTATTATGATTGTTTCCATCGTTAGTTGATGAAATAAACGAAGTACTCGGAGATGGACCAAAAGGTTTGAAGACTCGGAAGAATAAGGCAAGCAGCCCTTTGACCATGTTCGAGAAACCTTTTTATGCATGTCTCATAGCACCTTATTATCAATGCATCGGAATCATGTTGAGGTGGAGACCACTTTGGTTGCTGCCCTTGTTGCTTACTATTGAAACTTGCATCAAACATGACCCTACCTTCCTATGAGGGTTATGTCGGTGGGAGTAGATAGATATATGCTATAGTAGTTGGCTACGCAAAATGGGTCAGGGTTATGCATTGAGTGAAACAAGTGTGGTTTGACATACTTGCAAATAACCCAGCGGGTGCCACTAATGCCCCTGGGAGTTGATGAGAAACTAGGGCACTACTTGGTGAAGAAGTAGTGTGCCGAGGCTTGATGAGAGTGTTGTTTACAGAGATGGATTAGATTTATGTGTGACTACCATCCCAACCAAACATGCGCAACCACTCTACCCTTATATGGGAAAGAGCATTATTGATTACCTAGGTCGATACTAGCATGGTGCACGCATTACTAGTGACGGGGGTGACATGAGGTCACTCTCGGGACGGGGTCGTGCTTGGATAGGCGGCCATGACTGTTTTCACAGGGCACCGAACACACCGTTGGTACCCCGTGTCAGTGGTATGTGATGTATATGGGAGCAAGGCTCCACAATCTTTAAGATGTGAAATGTTTGGCACGGGGTTGTTACCAATCAAGTGGACTCTGTGTTAGTGTCGTCTAGGGAAAGATATTGATCGGGTGCTTACCCCGGGTACTTGAGGTACCACGGGTCGTGGATGACACGGAAGTTCCCCGGATCTAGTGGGTAAAGTGTGCAACCTCTGCAGAGTGTCAAACTATTCGAATAGCCATGTCCGCGGTCAAGGACAGTTGGGTGGTGCTACTTAGACTATGTCCATAAGTTTCTGGGAAACAACACGATTCTGAGATATTGTTGATGTGATTGTGAGAAAGTCACAATGAGCTTGAGCATGAGTTGATTACAACTCTTTCTCGATAATGATGTCTGTGACCTCCTGATACTTGTTGCAGACACATGCATGCCCATGTTATATGTTGATCATACTTGCATGTGAAAAACTAGCTTTCCGCAAAACCGCCAACTTAGCAGTAGAGCCTTGCATAATTATTCTGTCATCACACTTGGGTTGCTTGCGAGTACATTCAAAGTACTCATTGGCTTGCCACTGGTTATTTTATTGGCCGGGCATGAGAGAACAGGTTATGATGAAGATTTCTTGGTGACAAGCATGCGAGCTAGGACGCTTCCCAGTCAGAACGCCTGTAGGGTTAAGGCAGATGGCATGGGTCCAAGTTGTTATTGAAGATTTCCGCTGCGATGATATACTCAAGACTTGACCATTATGGTCCTATTTGTGTAATACGGTATGTATGGAAGTAAGACTCTTGTTATTCAGCTTCTGTGTGTTCAGTGAGCATTGATCTCTGGGATCACTGTACACGTGCATTCGGTGATCACGACTTATGAGTCGGGGTCCCGGCAGAGCTGGTATCAGAGCCATCCTGACTGTAGGAAGCCTTAGTTAGCATGGTCGTTAGTTAGGGCAAAACTAGTTTTCAAAACTGCCTATACTTCTCTTCCCTTCTCAGTTTTTCGAAAACTAGGCTATACTTGATCTCTTCCCCTTCAAAACCTTGGTCGCTAGAACCCTTATGCCCCTGACCACTGGATTTTCTGTAATCCTCGTGGAGTGCACCTTGCCAAACACTCACCCACCTCTTCTGAACGCAAGACTGGTGACACCACGACAAGATGATACTAACAGAAATTACATCCTCGGTGGATGAGGACATGAAGACCCAGAAGATGGTGACACCTTTGACAGTGCCCCAAGAAGATGCAACATTGGCCTATGATGACCAGGGTATAGGTTATGCAAAATCATGATAGGCATCGCTAATAGAGTAATCCTGTCACTACCGTTGTTGTATCGGCAACCACCGGTGGATGAGAACCTCGCCATTTGGTCAGCCTCACTATAGTGAGCAGGAAAACGGTTCTCTTCGTCCCCCGCTCTTGGTCTCGATGTTTTCATCAACGAAACCGACAGGTTGGACATCTATTATGCCTTGTATTGTCATTGCATATGGATTGCCTACCTGGTACCCTCGACGTCCCAGAAGGCACAAGGGATCGTCATGATTAAAGAGACAAGAGAAGACCAAGTCAACGCCAGCTACAAGGAGGCAACTTCACCACATCACCTCATCAGGCGAGAAGTTGTTAAAGATTCTTCAGGCTCAACCCGGATCATTCATCAAACAACTACAAGGGACGTAGCAACACCAGAGGAAGCTCAGAAGACTGCATGAGGCACAAGTCACGACACTGAGTCCGAGAACCCCTAGGGTAGGATGAGTCGTGTACCCCCTATGCGCAATCGAGTCCGTATGACGGTTCGAATAGAACCATGATTGTGAGTTGCTTGCTTTTATTTGTTTGTGTTTTGATATAAGTCGCACTTTTCCCCAGGCAACAAGTGCATGGCTATATCACCTTCCTTGCCTTGTTTCTTTTGTTTCGGCCTTTTTGCACCTGTTTGTTGCACCTGCACTATAGAACCCCCTTTAGGCATTTCCCTCCTCTACGCTGCTTCTTCCCTCTATTCTCTCTCTCCCCAACTGAAGACCCGCAAGACAAGATGCACCAAGGATTCTACCTCGGCAGCCAACTGGCACTGAAGACTTCTGCTACAACCTCCACGATCAATTGCAACCCCGTAGAGTTATGTTTAACCCTCCAGACCAGTAACCCCATTCCTAGACCCTTTGAGACTTCACGAGATACTCCAGCACGAATCCTTAACCATGTGCCTAACCCATAGTAAAGCGAGAGAACCAGTTAAGCCTTTATAACCTTGCACAACACTGGGTTCGTAAAGGAGCTAGTGGACACAGTGAGTGAGCACATTTTCATCCTAATATAGCACGAGAACTGACGATGCCATAGATAGACCAGTTCGAGGATATTGGACAGATGACTTGGTGGCTTTATATCAGTGACTTCGAGGAATTATCTGAGACCTTGGTGGATTGTGAGGTTTTTATATTGGTAGGATCATGACTTTGGGGAAGCATGTAGGAGTACCCGTTGGGCATAAGATTTGGATTTATGTAGATGATTCTGGTTGGTATAATGCTGGATATTTCTGCATGGTTCGGAGTAAAATTGGATTTAGGCCTATGATCCTGATTATGATATCATGCTTCTCGGTGGACAATAATCTAGGAGATTGGATTATTTGTCGGAGTTGATTTAGGGATCTATATAATCATGACCTTGGAGTTTACTTGACCCGGATGATGAGAATTTGGTGGACATACTATCGTAATGCACAGTCCTTCGGAGTATTTAGGTGTTATAGGGACTTGAGATCTTGTGGAATACCGTAGACATCGGGTTTGTAGAATTGTTGGATCACGTGGTGATTGATGGAATTACCGGGCTATTGGAGTTGATCTATAGGAAGGAAACAAAATCTTGGAGTGGCATACGACGTGTTTCCTTAGAAT
Organism: Secale cereale; assembly: GCA_902687465.1. Classification (NCBI taxonomy): domain Eukaryota; kingdom Viridiplantae; phylum Streptophyta; class Magnoliopsida; order Poales; family Poaceae; genus Secale; species Secale cereale. The sequence goes on from LR738710.1 coordinate 501,737,705, forward strand.
GGTGATGCATTATCTTGAGCCTTGCAAGAATAGGTTGAGTGCTTGGATTGTGGAGTTTAATTTAAGCTCAGCAGCATGTGTGACCTACCCATGGATTTTAGGGGTAGACATACATATGGATTTGGGGATCGTAGACAAGTACCATTTTATTAGACCATCTCTTAAGAATCATGAGGATATGTATGGCATGAGTGGTGATTGAAGTTGGTCTCTGCGAGAAGATGCTTTTTTGTTTGGAGTACTAGATAGAACTAATGGCATCTCAGAAACCGTGCTTAAGGATAAGATGACATATGTTCACTCACTCACTAGAATTCTTGAAACCCTTAAGCCCCACCGAGCCACAACCTGGTCAGATTCTGACCACGGGCCTTCGCTCTAAGTCAGGAAGACCTTGCAAATACTCAGCGGAGACCACCACCAATACCCCAGCCTACCTTGCGTACCCCATAGACCTCATGGAGTAATTGGACAAGTTGGGTAACATCATTATTTGATGGCCTACTTGTCTGCCCGAAGACAAAGAAGCGACAGACAGCTGGATAGAAGACATTTGAAGACCGCCCTGTCAAGAAGGAAGATCTACACCGACCACCGTCATCAAGAAGTAAACTTCCGCGTCGAAGACCGGGCGTATCTGCAAACCTCTCCTCTCAAAGGAACCGAGCATTTCCGTGTCTAAGGAACGCTCACACCAAGATGTATCAAGACTTGAAGGCACGGTTCTGGTGGCACGGGATGAAAAGAGAGATTGCAACCTATGTTGCAAAGTGTGATGTGTGCCAAAAGGTCAAGGCTGAATATCAGCGACCCGCTGGATTGCTTCAACCACTCAAGGTTCGTGAGTGGAAGTGGGATAAAGTCGAAATGGACTTCGTCACTGGATTACCAAGGTCGGATAGAGGACATGACTCTATCTGGGTCATAGTCAATCATTTGACCAAGGTGGCCCATTTCATTCCTGTCAAGACCACTTATGATGGCAACCGGCTGGCAGCTCTCTACATCGACCGAATCGTAAGTCTTCACGGCGTTCCCAAGGAGATTGTGTCAGATCGAGGAACCCAGTTCACCTCAAGGTTCTGGAAGAAGTTCCAAGAAGCCTTGGGAACCAAGTTATCTTTCAGCACGGCTTTCCACCCACAGACCGGAGGTCAGACAGAACGAGTCAATCAGATTCTCGAAGACATGCTCCGAGCCTGTGTCTTGGCATATGGAGCCAAGTGGGAAGATTGTCTCCCTTTTGCCGAGTTCTCCTATAACAACAGTTACCAGTCGAGCCTTCAGATGGCACCATTTGAGGTGTTGTACGGACGCACATGTCGCACACCCCTCAACTGGTCAGAGACTGGAGAAGGTCTAGTCTTTGGACCGGATATTCTCCGCGCAACAGAAGAGCAAGTCCAACTAGTCAGAGAGCGTTTGAAGGCAGCCAAGTCAAGGCAAAAGAGCTATGCTGACAGTCACCGTCGGGACATGAGTTTCCATGTCGGGGACCGTGTGTACCTGCGGGTAACTCCTCTGAAGGGAACCAAGCGTTTCCACGTCAAGGGGAAGCTCGCACCAAGGTTCATTGGACCCTTTGAGATCACTGCACGACGAGAAGTGGCTTACCAGTTGGAACTACCACCCGAGCTATCTGGTGAGCACAATGTATTCCATGTGTCACAACTCCGGAAATGTCTCCAAGTTCCGGACAAGCCTAATCTCTACAAGGATGTTGATCACCAAGCCATTGATCAACAGCCTGATTTGACCTACCGCGAGAAGCCCATCCGCATTCTGGACGAAGTAGAACGACGGACGCGAAGCCATACCATCAAGTACTTCAAGGTCCAGTGGAGCACCACCCGTAAGCAGAACCAACAAGAAGAAGTGAAGACTACCCCGTATCCAAGACTCCGCCTTTCTTTCCACGCCTAGTCTGGGAATCTCGGGGACGAGATTCTTGTAAGGGGGGTAGGTCTGTCACACCCTGATTTTCATGTCACTTTGCTTAAGCTAATTATCATGTTAAAAATGTGGATTTACAAAAACTTTTGTGTGTTTTTGACTTTGCTTGATTTGACTTATGTCTGCTGTTTGCTAGTGCTCTAAAAATCAAATAAATCCTCCAACTCTTATACTTCATCTCCTTGATCCAAAACTTTTTCCCAATGATCATGCCATGTGTATAGACCAGTATAGAATTTTCTTATAAAAATATTTTGGCCAAATAGTATTTTGTAAAAATTAGTTTTCCAAAAACCCCTGAATTGAGGTTTGCACTACAAGTACCTTATTTAGGGTGTGAAAAATCTTCCAAAAAGTATATTTGAATCCTATTAGGTATAGGACTCCCAGAAACCACAAAAGTATAATTTTAAAAGTTATTTTTATATTTTATTTAAAAGCTTTTTCTTAAGGCCAGAAATGGTCTTTAATAGGGAAAAATTATTTAATTATTTCAAAAATATTTGCCAAAATTCAGGGAGACTCATAGGACATATATTGTCCATATATAAGAGTTTCAGCACATGGTCATGTTCAAAATATGGGACAAATCCTTCCAAAACCCTTTCTGGATATTTCAAGCTTTTGAAATATTTACAAAGGAAATATTCTCCAAAAATTCCAGGGAAATTCTATCATGTCATATATGACATTTGTGAAGATCTTGCAAAGCCTCATGCCTTGAAGATCAAGGGAACATCCTCTAATCCCCTCAAAACCAATTCTGCCCATTTTGAAGTTTGAGCAACTTTACATTGCCAAACTTGTCAAAATGCTCTCAAACTTGGTGAACATGCTAAAATGATGTAATCATGCATCCATGCCAAATGGCACAAGTTTTGGAGAAGCATAATTTGATCTAAGTGCCCCAAAACCACTTCTGTTCAAATTCAAATTTGAACAACTTTACATTACCAACTTTTTACCTGGGGCTTCAAACTTTGTGATCATGATCATAACCCCAAAAGATGATACTACACCAAGTGGTGCATCAAGGGGAGATGATTAGCTTGACTCAAACAAGGTGAAACCATTTCTGTTGATTTCTAGGGTTCACCAAAGTTACATTTGCAACTTTGCCCAGATGAGCTCAATTTTGGTGGAGGAGCCTAATTGTGTGTGACATTCCATCCTGTTAAGTCCCATGCCAATTGGAAGTCTTTTGCCTCCCCAAAACATGATCACACATATTACCAAAACCCTTGTTTGGACCCCTTTTACTTTTTCCCTTTACCTCAAATTCTTACCACAGCTTCTCTTGATCATCTTCTACCCCCGGTAACTTCTCTATGGCCTCAGCTCAATCATTGGAGGGGGTAAAACTCCAATTTACTCTTCTGGACATCAGTTTTCACCTCCTCCTTCACCTCCCTCCTCATTCCAGTGGCTCCCTAGAGCATCCAAGACCACCTCCCCATAGTTTACTACTCCCTAGCACTGCTGGACACTGGGTGACACGGCCAGGAAGCAAGGGCATGACCATGCCGGCCAAAGTCATGCTCTGGAGCACGCTACAGTGCGCCGAGGCACTGTAGCTCGGCCCTCCCGAGGCTTCCAGGCGGCCTTGGGCAGAGCGAGCGTGTCCATCGAGGTCGCCTCGACGTCCACGACACACCTCGCTGTCGGCCCTATCCTCCCCTGCCCTCCTTCTCCCTCTGTGAAGCTTGCCCATGCGCGCCCTGGACCGCGCCCACGGTGCACCGATGCACGCGCTATAAATAGCCCCATTGGGCTCTCTCTCTCGCCTCTGATCAACCCCCCTGCACCCTGCGAACCTCCTGGACAAGCTACCTCTCCCCCTGGCACTCTCTTTCCCCCTCCATGGCCGGCGGCCCCTTCCACGGCCATTCGGCCCTTCACCTCTTCGGGCCTCCCTCAACCTACCCTGGGCATCAGGATGGATGCGGCACCCCTCCCTGAGAACTCTGGTGTGCCGCACACCGCCGGAGGTGGCCGGAATCGCCGGCACGGGTGGCAGCCGGGCCTTGCTCCGACCTCGCCCGCGCACGCGCGAGGGAGGTGCTGCCTCTCCCTGACTCCTCCTTTGGGCGCGGCCGAGCCGCGCGGCACCGCTCCCTTCTCCGGCCGGCGCAGGCTGGCGGTGTGGCGCCGGCGGCCAGCGAGGCTGATGCCTCCCCTGCCCCTCCCGTCGAGAGGAAGACGACGGCGGACATGGGGGACGACCTGCGGCTGGGCCCCGCAGGTTAGCGACCTCACCTGCCACCACGTAGGATAAGTGGAGGCGGGGCGGCTGGAAGACGCCTTCCCAGCGCGAAGGCGTACCCCACGAAGGCGCCTCCGACGTCACACCCCCTCCTGTGCACACGGCCGAGCTGATGGGCCGGCCCAGTTGCTGTGTAGCTATTCTTCGCCCTGCGCGCAGCATAAGGGTATAAGCCCTTTTCTCTTTCCCTTTTCTTTTTCTGTGAACTTCAAAAATGCCTAAACAAGTCATTTGAACTCCAAATTTGGTGATTCAAATTTCCAATGACTCTATAAATCATGGTCTGACACATGGTGCAACATGCACATTATTCCAGAGACTTTTCCTTCACAAATATTTATCAAATACCCTTATTTCAATTTTCTTTGATGAACTTTAGAAATTCACATAGGGCTCAAATTTGATCCAAATGCAGTGATTCAAATTCCTAGATGCTTGTCATATCCAAACTTAGTTTTGGAACATTTTTATTAACACTTTTTGTGCCCCACCAAATAATGAGCCATTTCTTCATATTTATCAACTTTGCAAAATCCTAGGAAATTCATTTGAATTCCAAATCCAGTGAAACCAACTCCTAGATGCTTCTAAAATCATGACTTGTTGATGGGTGCCTTTGCTCATCATTCAAGAAAATATTTCTATATACTTCTTTCAAATCCATAAACCCCTTGGTTCCATCATATTGAAATGATCCAAACTGTTCATTGATCCAATACCTATGAAACCACCTTGGTTATTTTTCATATGACCAGAGGTATCCTAGAAAAGTCCAACTCCTATTTTTAGAGCACTTTCATTCTTGCTTTGATTGTGTTGCTTATTATGGTTGTTTCCATCGTTAGTGGACGAAATAAACGAAGTACTCGGAGATGGACCAGAAGGTTTGAAGACTCGGAAGAATAAGGCAAGCAACCCTTTGACCATGTTCGAGAAACCTTTTTATGCATGTCTCATAGCACCTTATTATCAATGCATCGGAATCATGTTGAGGTGGAGACCACTTTGGTTGTTGCCCTTGTTGCTTACTATTGAAACTTGCATCAAACATGACCCTACCTTCCTATGAGGGTTATGTGGGTGGGAGTAGATAGATATATGCTATAGTAGTTGGCTACGCAAAATGGGTCAGGGTTATGCATTGAGCGAAACAAGTGTGGTTTGACATACTTGCAAATAACCCAGCGGGTGCCACTAATGCCCCTGGGAGTTGATGAGAAACTAGGGCACTACTTGGTGAAGAAGTAGTGTGCCTAGGCTTGATGAGAGTGTTGTTTACAGAGATGGATTAGATTTATGTGTGACTACCGTCCCAACCAAACATGCGCAACCACTCTACCCTTATATGGGAAAGGGCATTATTGATTACCTAGGTCGATACTAGCATGGTGCCCGCATTACTAGTGACGGGGGTGACATGAGGTCACTCTCGGTACGGGGTCGTGCTTGGATAGGCGGCCATGACTGTTTTCACAGGGCACCGAACACACCGTTGGTACCCCGTGTCAGTGGTATGTGATGTATATGGGATCAAGGCTCCACAATCTTTAAGATGTGAAATGTTTGGCACGGGGCTGTTACCAATCGAGTGGACTCTGTGTTAGTGTCGTCTAGGGAAAGATAGTGATCGGGTGCTTACCCCGGGTACTTGAGGTACCGCGGGTCATGGATGACACAGAAGTTCCCCGGATCTAGTGGGTAAAGTGTGCAACCTCTACAGAGTGTCAAACTATTCGGATAGCCGTGTCCGCGGTCAAGGACAGTTGGGTGGTGCTACTTAGACTATGTCCATAAGTTTCTGGGAAACAACACGAATCAGAGATATTGTTGATGTGATTGTGAGAAAGTCACAATGAGCTTGAGCATGAGTTGATTACAACTCTTTCTCGATAATGATGTCTGTGACCTCCTGATACTTGTTGCAGACACATGCATGCCCATGTTATATGTTGATCATACTTGCATATGAAAAACTAGCTTTCCGCAAAACCGCCAACTTAGCAGTAGAGCCTTGCATAATTATTCTGTCATCACACTTGGGTTGCTTGCGAGTACATTCAAAGTACTCATTGGCTTGCCACTGGTTATTTTATTGGCCAGGCATGAGAGAACAGGTTATGATGAAGATTTCTTGGTGACGAGCATGCAAGCTAGGACGCTTCCCAGTCAGAATGCCTGTAGGGTTAAGGCAGATGGCATGGGTCCAAGTTGTTATTGAAGATTTCCGCTGCGATGATATACTCAAGACTTGACCATTATGGTCCTATTTGTGTCATACGGTATGTATGGATGTAAGACTCTTGTTATTAAGCTTCTGTGTGTTCAGTGAGCATTGATCTCTGGGATCACTGTACACGTGCATTCGGTGATCACGACTTATGAGTCGGGGTCCCGACATTTACTATCATTGCCTTTGCTTAGTTGTCTTGATGCTATCGTTATATGTCGCGCTACCCATCTTATTGTCAGCCCCTCTCCTTGTTGCCATGAAACCTCTAACCTTTGACACCTTCCTAGCAAAACCCATAGTTTGGCTATGTTACCCGCTTGCTCAGCCCCTCTTATAGCGTTGTTAGTTGCAGGTGAAGATGAAGATCGTTCCAGGAGGGAACTTGCTGTTGGAATATCACAATATGTTATATATATAATAACACACATATATACTTGGCATGGGTGGAAAGCTTGGCCGTTTGCTTGGTGTTTTGTTCCACTCATGCCACCTTAGGCGCCAATAAACCGGCATTATGTTCCTTGATTTTGCGTTCCTTACACGGTTGGGTATATGGGGACCCCTTGACACTTCGTCTTTGAATAAAACTCCTCCAGCAAGGCCCAACATTGGTTTTAATTTGCCTCATAATAACAACTTAATTAATTAATTAAAATTGCATAGGGGGTCACGTCCCCGGGGATTCTTTCTACATAGCAGGGGGGGCAGTGCTGATGGTGTTGGTCCCAAACGGGGAGACTGTGGGGCCGCCACGGGGAAACCCGAGGTATCTGGTATAACCCGTAGGATCACCTATCCGGACGTGGCCTGAGACGAGATACGCGCGGCTACTATCAGGGTGTCGGCATGCCGGGAGGTCTTGCTGGACTTGTTTTACCATTGTCGAAATGTCTTGTGCACCGGGATGCCGAGCCTGATCGGATTTCCCTAAGATAAGGGGTAATATTTATTATTACTTCAGCTGATCATGAGAGCTTGTGATGGGATAAGTTGGGACACCCCTGCAGGGTTATGATCTTTCGAAAGCCATGCCCGCGGTTATGTGGTAGATTGGAATTTGTTAGTGTCCGGTTGTAGAAAACTTGACAGAGGATCCGAAGTAAAACACACAACTGCGTGAGTAACCGTGACTGTCTCTTTTCACTTTGAGAAGAGAACATGGTGGGGTTATGTTTGACTCGTAGGTAGTTTCAGGATCTTTAGCGATCCTTACTAGTTTGCGACCGTTTGCGTAGATGCTCATCTTATTCTTGTACTTGTAAGTTAGCCTCCATATTATGCTTAGCCGCTGTTGCAACCTCACCACTACCCTTCTCCATACCCATAAAGCTTTGCTAGTCTTGATACCCATGGTTATGGGATTGCTGAGTCCTCGTGGCTCACAGTTACTACAACCCCAGATGTAGGTACAGCTGAGTACGATGCAGGAGATGGATCAGAACTTCAGTGGAAGTTCGATGAAGAGCGTAGCCGTATGTATGTGATGTTTTCGATGATCAGTAGTGGTTTCTACTAGGGGCGATTCGGACCTGTGGCTTTATGTATTTGGTATCTTTCTTTTGGATCTTCGCCCGTAGTTGGGTTGTGATGTTATTTGGATGATGATTTGCTTATGTAATGTATTGTGTGACGTGGTGAGTGTAAGACAACTATCCTTTTGCAATTTCATCCCTATTTTTACATGAGTCGTGCAAAGATACCAAACTTGAGATCATTCTAGAATGGGCTTATACCTTTAAGTCGTGCCTCGACACGTAGGAGGTATAATCCCATCCTGGGCATTACAGGAGAGGTGTGCTATGGCTGAAAGTTGGACTCTGATGGTTGGATTAGAGGGGCAGCCCAGACTCCCAAGGCCACCGAGGGTGGAGAGAGGTCGCATTGGTGGAGCGGGGCAGCCATTTTCTGCGCTAAGGGCCAGCGCCCTGCCTCATCCCTCTATAAAAAGAGACAAGGGCAGTGCCAATTTGCATGCACTTCTTCTTCTCCACCGCAATCCTTCTTCCTTAGTCATGGTGAGAGGTCGAGGGCGCGGTGGCGTGCCGGTGGCGGCAACGAGGGCCTCTATTCTGTAGCGCATTCCTCCTCCTCTGGAGCCTGAGGTGGCGGAGCCCACCGTGAGGGAAGGAGGGGACGAGGTCAAGGTTGCTGTGGTGCTCAAAGAGAAGGAGGACGGGGCGGTGCCTTGGTTGCACCCCTACCGGCAGTTCCTCCTTCGATGGAAGGTCACGTCGGGGACCAACCAAGGGAGTTCATCATCAGGTTGTATGAGCCTTTGTGCGGTCATCTCCGTCTTCCAACTCCCTTTGCGTGGGAGATGGAGCTCGAGCAACCATGCGCTCTGAGGCTGCACATCAGGGGTTGTGGGAATGGCGCCATGTGGGTTGATGTCAATTTTCCAGCCCCTCATGTGATGTATCTTCGCCGTGGCTGGAAGACTTTTGCCCGCGCTGACGGCTTCTCGGAGGGACACATTCTCCAGTTATAATTAAGGGAGAGCAGCCTGCTCTTCGTCAAGATCTTCGGTTGCTCGGGAGGCCGCTTAGGGTGCTGCGCAGAGAGATCCACCGACAATGAAAGCTCCTTCTCGAGCAAAAAAGCGACAAGGAGGACACTGACGGTGATCACGACAACAGCGGGCGGGAGGGCGACGACTCTGACTCCCGCTGACCACCGCCCGCACCATCTTCATCAGGCGGCAGCACCATCATCTGCATCCGCATCTTTTTCCCGACAACTCTGCCGGTGATTTGGACGTAGGAGTGGGGATGGTGCTCCTGGGCTCCTCCAGCAGCCTTCCACCTAGGCCCCGACATGGTTCCTCTTGGGCTGCAACTCATTTAGCCCTGTCGTGCCCTGCTGGCCCTGGTGACAGTGGTTGGTGGGTCACCTCCTCCGTGCTCTTCATCGATGCGTTCCCCGGCATCCCAACCTCCTCCCGGCTACCTCTTCTGGAGTCCGAGGAAAGCGGGGCTGGGGCCTCTGCCCAGGCGCTCCATTCGTCCTCTTTGTCTTCGACGGTTGTGCCTAGGAGGAGAGGGACAAGAAAGGGCATCACGTGTACTTATCTTTTTTTAATCTTAAACTTGTGGGCAATCGCCAAATTTTAATTCAAATAATGTAATCCTTTCATCCATGTTTGTGTTCTATAATGCTTGTAGTTGTATCTGCATGTCAATGAAAGAGATAAACCTTGGCGGGAACCCGTGCATGTATATGTCCATGCAGAGGTAAAATGCCTCTGTACTATAATTAAACGAGTTTTCCCCGGCAGGTATCCTACCGGCACCCTTTTCGTCTGCCGAAGAACCACGTCTGGCGGGGAACAGACTGAGGTGCCAGCCCCCCGCCCACTCCCTTTTACCTAGGGCCACTGCAACCGCCCCAGGCCGAAGCAAAGTTCAAGCCAATCTTCTCAAGAGAGCGGCGAGGTTTCTCTATGCACAAGTTATAGCTTTATAGAATACTAATGGATAAAAAGGGAGAACTTATCTGTTTTGGGTTGCTGGGGATTGCAGTGCTGGGCAATCTTCTCAACTCCTTATCAAAGCCAAGTTCGCGGCAGGAACCTGCAACTCCATGTAGATGACAATGAATGCAGGAAGCGGTCCTATCTATATGCATATGCCAATGCTCATGAAATGCTTATGCAGTGATCTTGGTTGGGGGCCCCTTCTCAGCGCTTCTTTATTTTATCTTGCACGGGGTCATCGCCCCGGCTTTGTATAAGGGGTTACATGCAGCTGAGGCAAGGCCTGTACAAAAGGGTGGCTGCCAGGCAGTGCCCGACAGCCTCGCACCTTACCGGTAGTACTTACAGAGATGCTCAATATTCCATGAGTTTTGCAAATGAGTGCCATCCCCGGTCTCCAGACGGACTGCGCCAGGTCTGGTGACTTGTACCACCTGGTAAGGGCCTTCCCACTTTGGTGATAGCTTGTTAGTACCCTTGGCGGACTAAACGCGCCTAAGGCTATGATAGCGATGCAGGGCTTGCTGGTAGCGTGCAGCACGCATAGCAGCCCAGAGACGGTTTTCCTCGAGTAGCACAACGTCGTCACGCCAATGCTGATCTTGCGCTACTTCATCGTAGGCAAGCACTCGAGGGGTCCCGTAAATGAGTTCTGTGGGGATAACTACTTCTACCCCGTAAACCAGGGAGAATGGTGTCTGCCCGGTAGCTTAGTTAGGTGTCTTTCTGAGGGACTAGAGAACTATCGGCAGCTCCTCGATCCACCGCCTGCCATGCTTCTGCAGCGTATCAAGAGTTAATGTCTTGAGTCCACGAAGCACTTCAGCGTTTGCCCTTCAGCTTGTCCATTGCTCCGGGGGTCTACCACAGAAGTGAATGAGATTTTGCATCCGAGCGTATGAACATATTGCATGAAGGCGTGCCTCGTGAACTGGGCTCCGTTGTCAGTGATGATCCTTGTCGGAACTCCGAAACAACACACCAATTCTTTCAAGAACTAGATAGCTGATAGAGAAGTCACCTTTCTCACGACAGTCACTTTCGGCCACTTTGTAAACTTGTCGATGGCAATGAACAAGAATTCAAAGCCCCCAATTGCTCGGGGGAAGGGGCCGAGGATATTGGGCCCCCAGACCGAAAATGGCCATGATAGAGGGACTATCTGAAGAGCTTAGGCAGGCAGGTGTATTTTCTTAGAATGGAACTGGCAGGCTTCACATTTCGTGACTAACTCAACCGCATCTTGGAGGCCTGTGGGGCAATAGAATCCTTGCCGGAATGCTTTCCCAACTAATGCCCTTGATTCAATGTGGGAGCCGCACATTCCTTTGTGAATCTCAGCCAGCAGTTCCTTTCCATCCTCCCAGCAAACACACTTCAATTTCACGCCATTGGACCTCTTTCTGTATAGAGAGTCATCGACAAACTGATACATATTGGCCCTTCGGGCTACTCTTTCAGCTTCATCTTGATTGCCAGGGAGTCCTCCGATTTGGAGGAAGTGGACAATGTGCCTTGTCCAAGTAGGAGCCTGGGGCTCGGCAACGAGAACTAGCGTCACCTCCTCTGCTGCGGGAGCACCAGCCTCGTTTGCGGGGTCCATAGGCCTGGCTGGAGGGGGTGGTCCTGTTGGGGAATGTAGCATGCAATTTCAAAAAATTCCTACGCTCATGCAAGATCCATCTAGGAGATGCATAGCAATGAGAGGGGGAGAGTGTGTCTACGTACCCTCATAGACTATAAGTGGAAGCATTATATCAATGCGGTTGATGTAGTGGAACAGCTGCACGATCCAACTGCACGATCCAACCGATCAAAAGTACCGAACATACGGTGCCTCTGAGTTTAGCACAAGTGCGGCTCAATAACATCTCCTCCTTCTTGATCCAGCAAGCAGGAGAGGAGAATTAGATGGGATCACAACCAACACGACGGCGTGGTGGTGGAGCACCCACAGCGCTTCGGTAAGCGTCGCCGGGACGAGGCGATGGAACTACGGAGTAACGGGAGAGAGAGGGGCGCCAAGGGCTTGGTGTGTCCTCTTGGGGCGCCCCCTCCCCTCTAAATATATGTGGAGGGGCATGTCAAACAGCCCCTCCAAGCCCTAGGGCGCACCAATAGGGGAGAGGACTTGGACTCCAAGTCCAATCCTATTCCTATTAGGATTCCTTCCCTTTTTGCCTTCCCTAGCCACATGGGCTTTTGAGGACTTGGTGCGCTTGTCCCAATAAGGCCAGGGCGCCTACCTTTAGCCCATGCCAGCCTTTGGGACGTGGTGAACCCACTTGTGGACTTCCGGACCCCTATGGAATCCTCCAGAACCTTCTGGAAGCTTCCGGTACAAGTCATGAAGAAAGCAATAGCAATAAAACTTAACGATCATTATGCTAAGCTAACGGATGGGTCTTTTCCATCACATCATTCCCCTAATGATGTGATCCCGTTCATCAAATAACAACACATGTCTATGGTTAGGAAACTTAACCATCTTTGATTAACGAGCTAGTCTAGTAGAGGCTAAGTAGGGACACGATGTTTTGTCTATGTATCCACACATGTATCAAGTATCCGATTAATACAATTCTAGCATGAATAATAAACATTTATCATGATATAAGGAAATATAAAATAACAAATTTATTATTGCCTCTAGGGCATATTTCCTTCAGTCTCCCACTTGCACTAGAGTCAATAATCTAGTTCACATCGCCATGTGATTTAATACCGATAGTTCACATCGTGATGTGACTAACACTCGTAGTTCACATCGCCATGTGACCAACACCCAAAGGGTTTACTAGAGTCAATAATCTAGTTCACATCGCCATGTGATTAACACCCAAAGCGTACTAAGGTGTGATCATGTTTTGCTTTGTGAGAGAAGTTTAGTCAACGGGTCTGTCACATTCAGATCCGTATGTATTTCACAAATTTCTATGTCTACAATGCTCTGCATGGAGCTACTCTAGCTAATTGCTCCCACTTTCAATACGCATCCAGATTGATACTTAGAGTCATCTGGATTAGTGTCAAAGCTTGCATCGGCATAACCCTTTATGATGAACTCTTTATCACCTCCATAATAGAGAAACATTTCCTTAGTCCTCCAGTTGTTAAGGATAATTTTGATAGATATCCAGTGATCTACTCATGGATCACTATTGTACCTCCTTGCAAAACTCATGGCAAGGTACATAATAGGTTTGGTACACAGCATGACATACTTTATAGAACCTATGGCTGAGGCATAAGGAATGACTTTCATTCTCTCTATATGTTTCTGTCATGGTCGGGCTTTGAGTCTTACTCAACTTCACACCTTATAAATTAGGCAAGAACTCCTTCTTTGGCTGATCCATTTTGAACTACTTCAAAATATTATCAAGGTATGTACTAATCCAAAATCTTATCAAGCGTCATGATCTATCTCTATAGATCTTGGTGCCCAGTATGTAAGCAGCTTCATCGAAGTCATTTATTGAAAAACTCCTTTTAAACAATCCTTTATGCTTTCCAGAAAATTATACATCATTTCTGATCAACAATATGTCATTCACATATACTTACCAGAAATGTTGTAGTGCTCCCAGTCACTTTCTTGTAGATACATGCTTCACCGTAAGTCTGTATAAAACCATATTATTTGATCACCTTATCAAAGCATATATTCCAACTCTGAGATACTTGCACCAGTCCATACATGGATCGCTAGAGCTTGCACACTTTGTCAGCACCTTTAGGATTGACAAAACCTTCTCATTGCATCATATACAACTCTTCTTTCAGAAATCCATTAAGGAGTGTAGTTTCGACATCCATTTGCCAGATTTCATAAAATGCGACAATTGCTAACATGATTCAAACAGACTTAAGTATTGCGACGGGTGAGAAAGTCTCATCGTAGTTAACTCCTTGAACTTGTCGAAAACCTTTTGCGACAAGTCGATCTTTGTAGACAGTAACATTACCATCAGCATATGTCTTCCTCTTGAAGATCCATTTATTCTCTATGGCTTGTTGATCATCGGGCAAGTCAACCAAAGTCCACACTTTGTTCTCATACATGGATCCCATCTTAGATTTCATGGCCTCAAGCCATTTCATGGAATCTGGGCTCATCATCGCTTCCTCATAGTTCGTAGGTTCGTCATGGTCTAGTAACATGACTTCCAGAACAGGATTACTGTACCACTCTGGTGTGGAACATACTCTGGTTGACCTATGAGGTTCGGTAGTAACTTGATCTGAAGTTTCATTATCATCATCATTAGCTTCCTCACTAATTGGTGTAGGCATCACGGGAACTTTTTCTGTGATGAGATACTTTCCATTTCGAGAGAAGGTACAATTACCTCATCAAGTTATACTTTCCTCCCACTCACTTCTTTCGAGAGAAACTCCTTCTCTAGAAAGGATCCATTCTTAGCAACAAAGATCTTGCCTTTGGATCTGTGATAGAAGGTCTACCAAACTGTTTCTTTTGGGTATCCTATGAAGACGCATTTCTCTGATTTGGGTTCGAGCTTCTCTGGCTGAAGCTTTTTTTCATAAGCATCGCAACCCCAAACTTTAAGAACCAACAACTTAGGTTTCTTGCCAAACCATAGTTCATACGGTGTCGTCTCAACGGATTTAGATGGTGCCCTATTTAATGTGAATGCAACTGTCTCTAATGCATAACCCCAAAATGATAGTGGTAAATCGGTAAGAGACATCATAGATTGCATCATATCTAATAAAGTACTCTTATGACTTTTGGACACACCATTACGTTGTGGTGTTCCATGTGGCGTGAGTTGCGAAACTATTCCACATTGTTTTAAATGAAGACCAAACTCGTAACTCAAATATTCGCATCCGTGATCAGATCGTAGAAACTTTATTTTCTTTTTACGATGATTCTCTACTTCACTCTGAAATTCTTTGAACTTTTCAAATGTTTCAGACTTGTGTTTCATCAAGTAGATATACCCATATCTTCTCAAATCATATATGAAGGTCAGAAAATAACAATACCCGCCGCGAGCCTCAACACTCATTGGGCGGCATACATCTGCATGTATTATTTCCAATAAGTCATTGGCTTGCTCCATTGTTCCGGAGAATGGATTTTTAGTCATCTTGCCCATGAGGCATGGTTCGCAAGCATCAAATGATTCATAATCAAATGATTCCAAAAGTCCATCAGCATGGAGTTTCTTCATGCGCTTTACACCAATATGACCTAAATGGCAGTGCCACAAGTATGTTGCACTATCATTATCAACTCTGCATCTTTTGGCTTCAATGTTATGAATGTGTGTATTACTACGATCGAGATTCAATAAACCATTCACCTTGGGTGTATGACCATAGAAGGTTTTATTCATGTAAACAGAATAACAATTATTCTCTGACTTAAATGAATAATCGTATTGCAATAAACACGATCCAATCTTGTTCACGCTCAACGCAAAGACCAAATAACATTTATTTAGGTTTACCACAAATCCAGAAAGTACAGGGAGTGTGCAATGATGATCATATCAATATTGGAACTATTTCCAACACACATCGTAACCTCGCCCTCAACTAGTCTCCGTTTATTCTGCAACTCATGTTTCGAGTTACTAATCTTAGCTATCGAACATTGATCAAATACCCAAGGGTTACTACGAGCACTAGTGAGGTACACATCAATAACATGTATATCAAATATACCTTTGTATACTTTGCCATCCTTCTTATCCGCCAAATATTTGGGGTAGTTCCGCTTCCAGTGACCATTTCCTTTGCAGTAGAAGCACTCAGTTTTAGTCTTGGGTCTAGCTTTGGGCTTCTTCTCGGGAGTGGAAACTTGCTTGTCGTTCTTCTTGAAGTTCCCTTTCTTTACGTTGCCCTTTTTTCTTGAAACTAGTGGTCTTGTTTAACCATCAACTCTTGATGCTCTTTCTTGATTTCTACCTTCGCTGATTTCAGCATCGCGAAGAGCTCGGGAATCATTTTCATCATCCCTTGCATATTATAGTTTATCACAAAGTTCTAGTAGCTTGGTGATAGTGACTAGAGAACTCTGCTAATCACTATATTATCTAGAAGATTAACTCCCACTTGATTTAAGTGATTGTAGTACCCAGACATTCTGAGCACATGCTCACTAGCTGAGCTATTCTCCCCCATCTTGTAGGCAAAGTATTTTGTCAGAGGTCTCATACCTCTCAACATGGGCATGAGTCTGAAATACCAATTTCAGCTCTTGGAACATCTCATATGCTCCGTGGCGTTCAAAACTTTTTTGAAGTCCCCATTCTAAGACGTAAAGCATGGTGCACTAAACTATTAAGTAAACATCATATTGAGCTTTGTCAAATGTTCAAAATGGTTGCATCTGCTCCTGCAATAGGTTTGTCACCTAGCGGTGCATCAAAGACATAATACTTTTCTGCAGCAATGGGTATAATCCTGTCACACCCTGATTTTCATGTCACTTTGCTTAAGCTTATTTTCATGTCAAAAATGTGGATTTGCAAAAACTTTTGAGTGTTTTTGACTTTGCTTGATTTGACTTTTGTCTGCTGTTTGCTAGTGCTCTAAAAATCAAATAAATCCTCCAACTCTTATACTTCATCTCCTTGACCCAAAACCTTTTTCCAATGATCATGCCATGTGTATAGACCAGTATAGAATTTTCTTATAAAAATATTTTGGCCGAATGGTATTTTCTAAAATTAGTTTTCCAAAAACCCCTGAATTGAGGTATGCACTGCAAGTACCTTATTTAGGGTGAGAAAAATCTTTCAAAAAGTATATTTGAATCCTATTAGATATAGGACTCCCAGAAACCACAAAAGTATAATTTTAATAGTTATTTTTATATTTTATTTAAAAGCTTTTTCTTAAGGCCAGAAATGGTCTTTAATAGGGAAAAATTATTTAAGCATTTCAAAAATATTTTCCAAAATTCAGGGAGACTCATAGGACATATATTGTCCATATATAAGAGTTTCAGCACATGGTCATGTTCAAAATATTGGACAAATCCTTCCAAAACCCTTTCTGGATGTTTCAAGCTTTTGAAATATTTACAAACGAAAAATTCTCCAAAAATTCCAGGGAAATTCTATCATGTCACATATGACATGTTTGATGATCTTGCAAAGCCTCATGCCTTGAAGATCAAGGAAACATCCTCAAACCCCTTCAAAACCATTTTGTCCATATTTGAAGTTTGAGCAACTCTACATTGCCAAACTTGTCCAAATGCTCTCAAACTTGGTGCACATGCTAGAATGGCCTAATCAGGCATCTAGACCAAATGGCACAAGATTTGGACTAGAGCAACTTGATCAGATCACCCCAAAACCCCTTCTGTTCAAATTCAAATTTGAACAACTTTACATTGTCAACTTTTTATCTGGAGCCTCAAACTTTGTGGGCATGTTCATAACCCCAAATGATGATGCTACACCAAGTGGTGCATCAAGGGGAGATGATTTGCTTAACTCCAACATGGTGAAACCATTTCTGTTCATTTCTAGGGTTCACCAAAGTTACATTGGCCACTTTGCCCAAATGAGCTCAAATTTGGTGTAGGGGGCTAATTATATGTGACATTTGATCCTGTTAAGTCCCATGCCAAGTGGATGTCATTTGCTTGACCAAGCACTGATCAAACACCTTCTGGCTTTTTACTAAAACCTTCATCTTGGTCACTTTTGCTTTTCTCCATGGCCTCAACTTCTTACCACATGTTCATTCAGTTACTGGCTACCCCCAGTAACTTCCCCAGCACCTCAGCTCCATGATTGAGGGGGGTAGAACTCCAATTCCTACTACTGGACAGCAGTTTTTACCTTCTCCACGACCTCTCTCCTCACTCCAGTGGCTCCCAGAGCATCCAAGACCACCCCTCAATAGTTTACTACCCCCTCCACCTGTTGGACACAAGAGGGCACGGCCAAGGAGCTAAAGGCACGGCCATGCCGGCCAAAAGCCCGCTCTGGAGCGCGCTACAGTGCTCTGGAGCACTGCAGCCGCCCTCCAATCGCCAGCCCCGACCACCTAGGGCCTCCCCCTCGTGTCCCCCGAGGCTTCTTCGGCGTCCGGGACACGCCGGGCGGTCGGGCCCCTCCTCTCTCCTCCTCCCTCACCTCTGCCCGCACGCGCACCGGCCGACCCTGTGCACCAGTGAGTGACCTCGCACGCGCGGCCTCTCTGGCACCTCCCCGCTCCTCCTCTGCTTTTCCCTTGGACTGGACCTCGTCCACGAGCGCCCTAGACATGCTCAGGAGAGCCCGGATGGCCTACAGCAACGGCCACGACCTCGCCGGCGCACAGCCCCGCGGTGAACCTCGGGCTAGCCTATAAAAGGCCTCCCCGAGCCCCTCTCTGTACTCCATCCTCTTCCTCACCCACCAGCAAGCCTCCCTGAGCAAGCACGCTCCCTCCCGAGCCATCCTTCCTCCTCCTTTGTCGCCATTGCCGCCGCGGGACCCTGCTCGAATCCGGGCACCCCTGCCTCTCCCTCTCCACCTAGCCACCACCAGAGCCCCTCACGCACCCCCTTGAGCCTCCCCGTGCTCCACCAATCCACCCCAGGCCGCCGTGCGCTCGAAGCCCAAAGTGACCGGAGCTTTCCTCCGCCACGGTTGGGCCCCTGCTCGATCTAGTCCTCCCCGGCAGGCGTGTCACCCACGACTGGATGCGCCTCTCCACGCTGGTCGTTCCGGTGGCCGGAGCGTCACCGGAGACGGCCTGAGTCGACGGGGGGCCATGCCGGCGAGCGCTCGGCCGCGCCTCCTCCGCCTCGCCTCTGTCCGCGCGGGAGGAAGAAGGACCTGCCACAGGGGCCCACAGGTCAGCGACCTCGGAGGCAGGCCCCACCGGTTTATGTGGAGATGGCTACAGCACAGCCCGTCTCCCCCGCGTAAAAACGCATTTCCAGGAAGCCGCCTTCGACGTGGCCAGGTTCCCTGCACGCTGCTGTGCAGTTGGGCCGGCCCAGAGCACTGCGGCGCTATACTGCGCCCAAAGCGCAGTATAGGTATAAAGCCCCTTCCCTTTTTCTTTTTCTTTATTCTGTCAATTTCAAAAATGCCTAGATAATTCAAATAAACTCCAAATTGCATGATTCAAATTTCTGGTAGCTTCTAAAACCATGCCCTATCACATGGTGCAACATGCACATTATTCCAGATACATTTCTTTCACAAATATTTATCAAAAGCCCATTTTCCACCTTCTGTGATTAACTTTAGAAAATCACAGAGAACTCAATATTGATCCAAATGCAGTGATTCAAGTTCCTAGATGCTTGTCATGTCCAAACTTAGTTTTGGAACATTTTTAATAATAGTTTCTGTATCCCACCAAATATTGAGCCATTTCTTCATATTTATCAGCTTTGGAAAATCCTAGGAAATTCATTTGAATTCCAAATCCAGTGAAACCAACTCCTAAATGCTTCTAAATTCATGACTTGATGATGGGTACCTTTGCTCATCATTCAAGGAAATATTTCTGTATACTTCTTCCAAATCCATAAACCATTTGGTTCCATCATATTGAAATGTTCCCAACTACCAATTGATCCAACACCTATGAAACCACCTTGGTCATTTCTAATATGACCAGAGGTATCCTAGAAAAGTCCAACTCCTATTTTTAGAGCACTTTTATTTTTGCTTTGATTGTGTTGCTTATTATGATTGTTTCCATCGTTTGTTGACGTAATAAATGGAGTATTCGGAGATGGATCAGAAGATTTGAAGACTCTGAAGAATAAGGCAAGCAGCCCTTTGACCATGTTCAAGAAACCCTTTTATGCATGTCTCATAGCACCTTATTATTCAAAGCATCGGAATCATGTTGAGGTGGAAACCACTTTGGTTGCTACCATTGTTGCTTACTATTGATACTTGCATCAAACATGACCCTACCTTCCTATGAGGGTTATGTGGGTGGGAGTAGTTAGGTTGCTTTAATAGTAGCTACGCAAATGGGTCGGGTATATGCATGGTGACGGAAGCAGGATACTTTCAAAAGACTTTTCGAAAACCCCGTCGGGTGCCATTTATGCCCGAGGGAGATGGTGAGATGGGTAACCACTTGATGACGAAGTGGTGTACCGAGGCAAGTGTGTGTGTTGTTTTGAAAACGGATTGGTTTAAGTTGCGACCGTTATTCCAACCTTACATGCGCAACCACTCTACCCTTATATGGGAAAGGGCATTATTGATTACCTAGGTCGATACTAGCATGGTGCCCGCATTACTAGTGACGGGAGTGACATGAGGTCACTCTTGGGACGAGGTCGCGCTTGAAGAGGCGGCCATGACTGTCTTTACAGGGCACCGGACACACCGTTGGTACCCCGTGCTTGTGATATGTGATGAATACGGAGCGAGTCTCCACAAACCTTGAGATGTGAAATGTTTGGCACGGGGCTGCTACCAATCGAGTGGACTCTATGTTAGTGTCGTCTAGGGAAAGATAGTGATCGGGTGCTTACCCCGGGTACCTGAGGTACCGCGGGTCGTGGATGACACGGAAGTTCCCCGGATCTAGTGGGTAAAGTGTGCAACCTCTGCAGAGTGTAAAACTATTCGAATAGCCGTGTCCACGGTCATGGACAGTTGGGTAACCGCTCTTGGGCTACGTCCAATGTTTGCGAAACCTGGTGTGTGTGTGAGGAAACAACATGGTTCAGTGAGATTGATGATGTGATACCTGAGGAAGTTACAATGAGCTTGAACATGAGTTGATTACAACTCTTTCTCGATATGATGTCTGTGACCTCCTGTTACTTGTTACAGACACATGCATATCCATGTTCCATGTTGATCATACTTGCATATGAAAAACTAGCTTTTCGCAAAACTGCTAACCTAGCAGTAGAGCCTTGCATAAATATTCTGTTATCACACTTGGGTTGCTTGCGAGTACATTCAATGTACTCATTGGCTTGCCACTGGTTATTTTATTGGCCAGGCAGGAGCGATCAGGTTATGATGAAGATTTCTCAGTGGCGAGCATGCGAGCTAGGACGCTTCCCAGTCAGAATGCATGTAGGGTTAAGGCAGATGGCATGGGTCCCAGTTGTCTTTGAAGATTTTCCGCTGCGATGATATACTCAAGACTTGACCTTTATGGTCCTAATTGTGTAACACGGTATGTAAGGATGTAAGACTCTTGTTATTTCAGCTTCTGTGTGTTCAGTGAGCATTGATCTCTGGGATCACTGTACACGTGCATTCGGTGATCTCGACTTCTAAGTCGGGGTCCCCATAGAGCTGGTATCAGAGCCATCCTGACTGTAGGAAGCCTTAGTTAGCATGGTCGTTAGTTAGGGTAAAACTATTTCCAAAACTATTAGTAGTTTTCAAAACTATCTGTACTTCTCTTCCCTTCTCAGTTTTTCGAAAACTAGGCTATACTTGATCTCTTCCCCTTCAAAACCTTGGTCGCTAAAACCCTTATGCCCCTGACCACTGGATTTGCTATAATCCTCGTGGAGTGCACCTTGCCAAACACTCACCCACAACTTTTGCACACAAGATTGGTGACACCACAACAAGACGATGCCAACGGAAGTTACATCCTCGATGGATAAGGATATGAAGACCCAGAAGATGGGGGACACCCTTGACAAGAACCCCCAAGATGGTGCAACATTGGCCTATGGTGACCAGGCTATAGGTTGTGCAAAATCATGATATGCATCGCTAATAGAGTAATCATGTCACTACCGTTGTTGTATCGACAACCACCGGTGGATGAGAACCACGCCATTTGGTCCGCCTCACTATAGTGAGCAGGAAAACGGTTCTCTTCATCCCCCGCTCTTGGTGTCGATGTTTTCATCAACGAACCCGACATGGTGGACCTCTATTATGCCTTGTTATTGTCATTGCACATGGATTGCCTACCTGGCACCACTCGACGCCCCAGAAGGCACAAGGGATCGTCATGATTAAAGAGACAAGAAAAGACCAAGTCAACGCCAGCTACAAGGGCTAGACCCCGAGACCTCCAAATCACTTGCGAGACTTATTCCACTTCTCTCTCTCCTTCTGAACTATTCAGCAGAGACAACCTTTTTGCGCTTGTCGTAGCAACTCTTGTCATATTGACTCTTCTCTAACCTTCTTGTAGATGGTCGTCGCCCCCACGAGACTCCTCATGATCGGATTTCCACCACTCCTAAGGGACTGCCTCCAACAATGCCACTATCCTTTGGAGCCAATGTACACCCTGCACGAACTAGACAATGGTGAATTCAAGACGGAATTCTATGCCAAAGTGATTGTACCTGCCAAGACATCACCTCAAGGCTGGTTCTTTATCGGACCACCTATG
This sequence comes from Secale cereale, assembly GCA_902687465.1. NCBI lineage: Eukaryota > Viridiplantae > Streptophyta > Magnoliopsida > Poales > Poaceae > Secale > Secale cereale. Next base: position 501,759,959 of record LR738710.1, read on the forward strand.
CCCACTAAGGACCTGGCCATACAACAAGTGGCCTACGAGGCCCTTCTTCGCCTTCGAGATCTCCTCCTAGAAATGAAGGAAGGTCGCGCTACTTGTTACCTGCCCAGCAAGAGCGGAACAGGAACCACCTCGCAGGCTATGTTTCCCCCTGGAGATGAAGACCCCACCCTCAAGCTCCAGACCCGCTTCGCCCACACAGCCGACTATCTTCTGCGCAATCTCACGGAAGAATTCCTCAAGTCCCGCGGGGATTTTCCTTCACTTCTACAACTCCACTGCCTCGAGAAGAAGAAGGTGATCGAGCGGGAACAACAAATTACTGCCCTACAAGTCTACATTACTAATCAGAAGCAACAGATCGAAGAACTTCAAGGAGCTCGCCATCGGACCTCGCAAAGAAGGCATAGGGCTAGACTACCGTATCAACGTCATGAAGGATCAACGTCAGGCCACCAGAAACAAGACCCAAGACGGGATAACAACCTCTTTGCCTCCATCACATGTTACGAGTGTGGTGAGCTCGGGCATATCAGAAGGATGTGCCCCAGCAAGCAGCCGTTTGTCAAACCACCGGAAGACCCACGGAGCTGAAGACTGAAGGCCTTCCTCCTCACGACTGTCAATCCGAGAACCCCTAGGGTAGGATGAGTCGT
>LR738710.1:501760687-501845557 GCA_902687465.1 Secale cereale
CCCCCCCCCCCCTTTTAGGCATTTCCCTCCTCTATGCTGCTTCTTCCCTCTATTCTCTCTCCCCAATTGAAGACCCGCAAGACAAGATGCACCAAGGATTCTACCTGGACAGCCAACTGGCACCGAAGACTTCTGCTACAACCCCCGTGACCAAGTGTAACCCCGTAGAGTTATGTTTAACCCTCCAGACCAGTAACCCCATTCCTAGACCCTTTGAGACTTCCCGAGACACTCCAGCACGAATTCTTAACCATGTGCCTAACCCATGGTAAAGTGTGAGAACCTATTAAGCCTTTGTAACCTTGCACAACACTGGGTTCGTAAAGGAGCTAGTGGACACGATGAGTGAGCACATTTTTCATCCTGATATAGCACGAGGTCTGACGATGCCATAGATAGACCAGTTCGAGGATATTGGACAGATGGCTTGGTGGATTATATCAGTAACTTCGAGGAATTATCTGAGACCCTGGTGGATTATGAGGTTTTCATATTGGTGGGATCATGACTTTGGGGAAGTATGTAGGAGTGCCTGTTGGGCATGAGATTTGGATTTATGTAGGTGATTCTGGTTGGTATAATGCTGGATATGTCTGCATGATTCGGAGTAAATTGGATTTAGGCCTATGATCCTGATTTATGATATCATGCTTCTCGGTGGTCAACAACCTAGGAGATTGGATTATTTGTCGGAGTTGATTTAGGGATCTATTTGGTCGTGATCTTGGAGTTTATTTGACCCGGATGACAGGAATTTGGTGGACATACTATCGTGATGCGTAGTCCTTCCCAGTGTTTGGATATCATAGGGTATTGAGATCTTGTGGATCACCGTAGACATCGGATTTGTAGGATTGTTGGATTATGTAGTGATTGATGGAATTACCGGGCTATTGGAGTTGATCTATAGGAAGGAAACAAATCTTGGAGTGGCATATGACATGTTTCCTTAGATTAGAGATGCATTATCTTGAGCCTTGCAAGATTAGGTTGAGTGCTTGGATTGTGGAGATTAATTTAGGCTCAGCAGCATGTATGATCTACCTTTGGATTTTAGAGGTAGACGTGCATATGGATTTGAGGATCGTAGACAAGTATAATTTTGTTAGACCGTCTCTTGAGAGTCATGAGGATATGTATGGCATGAGTGGTGATTGAAGTTGGTCTCTGCGAGAGATGCTTTTTCCATTCGGAGTACTAGATAGAGCTATTGGCATCTCAGGATCTGTGCTTAAGGATAAGATGATATAAGTTCACTCATTCATTAGAAACCTTGAAACCCTTAAGCCCCACCGAGCCACAACCTGGTCAGATTCTGACCACGGGCCTTGACTTAGAGTCAGGAAGGCCTCTGCAAACACTCAACCGAGACCACCACCAATACCCCGGCTTACCTTGCGTACCCCTTAGACCTCATGGAGTAAGTGGACAAGTTGGGTAACATCATTATTTGATGGCCTACTTGTCTGCCCGAAGACAAAGAAGAGACGGACAGCTGGGTAGAAGACGTTTGAAGACCGCCCTGTCAAGAAAGAAGATCTACACCAACCACCGTCATCAAGAAGAACACTTCCGCGTTGAAGACCGAGCGTATCTGCAAACCACTCCTCCCAGAGGAACCGAGCAATCCCGTGTCAAGGAACGCTCACACCAAGATTGTATCATGACTTGAAGGCACGATTCTGGTGGCACATGATGAAAAGAGAGATTTGCAACCTATGTTGCAAAGTGTGATGTGTGCCAAAGGGTCAAGCTGAATATCAGCGACCCACCGGATTGCTTCAACCACTCAAGGCTCCTGAGTGAAAGTGGGATAAAGATGGAATGAACTTCGTCACTGGATTACCAAGGTCGGATAGAGGACATGACTCTATTTGGGTCATAGTCGATCATTTGACCAAGGTGGCCCATTTTCATTCCTGTCAAGACCACTTATGATGGCAACCGGCTGGCAGCTCACTACATCGACCAAGTAGTAAGTCTTCACGGCATTCCCAAGGAGATTGTGTCAGATCGAGGAACCCAGTTTACCTCCAGGTTCTGGAAGAAGTTCCAAGAAACCTTGGGAACCAAGTATCTTTCAGCACGGCTTTCCACCCACAGATCGAAGGTCAGACTGAGCGAGTCAATCAGATTCTCGAAGTCATGGCCCCTAGCCTGTGTCTTGGCATATGGAGCCAAGTGGGAGGATTGTCTCCTTTTTGCCGAGTTCTCCTATAACAACAGTTACCAGTCGAGCCTTCAGATGGCACCATTTGAGGTGTTGTGCGGACGCAGATGTCACACACCCCTCAACTGGACAGAGACTAGAGTAAGACTAGTCTTTGGACCGGATATTCTCCGCGCAGCGGAAGAGCAAGTCCAACTAGTCAGAGAACGTTTGAAGGCAGCCAAGTCAAGGCAAAAGAGCTATGCTGACACTCACCGTCGGAACATAAGTTTCCATGTCGGGGACCACGTGTACCTGCGGGTAACCCCTCTGAAGGGAACCAAGCGTTTCCACGTCAAGGGGAAGCTCACACTAAGGTTCACCGGACCCTTTGAGATCACTGCAAGTCATGTGGTAGACGGCTCCCCAGCTAGATCTACCACCTGAGATACCCTCCGTGCACCAAATCTTCCACGAGCCCCCACTCTGGAAGTACTTCTTACCTCCTAGCTAGCCCGATGCCCGCAAGGACATCGATCACCGAGCCTTTGGCAGCTAACCCAACCTAACCTATCCAAGAAACCCCCCAGCAACCTCTATCAAGGACGACGTCAAGCAAGAAGCCATACCATCAGGCACATCAGGATTCCAAGGAGCACTGCTCGGAAGCAGAACCAACAAGAAGAAGTGAAGACTACCCCGTATCCAAGACTCCGCTTTTCTTTCCTCGCCTAGTCTGGGAATCTCGCGGACGAGATTCTTGTAAGGGGGGTAGGTCTGTCACACCCTGATTTTCATGACACTTTGCTTAAGCTTATTTTCATGTCAAAAATGTGGATTTGCAAAAACTTTTGAGTGTTTTTGACTTTGCTTGATTTGACTTTTGTCTGCTGTTTGCTAGTGCTCTAAAAATCAAATAAATCCTCCAACTCTTATACTTCATCTCCTTGACCCAAAACCTTTTTCCAATGATCATGCCATGTGTATAGACCAGTATAGAATTTTCTTATAAAAATATTTTGGCCGAATGGTATATTCTAAAATTAGTTTTCCAAAAACCCCTGAATTGAGGTTTGCACTGCAAGTACCTTATTTAGGGTGAGAAAAATCTTTCAAAAAGTATATTTGAATCCTATTAGATATAGGACTCCCAGAAACCACAAAAGTATAATTTTAAAAGTTATTTTTATATTTTATTTAAAAGCTTTTTTTTAAGGCCAGAAATGGTCTTTAATAGGGAAAAATTATTTAAGCATTTCAAAAATATTTGCCAAAATTCAGGGAGACTCATAGGACATATATTGTCCATATATAAGAGTTTCAGCACCTGGTCATGTTCAAAATATTGGACAATCCTTCCAAAACCCTTTCTGGATGTTTCAAGCTTTTGAAATATTTACAAAGGAAATATTCTCCAAAAATTCCAGGGAAATTCTATCATGTCACATATGACATGTTTGATGATCTTGCAAAGCCTCATGCCTTGAAGATCAAGGAAACATCCTCAAATCCCTTCAAAACCATTCTGTCCATATTTGAAGTTTGAGCAACTCTACATTGCCAAACTTGTCCAAATGCTCTCAAACTTGGTGCACATGCTAGAATGGCCTAATCAGGCATCTAGACCAAATGGCACAAGATTTGGAATAGAGCAACTTGATCAGATCACCCCAAAACCCCTTCTGTTCAAATTCAAATTTGAACAACTTTACATTGTCAACTTTTTATCTGGAGCCTCAAACTTTGTGGGCATGTTCATAACCCCAAATGATGATGCTACACCAAGTGGTGCATCAAGGGGAGATGATTTGCTTAACTCCAACATGGTGAAACCATTTCTGTTCATTTCTAGGGTTCACCAAAGTTACATTGGCCACTTTGCCCAAATGAGCTCAAATTTGGTGTAGGGGCCTAATTATATGTGACATTTGATCATGTTAAGTCCCATGCCAAGTGGATGTCATTTGCTTGACCAAGCACTGATCAAACACCTTTTGGCTTTTTACTAAAACCTTCATCTTGGTCACTTTTGCTTTTCTCCATGACCTCAACTTCTTACCACATGTTCATTCAGTTACTGGCTACCCCCAGTAACTTCCCCAGCACCTCAGCTCCATGATTGAGGGGGGTAGAACTCCAATTCCTACTACTGGACAGCAGTTTTTACCTTCTCCACCACCTCTCTCCTCACTCCAGTGGCTCCCAGAGCATCCAAGACCACCCCTCAATAGTTTACTACCCCCTCCACCTGTTGGACACAAGAGGGCACGGTCAAGGAGCTAAAGGCACGGTCATGCCGGCCAAAAGCCCGCTCTGGAGCGCGCTACAGTGCTCTGGAGCACTGCAGCCGCCCTCCAATCGCCAGCCCCGACCACCTAGGGCCTCCCCCTCGTGTCCCCCGAGGCTGCCTCGGCGTCCGGGACACGCTGGGCGGTCGGCCCCCTCCTCTCTCCTCCTCCCTCACCTCTGCCCGTATGCGCACCAGCCGACCCTGTGCACCAGTGAGTGACCTCGCACGCGTGGCCTCTCTGGCACCTCCCCGCTCCTCCTCTGCTTTTCCCTTGGACTGGACCTCGTCCACGAGCGCCCTAAACATGCTCAGGAGAGCCTGGATGGCCTACAGCAACGGCCACGACCTCGCCGGCGCACAGCCCCGCGGTGAACCTCAGGCTAGCCTATAAAAGGCCTCCCCGAGCCCCTCTCTGTACTCCATCCTCTTCGTCACCCACCAGCAAGCCTCCCTGAGCAAGAACGCTCCCTCCCGAGCCCTCCTTCCTCCTCCTCTGTCGCCATTGCCGCCGCGGGACCCTGCTCGAATCTGGGCACCCCTGCTTCTCCCTCTCCACCTAGCCACCACCAGAGCCTCTCACGCACCCCCTTAAGCCTCCCCGTGCTCCGTCAATCCACCCCAGGCCGCCGTGCGCTCGAAGCCCAAAGTGACCGGAGCTTTCCTCCGCCACGGTTGGGCCCCTGCTCGATCTATTCCTCCTCGGCAGGCGTGTCACCCACGACCGGATGCGCCTCTCCGCGCTGGTCGTTCCGGTGGCCGGAGCGTCGCCGGAGACGGCCTGAGTCGACGGGGGGCCACGCCGGCGAGCGCTCGGCCGCGCCTCCTCCGCCTCGCCTCTGTCCGCGCGGGAGGAAGAAGGACCTGCCACAGGGGCCCACAGGTCACCGACCCCGGAGGCAGGCCCCACCGGTTTAAGTGGAGACGGCTACAGCACAGCCCGTCTCCCCCGCGTAAAAACGCATTTTCAGGAAGCCGCCTTCGACGTGGCCAGGTTCCCTGCACACTGCTGTGCAGTTGGGCCGGCCCAGAGCACTGCGACGCTATACTGCGCCCAAAACGCAGTATAGGTATAAAGCCCCTTCCCTTTTTCTTTTTCTTTATTCTGTCAATTTCAAAAATGCCTAGATAATTCAAATAAACTCCAAATTGCATGATTCAAATTTCTGGTAGCTTCTAAAATCATGCCCTATCACATGGTGCAACATGCACATTATTCCAGATACATTTCTTTCACAATATTTATCAAAAGCCCATTTTCCACCTTCTGTGATTAACTTTAGAAAATCACAGAGAACTCAATATTGATCCAAATGCAGTGATTCAAGTTCCTAGATGCTTGTCATGTCCAAACTTAGTTTTGGAACATTTTTAATAATAGTTTCTGTATCCCACCAAATATTGAGCCATTTCTTCATATTTATCAGCTTTGGAAAATCCTAGGAAATTCATTTGAATTCCAAATCCAGTGAAACCAACTCCTAAATGCTTCTAAATTCATGACTTGATGATGGGTACCTTTGCTCATCATTCAAGGAAATATTTCTGTATACTTCTTCCAAATCCATAAACCCTTTGGTTCCATCATATTGAAATGTTCCCAACTACCTATTGATCTAACACCTATGAAACCACCTTGGTCATTTCTAATATGACCAGAGGTATCCTAGAAAAGTCCAACTCCTATTTTTAGAGCACTTTTATTTTTGCTTTGTTTGTGTTGCTTATTATGATTGTTTCCATCATTAGTTGACGTAATAAACGGAGTATTCGGAGATGGATCAGAAGATTTGAAGACTCTGAAGAATAAGGCAAGCAGCCCTTTGACCATGTTCAAGAAACCCTTTTATGCATGTCTCATAGCACCTTATTATTCAAAGCATCGGAATCATGTTGAGGTGGAAACCACTTTGGTTGCTACCATTGTTGCTTACTATTGATACTTGCATCAAACATGACCCTACCTTCCTATGAGGGTTATGTGGGTGGGAGTAGTTAGGTTGCTTTAATAGTAGCTACGCAAATGGGTCGGGTATATGCATGGTGACGGAAGCAGGATACTTTGGAAAGACTTTTCGAAAACCCCGTCGGGTGCCATTTATGCCCGAGGGAGATGGTGAGATGGGTAACCACTTGATGACGAAGTGGTGTACCGAGGCAAGTGTGTGTGTTGTTTTGAAAACGGATTGGTTTAAGTTGCGACCGTTATTCCAACCTTACATGCGCAACCACTCTACCCTTATATGGGAAAGGGCATTATTGATTACCTAGGTCGATACTAGCATGGTGCCCGCATTACTAGTGACGGGAGTGACATGAGGTCACTCTTGGGACGGGGTCGCGCTTGGAGAGGCGGCCATGACTGTCTTTACAGGGCACCGGACACACCGTTGGTACCCCGTGCTTGTGATATGTGATGAATACGGAGCGAGTCTCCACAAACCTTGAGATGTGAAATGTTTGGCACGGGGCTGCTACCAATCGAGTGGACTCTATGTTAGTGTCGTCTAGGGAAAGATAGTGATCGGGTGCTTACCCCGGGTACCTGAGGTACCGCGGGTCGTGGATGACACGGAAGTTCCCCGGATCTAGTGGGTAAAGTGTGCAACCTCTGCATAGTGTAAAACTATTCGAATAGCCGTGTCCACGGTCATGGACAATTGGGTAACCGCTCTTGGGCTACGTCCAATGTTTGCGAAACCTGGTGTGTGTGTGTGAGGAAACAACATGGTTCAGTGAGATTGATGATGTGATACCTGAGGAAGTTACAATGAGCTTGAACATGAGTTGATTACAACTCTTTCTCGATATGATGTCTGTGACCTCCTGTTACTTGTTACAGACACATTCATATCCATGTTACATGTTGATCATACTTGCATATGAAAAACTAGCTTTTCGCAAAACTACCAACCTAGCAGTAGAGCCTTGCATAAATATTCTGTTATCACACTTGGGTTGCTTGCGAGTACATTCAATGTACTCATTGGCTTGCCACTGGTTATTTTATTGGCCAGGCAGGAGTGATCAGGTTATGATGAAGATTTCTCGGTGGCGAGCATGCGAGCTAGGACGCTTCCCAGTCAGAATGCCTGTAGGGTTAAGGCAGATGGCATGGGTCCCAGTTGTCTTTGAAGATTTTCTGCTGCGATGATATACTCAAGACTTGACCTTTATGGTCCTAATTGTGTAACACGGTATGTAAGGATGTAAGACTCTTGTTATTTCAGCTTCTGTGTGTTCAGTGAGCATTGATCTCTGGGATCACTGTACACGTGCATTCGGTGATCTCGACTTCTATGTCGGGGTCCCCACAAATCCTCAGATCACGGACCTAGTCTGCATCGTTGCTACTAACATCTTTGAACTTAGTTTTCTCTAGGAACGTATCAAAAAAATATGGGAGCTACAACCTAAGCTATTGATCTACAACATAATTTGCAAATACTATCAGGACTAAGTTCATGATGAATTAAAGTTCAATTAATCATATTACTAAAGAACTCCCACTTAGATAGACATCCCTCAAGTCATCTAAATGATCCCGTGATGCAAATCAACTAAACCATGTCTGATCATCACGTGAGATGGAGTAGTTTTCAATGGTGAACATCTTATGTTGATCATATCTGCTATATGAGTCACGCTTGACCTTTCGGTCTCCAGTGTTCCAAGGCCATGTCTATACATGCTAGGCTCGCCAAGTTTAACCCAAGTATTCCGCATGTGCAAAACTGTCTTGCATCTGTTGTATGTGAACGTAGAGCCTATCACACCCGATCATCACGTGGTGTCTCAACAAGAAGAACTGTCGCAACGGTGCATACTCAGGGAGAACACTTATACCTTGAAATTTTAGTAAGGGACCATCTTATAATGCTACCGTCGTTCTAAGCAAAATAAGATGCATAAAAAGATAAACATCACATGCAATCAAAATATGTGACATGATATGGCCATCATCATCTTGTGCTTTTGATCTCCATCTTCAAAGCATCGTCATGATCTCCATCGTCACGAGCTTGACACCATGATCTTCATCGTAGCGTCGTGGTGGTCTCGCCATCTATTCCTACTACTACTATTGCTAACTCATAGTGATAAAGTAAAGCAATTACATGGCGTTCGCCATTCATGCAATAAAGAGACAACCATAAGGCTCCTGCCGGTTGCCGATAATTTACAAAACATGATCATCTCATACAATAACGTATAACTCATCACGCCTTGACCATATCACATCACAACATGCCCTGCAAAAACAAGTTAGACGTCCTCTACTTTGTTGTTGCAAGTTTTACGTGGCTGCTATAGGCTTCTAGCAAGAACCGTTCTTACCTACGCACCAAAACCACAACGACTTTTTGTCAAGTGTGATATTTTAACCTTCAACAAGGACCGGCCATAGTCAAACTCGATTGAACTAAAGTTGGAGAAATAGACACCCGCCAGCCACCTGTGTGCAAAGCACCTCGGAAGAACCAGTCTCATGAACACGGTCATGTAATGTCGGCCAGGGCTGCTTCATCCAATAGTATGACTATTATCACCCACAACTCTTTGTGTTCTACTCGTGCATATCATCTATGCATAGACCAGGCTCATGATGCCACTGTTGGGGAATGTAGCATGCAATTTTAAAAATTTCCTACGCTCACGCAAGATTTATCTAGGAGATGCATAGCAACGAGAGGGGGAGTGTGTGTCTACGTACCCTCATAGACCGTAAGCGGAAGCGTTATATCAACGCGGTTAATGTAGTGGAAAGACTGCACTATCCAACTGCACTATCCAACCGATCAAGTACTAAAAGCACGGCACCTCCGAGTTTAGAACACGTGCGGCTCGATGATGTCTCCTCCTTCTTGATCCAGAAAGTGGGAGAGGAGAAGTAGATGGTATCACAATCAACACAATGGCGTGGTGGTGATGGTGGTGGTGGAGCACCGACAGTGCTTCGCTAAGCGTCACCGGGACGAGGCGATGGAACTACGGAGTAACGGGAGAGAGAGGGGAACCAAGGTCTTGGTATGTCCTCTTGGGGAACCCCCTCCCCTCTATATATATGTAGAGGGGCATGGCAAACAGCCCCTCCAAGCCCTAGGGCACAGCAATAGGGGAGAGGACTTGGACTCCAAGTCCAATCCTATTCCTACTAGGATTCCTTCCCTTTTTCCCTTCCCTAGCCACATGGGATTTTGAGGACTTGGTGCGCCTGGCCCAATAAGGCCAGGGCACCTCCCTTTAGCCAATGCCAGCCCTTGGGACGTGGTGAACCCACTTGTGGAGTTCCGGACCCCTCCGGAATCCTCCAGAACCTTCTAGAAGCTTCCCGATACAATACCGAAAAAACTGCATTTTTTTCGGAACCCAAAATATGACTTCCCATATATAAATCTTTACCTCTCAGCCATTCTGAGACACCATGTGACATTCGGGATCTCATCTGGGGACTCTAAACAACATCTGGTTACCACTCATCAAATATCCCAATACTACTCTAGCGTCAACCAACGTTGAGCGTGCGACCCTGCGGGTTCGGGAATTATGTAATCATGACCGAGACACCTCTCTAGTCAATAACCAATAGTGGAACCTGGATGCCCATATTGATTCCTACATATTCCACAAAGATCTTTATCGATCGAACCGTTATGACATGTTGCGTAATTCCCTTTGTCCATCGGTATGTTACTTGCCCGAGACTCGATCGTCGGTATCTTCATACCTAGTTCAATATTGTTACCCGTAAGTCTCTTTACTCGTTTCGTAATACATCATCCCATGACTAACTCATTATTCATTTGCTTACAAGGCTTATTATGATGTGTATTACCGAGAGGGCCCAGAGATACCTCTCCGATACTCGGAGTGAAAGATCGTAATCTTGATCTATGCCAACCCAACAAATACCTTCAGAGACACATGTAGAGCATCTTTATAATCACCCAGTTATGTTGTGACGTTTGGTATCACACAAGGTGTTCCTCCGGTATTTGGGAGTTGCATAATCTCATAGTTAGAGGAATATGTATAAGTCATGAAGAAAGCAATAGCAATAAAACTTAACGATCATTATGCTAAGCTAATGGATGGGTCAAGTCCATCACATCATTCTCCTAATGATGTGATCCTGTTCATCAAATGACAACATGTGTCTATGGTTAGAAAACTTAACCATCTTTGATTAATGAGCTAGTCTAGTAGAGGTTTACTAGGGACACGATTTTTTGTCTATGTATCCACACATGTATTAAGTTTCTGATTAATACAATTCTAGCATGAATAATAAACATTTATCATGATATAAGTAAATATAAAATAACAACTTTATTATTGCCTCTAGGGCATATTCCTTCAGGTCCGACAGGCTATGAGAAGTTGTTTCCGGCAGGGTCTCTGTCGGGAGTGGGTAGCTTGAGCGGGGGAGTCTTAACGTAGTCCAACTTTCTCCTTTTCTGGGCCATTGTGGCTGGTGATACAGAGGGTTGAGAGAGATGGAGAACAAAAGTTCCTGGTTCCACGGGAAGCTTCTGCACAGCACACTTTGACAAGTGATCAGCTATGTTGTTTTCAAGCATTGGGTGCATGCTCTGTTTGCAACCCATCAAAGTGCTCCTCCAATCTCCTCACTTCCTCGACCTATGATTCCATGAATGGGCTTTGATAATCCTTGTTGACTTGTCTCACCACAAGTTCTGAATCTCCTCGAATGATCAACTTCTTAATTCCCAATTCTACTGCAATCCTGAGCCCGGCAAGGAGCCCTTCATACTCAGCTGTATTGTTGGTGGCTTTTTCCCGGGCAAAGTGCATCTGGACGATGTACTTCCAGTGCTCCCTGAAGGGGGCAACAAGAAGCATGCCAACCCCTGCACCTTGTAGGGAAAAAGCACCATCAAAATACATGATCCATTCTTGGGGTGATTCCTTGCCGGGGATGGCTTTCTCTGTCCTTTCCTCATCAGGGGTTGGCGTCCATTCTGCAATAAACTCTGCCAATGCCCTACTCTGAATAGTTGATGTGCTCTCAAACTTCAAACCAAAGTTGGACAGCTCCAAAGTCCATTCCACTATTCTGCCAATTGCCTCAGGGTTTCGGAGTATCCTTTGCAATGCAAAATGAGTAACAACCGTGATCTCATGGGCTTGGAAGTAGTGGCGTGGTTTCCTTGAGGCCATAATGAGATCAAAGATGAACTTTTGCAGTCCAGAGTACCTCGATCTAGCCCCCTATAACAAGGAGCTGACGAAGTACACTGGGGGCTGCACCATTTTCTTCCTTGCCGCGTCCCTAGGGTTGTTTTCGTTGCCGTGCTCATTGTTGTCCTGGTCCTTTTCTGACTCTGCTGTTCTCCGTTCAGCCTCTGCCTCATCCTCCTCTCGCTACGCTACTAAGGGTGCACTGACCACCTGGTTGGTTGCCGCCAAGTATAGCAACAATGGTTCTTGGGATTTGGGCGCAACCAAGGTGGGTACGGATGATAGGTAGGCTTTTAACTCCTGTAGAGCTGCATCTGCTTCTGGGGTCCACTTCGTAGGCCCTGCCTTCTTCAAAACCTTGATGAACGGCAGGGCACGCTCGGCAAACTAGGACATGAATCTGCTCAGCACGGCAACGCATCCCGTTAAGTGCCTCCCATCCTTAACTGTCCTTGGCGCTTGGATCTGATCAATGGCCTTGATCTTGTCGGGGTTGGCTTTGATCCCCCGATGGGACAGGAAGAATCCAAGTAGCTTGCCGAAGGGAACACCGAGTACACACTTCTCCGGATTAAGCTTCAGATTGATCTTGCGCAGATTAGCAAATGTCTCTTCCAAATCCTGGATAAGGGTGGACTTATCCTTGGTTTTGACCATGATATCATCAATATAAGCTTCTATATTTCTGTGCAACTGTGGCTCAAAACTGATGTGGACTGCCCTTGCAAAAGTGGACCCGGCACTCTTTAATCCGAATGGCATGCGGACAAAGTAGTACATACCACATGGAGTGATGAATGATGTCTTCTCTTCATCTTCTCTGGACATGAAGATCTGATGATACCCGGAGTATGCATCCAGAAAGTAGAACAAATCACATCCTGAGGCAGAATCCACAATCCGGTCAATGCGCGACAAGGGAAATGGGTCCTTTGGACAAGCCTTGTTGAGGTCTGTGAAATCAATGCAAAGCCTCCAATTCCCATTAGCCTTCTGGACCACTACTGGATTTTCCAACCACGTAGGATGCGGTATTCCTCTGACTAAACCAGCTGCCTTCAACTTCCTGATCTCTTCGGCAATGACCTGTTGCCTCTCCAAGGCATGCTTCCATACTTTCTACTTGACGGGTCGGGCGTGTGGGCAGACAGAAAGGTGGTGCTCAATTACCTCCTTGGGAACAACCGGGATATTGGGTGGTTGCCAAGCAAACAGATCGATATTCGCCCGCAGGAAGGGAACGAGTGCGCTTTCCTACTTGTCATCGAGGGTGGCGCTGATAGTGAAAGTACCATCAACGCCTGTTGGATTACGGGCTTCGCAAACCCAAGAAGTTTGAACACATGGGCGTGAACGAAGATCTCTCCCACTCACGTCTACCTAGCGCCTCGCCCTCGTCCAATGGAGAGATTCAAGCAAACAACAAGTAAAGCACACACGAATTTACCAAGGTTCAGGCCACCTTGTGGTGTAAAACCCTACTTCCTGCTTTGGTGGATTAGCCTCGGGAGGGCTTGAGTATGAACGAGTACAGTGGTTCATGAGCTCAGGAGAAGAGCTCATGAGGGTTAGGAGGCAAGGGTTCTTGCTCCTTTGTGCGAGGGCGGAGTCTCTGGATCTATTCTGTATGCCTCCATAGTGGAGACCCTAGCTACTTATATAGGCAGCCAGGGCCCTCTTCCCCCGAAATGTTTAGGCGGGAAGGGATCCCACAACGGCCATTTTGAGCGGGAATACAAGGACATTCCTATCTTGACAAAAGTGGTCTTCACCTGCAAAGGGATCAGGCGGTGACGCGGTGGTGGGCTCGGTGGTGACATCCTCCCTGTCGTCGTTTCGGTCTTCGGTCTTGTTGCACCAAAGGGGAAACCTTTGTCCCGCTCCTCGGGAACCTGCGCCTGCGCTGTCTCCTTTGCACCAAAACGGCAAATGTGTCGCTGGCACGCGCTGGCACCCGCTGGCGGTGCGTCACTTCCTCCTCCTGAGGCAGGCTTGGCCTTGAATTCTCCGCCCCTCCAGAGCAACCTAGCCGAGGCCGCTCCTAAGGGGGTCTTGATGTCGTTCTCCTCGTGAGGTCTAGCCCACTCGCGAGGGTCTTGAGCAGATGGTCGATCATCTAGGTCGTACCAGGCCATAGCAGGAGCGCGTCGTGGCCCGCAGACAGGCAATTCTGGGTACCCTGGTTCCTAGGACGCCGACAGTAGCCCCGGGGCCCAAGGCGCGCGCGGAGTTGGCTTCGGGTCGAAGCCTTAGTCGAGGACGAAGCGCCGCGGGCCCCAAAAGACCGCGGGCCATGCTGGCGCAAGACGGTTGGATGGGACGTGGGCGACTCCGCTTCCCACGCAGTCTTGGGAACCGTGCCACTTGACAACTCCTTGGCGTGGGTGGCAGGGTCATTATGGCCGCGTGTGAGTGGCCGGCGATTGATCTTCTCAGCCTATAAATAGGGGGTGAAGCACCACGCCCTTCACTTGACTGTTGCAGATCAACTCCGGATCCTCTCTCTTCTTCGAGGGCTTTTCATGGCGCCGATACGTAGGTTTTCAGCTGCGTAGAAGGGGAAGACCCCGATGGTGGAGCCCGAGCAGCTCCCGCCGAAGAAGAGGCACCGGGGCTCCCCAAGGGTGCCCCTGAGGCTGGTGGATGCCTGTACGTGGTGCACGCGGGTGCCACCAGGATTCCTGCTTCACTTGGGTGCTCTGGCGATAGGCACACGACGCGGAGGAGGCGGCGACGGGGGCGCTGCGGTCAGCCGCTCAGAAAGGCGAGCGATCACATGCCTCCCGTTGCCGTCTCATACTAAAGACAATGTCCGCGGGTTTATCGTGTGGGTGGGAGCCCCTCCGCATTCTTGGATCCTTCTCCCTCCATTCCTGAAGGAGGTGCTCCCAGCTCGCGGTCGGGTAACGATGCAGCTGCGGCATGAAGGGTGCCACCTTCCCCCTTCATATGCCGACGTGGAGGTGACCTCCTCCGACAAGGTCTTCATGACCTGGGGTTGGGGCGAGGTGCGCCGCGCCTGCGCCCCCGCCGGGAGGCACATTCTTCATTTCTCGCTAGATGGGCTGGCCACACTGACCTTCAAGGTCTTCGGGATGGACGGCCGTCGGCTAGCGTGCAACATGGAGGATAGGCCCGCCGGCGACCATCTCCTATGCTTCCAGGGCAACGAGGCTGGGGATGAGGCGCTCGCCATCGGTTGTGCCTCCGACTCCTCTGGCAGCAGCTATGCTTCTCCTGAGACGGCCTCGAGCTCCGACGAGAGCTACGAGCCGCCGAGTCGCCACTCCTATCGCTGGAAGGAAACATCGTCCTCCAGCCGCCGTCGCCGCTGAAGGAGCCCGGGCCATGCCCCTCCGAGAACGGCCCTTTTTAGCTTGGTCCCTGCGAGGCAGCCATGGACGGCCCCATGAGGGCATGTAAATCTTTTGCGATACTCTTGCTATTATCTGATGTTATAAACTTATGTTCTTCATGAGGTCCTTCGCTAGAGCAGGACTTTCCCTTTCTTCTGTCCCTGCGGTAGCTTAGGGCCCTACGCCTGCGAGACCAGGTCCCTAGACAGGCTTTAGCCGTCGCTGGTATGCCAGGTCACGATGCCGTGGTCACGGCCAGGAGGTGAGCGGCCCAGGGTCCGGTAAGAGCCCCCAAGGCGCGATGCTCGAGAGGTCCCTCTTGGCGTGCAGGTAGCGACCACGAGGGCCGGCGAGAGGGGCTTTCATGCTCTAGCGAATTCATAATTACGGTGGGTGGAGGCATAGGTACGCGAATGGATGTGGGCGTTGAATGCTTATCTTAGTGATCCCCTGCGGTCGGGTGGCAGTGGCACTTGATCGCATCCGCCACATTTCCCTCGGGGCAAAACTCTGTGCTCCTGGAACCCGCCTCCTGAAATGCCTAGGCCGCCGCTGGTATGCCGGGTCGCGACGCCACGTGCAAGGCCGGGAGGTAAGGGTTCAGGAGCCAGTTGGGGCCTTGAGGTGCGATGCTCAGGAGCTCCCCCTTCTGCGCCCAAGTTCTCTTCACGAGGGGGTGGCAGCAGCCGCTCCCAGGCCGCCGAGCATAGGGGGCGCGGCTGCCTAGGCCTTGGAGGAGAAGGTCAGGGGCTAGTGAAGGCATTCCTCCGGGTTGCTGCTACCACGGCCGAGGAGGTAGAGGCTGGTGATGGCGCGCTTGGTGATGCCTGACCTATTCCAGTCCAGATGAGAGAAATGCAAGTGCCTTGGGGAGGCGTAAGGACTCGCTTGAATTTGGAGAACTTGGTATTATTGTAATAACTAGACATGAACTTGGTGACTTCCGTGCTTGCTTCTTTTCATGTTTGCTTAGCTGCTCTACGTCGGCAGGGCCCAACCCCGCGCATACCTTGATCGCCATTGAGCCCTCCGGGTGACCGGGGTTATCGTAATAACTAGACTCAAGGAATGAGGGGCTACTCGGCTAGTGAGGCCCCTGGGTCGCGATGCCCAGGGGTCCCCCTTGACGCTCAAGCGATCCCGTTTGAGTTCTGCGTCGGCAGGGCCCAGCCCCGCACATACCTCGACCGCCATTGAGCACCGGGCTCAAGGAGTGAGAGGCTGCGTGACTAGTGAGGCCCCTGGGTCGCGATGCCCAGGGGTCCCCCTTGACGTACGAACGGCTCTCATGAGGGAGAACGAGCACCATACCTTGCTCACGAGCCTTCGCCTAGGATGGGGGCGCGAAAAAGCCAGGTATCTGAGCACCTGGTAGGGTGGCGTCTGCCAGGCGTGACCTGAGCATAGCCCCCATGCCTAGCCCCCCTCGCGACACCCATCCAGGAGAAGCTGTGAGCATCGCGATCTAAAATGCTCCCTGAGGTTGGTGCGACCGCTGGGGGTTGCCCTCAGTTGTTTATAACTAGCGCGGAGCATAGAGCTACCACACTTGCGCGGAGTGTGGGCATAACCACGCCTCGGTCGTAGCGGCCAGCGCGGAGCTTGGTGCTTCCACTGGTTCATGGGCAAAACCTCTCCTCGGTTGGTTCTGCCAGCGCGTAGCATGGTACTTCCACTGGACCGTGGGAGGGAGCCTCCCACCGGGAGAGACTCCGGGGCATGTACAACCCCGTCCTGACACATGCCTTGCACAGCAGGACAGCCAAGGTGTATATGTGACCTCCCAGGACGAGCTGAACGACTCTGAGGAAGTTCTCGTGAGCTTACGCATCACTCACGAGACCCTTCCCTGAGGCGGGTTGCGCATGAGTCTTCTTCTGCAAACTGTGAAAAGAGATGCGTTGTGTTGACCTGCGCCAAGTGCATCTCTAGAGGGCATTGCATGAGAAGGCCGCAGCACCAATGACCCCAGAAGGTGACGTTAGCGAGGCCAGCCCGTAAGACAGAGCTCAGCCGCTGGATTTATCGACGCTGCAGGGACGGACCCGAGCACAAACGTCGTGCCCAGTCTTCTCATGCAACAGTCCAGAAGAAAAACAACAGGCGCGCGGTTCCCGCATGAGCGAGGCATCTGCGCCCCCACTTACCCATCCATGATTAGCCCATGCGAGAACAAGGCACCAAGGACCACGGGAGGTGACGTCATGGGAATGGCTCGTGAGACAGAGCTCAGCCCTTGGATTTAGCGACGCTGCAGGGACGGACCCGAGCACAGACGTGATGCCGGTCCTTAATCATGGGGCGGTCGCGAGTGGGCTCACAAGGTCTCATGACCTTAGCGGCGGTGAGAACGCCGAGCATATAGGTAATGCAAATAGGAAGAAACAACTAGCCTTGATTCATGCGCAAAACGGGCAGCTGCAGGGGGTGAGCCCCCAGCAGCTCGAGGATGGTGCAGCCCGAGGGGCGCCCTCGATTGAATACCTGAGACATCACCTAACACTTGTCGAAGAAGAGTTGGGGTAGCTGAAGACGCGAGCCGTGCGGGTCGCTCCTGAGGCTCGCCGGGCTCTCGAGGCCCAGGGGCTCCGGAGGCCCTCAGTGGTCACGGGGGTCCGGCTCCCACTCTGTCTTGACCGCTCGCCACTGAGCCTCCCGAGCCCCCAAAGCCTGCTGCACGAGGTACTGGAACGTGGTGGCTGCGTTGCGGAAGCCGAAGAGTGTGCGAATGTAGCTGCAGGGGACAGCCCTCTCCCAGCCGATTGCTGTCAGCCGGAAGGGCTCCGAAGAAGCGGCTCGGTTGAGGCCCGCGACGTCGACACAGACGCGGAAGTGGTTGCTTGGGTTGCGGGTAGGTGAGCTTGGTATCGTGTGGTTGCACCCACCGCGTATGAGCCTTGCGTACTGAAGTTCCTCGGTAACCTGGTCGATGAAGTCCTAAGCCCCCAGCGATGTATGGCCCATGCTAGGCTCACAAAAATGTGCGTCGAGACAAGCCTACAGGTGGTTCCCGAACACCTCCCTCGAGACGCTGGTCAGACCAGAGGCGCTCCAGAGGAGAGCCCCCGAGCCCGTCCTGAGAGGGGCGTCTGGCACGCCTCCCTATGGGAGAGTGGAGGGCGCCTTGTCGGCAGGCGCGGGTCCTAAGACGGGGCCGTGAGGAGCCTCCGTGTCCTGAGGTCCGTCGGCAGGCATGTTCATCTTCTTCTTGGGGGTGGTCTGCAGGGCGAAGACAGCTCGACTGTTGTCGGGGCTCTCGGCCGCCGTGGTCTGGTAGGCGTGCTCGAGGGAACGCACTGCTTCCTTCTCGTCAGAGGCAATTATAATGACTCTGCCACTCCCGGGCATCTTGAGGACATTGTAGATGTGATGGGTCACCGCCATGAACTTGGCGAGGGCAGGATACCCAAGGATGGCGTTTTACAGGAGGTGGATGTTGGCGACGTCGAAGTCGATGAGCTCGGTGTGATAGTTGTCGCGATCACCGAAGGTGACGGGGAGGCGGACCTGCCCCATCGGGAGTGTTGGCCATCTGTGACTCCATAGAATGGCTTGGTTGGGTGGAGCTGATCATTGGGGACCTGGAGCGTCTCGAAGGTCTGGACAGAGAGGACGTTGAGCCCTGCTCCGCCGTCAATGAGTGTCTTGGTCACAAGGACGTTGCTGATGGTCGGAGTGCAGAGTATTGGGAGAGTGCCTGGGGCAGCAGTGCACTTGAGCTGGTCCTTGGGGTCGAAGGCGATGACCTGCTCGGTCCACCTGAGGTTGCGCGTGGCGTCAGGCCTGGGAAGCGCTGTGTTCACCTCGCGAGCGAACTGCTTGAAGATTCGGTGGGAAGCCAGAGCATGGGCTCCTCCCAAGATGCATGCAACCACATGTGGCTCCTGAAAGCCCCCTGCTTCATCCCCCTGGCGGTCGTCGTCATTCCTTATTGGCAGTGGTGGCAGTGGAGGAAGGCATGCGTTGCCTGAGGACGACCCTCACGAGGCTGGTCGCACCAGGGGGCGTCACGAGGCTTCTCCTGTCAGTAGTCTTCATGAGGTTGGTCACGCCATCCTTGGAGCGAGTTCCTGCCGTCCCGGCGTCCTCCACCACGGGCCCCTCCGCGGCCGTTGCTGCGGTTGTCGCGCTCAGGGCGCTGCTCGACGCGCCCGCTGCGCATCGCCCTGAGCTCTTGGCAGTCGTTAGTGTTGTGGTTGTGAACATCGTGGAAGACGCAGTACGGATGGTTGTCTCTAGGGGGGTCGTTATAGCCGCAGCCACGCTTCACTTCTGGCTCCGCAGCCAGCATAGCAGGTCCCTTGCACTTCGCTTCCTTGGCCTTGGGCTTTTTGTCATCAGCCTCCGCTTCAGGCAGCTCTAGGAGAGAGAGGCGTCCTTCCTCTGCCCTGGAGCACTTCGCCGCGAGTTTGAACATCTCGAGGGTTGTGCACAGGTCCTCGTGGATGGCGAGCTCCTCCTTCATCCTGACGTCGTAGACACCGTCGGAGAACGCCGAGATGATGGCCTCATATGATACCCTGGGGATCTTGAGGCGCACGGTGTTGAAACGTTGGATGTACTTCTGTAGGGTCTCCCCGGGTTGCTGCTCACGCGGCGTAGATTCGTGGCCGCCGGGGCTTCGCAGCGGGTACCCTGGAAGTTGGCGACGAAACACTCATGAAGCTCCCCCCAGGAGGAGATGGATCCCACGGGGAGGTTAAGGAGCCAGGAGCGGGCGCCATCCTTGAGGGCCATGGGGAACCAGTTCGCCATGACGTGCTCGATGCCGTTGGACGCCTCGATTCTCAGCTCGTAGAGCTGGAGGAACTCTGCGGGGTCGGCGGTGCCATCGTAGCGCGGAGGCAGATCCGGCTTGAACTTGCCGGGCCAGACGAGGGCGGGATGGCAATGGGTAGGGTATGGGCGGGTACAACACTTTTCTACCCAAACCCAAACCCAAATCTTTTCTCTATACCCACCCACTTCACTACCCATGGGCGCAAATTGGTACCCATGCCCATACCCATCGGGTATCCTATATCCAATGGGTATCCGGTGGGTACAATATATAGCATTGACATGACAAAGGTAAGATGAGAAAAGGTTTTAATTCAGGTACCCGTCTGGTGGGTACAATATATAGCCTTAGTTGCGGATGAATCGACGAGGATTCAATAACCCGGCTCTTGATTGCTTCATCTTCAAAGGTCAAGGAAAAGCAGAGAAGATAACTACTATAGGTATACGAGGGGTATGGGGCGATGGACAGCTATGGGCCTATGGTCCGTGGGCTAGTTAAGAACTCAATATAATTATTTATTCACATATTATAGGGTTCTATTTATTTATTAATTTTCTGGGTATCCATTGGGTTACCCATGGGTATAATTTCATACCCATACCCTACCCATGCATTTTGCGGGTACGGATACCCATACCCATGGGTATGAAGTGGTAGAAAGTCTCACCCATGCCCACTATTTTTGGGTATGGTACCCACGGGTACCCATACCCATGGGCAAAACTGCCATCCCTAGACGAGGCGCCGCATCTCTGGAGCTAGGGCGCGACATCCAGCCACGCTCATGATTGCAGGCGCCCCCTGCGCCTGCGGTGTTGGTTCTTGGGGCGCATGCGCCACCACCTCCTGTGGTGCGCGGTTCTGGTGCTGCGGGACGGGGGGCCCGCGAGCTTCTGCATGGGGATACGAAATCACCTGGCAACTCTCCCCGTCGCAAGCAGGGGCCCTGTGGGGCTGCTCGCGCCGCGGAGCCTCGCGTCTTGAGCCCATGGCCGGCGCCGTATAGAAGAGGTGGAGCCAGGACACCGTGGCCCTCGTTCCCCGCCATGAGCGATGAAGGATGGGAGGAGTGAGTTGGTGCAGGTACCTCCCCGGCGGCGTTGACGAGCTCGGTGATGCGGTGGAGCCATTCGTGGTCGAGGTCGTCCGCCGTGCGGTAGCGCAGGAGCTCCCGCGCCATCAGTAGCTCGGGCTGCTGGTAGAGCGGCCCGCGGCGGATCAGCGAGGACGACGCCGCGGCCGGCGAGGGTGACGGCGTCTGTGGGGACCCCGACTCATAAGTCGTGATCACCGAATGCACATGTACAGTGATCCCAGAGATCAATGCTCACTGAACACACAGAAGCTGAATAACAAGAGTCTTACATCCATACATACCGTATTACACAAATAGGACCATAATGGTCAAGTCTTGAGTATAACATTGCAGCGGAAATCTTCAATAACAACATGGACCCATGCCATCTGCCTTTAACCCTACAGGCATTCTGACTGGGAAGCGTCCTAGCTCGCATGCTCGTCACCAAGAAATCTTCATCATAACATGTTCTCTCCTGCATGGCCAATAAAATAACCAGTGGCAAGCCAATGAGTACATTGAATGTACTCGCAAGCAACCCAAGTGTGATAATAGAATATTATGCAAGGCTCTACTGCTAGGTTGGCAGTTTTGCGGAAAGCTAGTTTTTCATATGCAAGTATGATCAACATATAACATGGACATGCATGTGTCTGCAACAAGTATCAGGAGGTCACAGACATCATTATCGAGAAAGAGTTGTAATCAACTCATGCTCATTCTCATTGTGACTTCCTCAGGAATCACATCATCAATATATCTTATCCGAGTTGTTTCCTCACACACACACACCAGGTTTCGCAAACATTGGACGTAGCCCAAGAGCGGTTACCCAACTGTCCTTGACCGCGGACACGGCTATTCGAATAGTTTTACACTCTGCAGAGGTTGGGCACTTTACCCACAAGATTCGGGGAACTTCCGTGTCATCCACGACCCGCGGTACCTCAAGTACCCGGGGTAAGCACCCGATCACTATCTTTCCCTAGACGACACTAACATAGAGTCCACTCGATTGGTGGTAACCCCCGTGCCCACATCTCACATCTTAATAATTGTGGAGACTCGCTCCCATATTCATCACATACCACTGACACGGAGTACCAACGGTGTGTTCGGTGCCCTGTGAAAACAGTCATGGCCGCCTATCCAAGCACGACCCCGTCCCGAGAGTGACCTCAAGTCACCCCCATCACTAGTAATGCGGGAACCATGCTAGTATCGACCTAGGTAATCAATAATGCCCTTTCCCATATAAGGGTAGAGTGGTTGCGCATGTAAGGTTGGAATAACGGTCGCAACTTAAACCAATCCGTTTTCAGAACAACACACACACTTGTCTCGGTACACCACTTCGTCATCAAGTGGTTACCCATCTCACCATCTCCCTCGGCATAAATGGCACCCGACGGGGTTTTCGAAAAGTCTTTTGAAAGTATTCGGCCTCCGTCACCATGCATATACCCGTCCCATTTGCGTAGCCACTATTAAAGCAACCTAACTACTCCCACCCACATAACCCTCATAGGAAGGTAGGGTCAAGTTTGATGCAAGTTTCAATAGCAAGGTAACAAAGGCACCAACCAAAGTGGTCACCTCTTCTACATGATTCTGATGCATTAATAATAAGGTGGTATGAGACATGCATAAAAAGGTTTCTCGAACATGGTCAAAGGGCTGCTTGCCTTGTTCTTCTGAGTCTTCAAACCTTCTGGTCCATCTCCGAGTATTCCGTTTATTTCGTCAACTAACGATGGAAACAATCATGATAAGCAACACAATAAAAGCAAAAATAAAAGTGCTCTAAAAATAGGAGTTGGAATTTTCTAGGATACCTCTGGTCATATTAGAAATGACCAAGGTGGTTTCATAGGTATTGGATCAATTGATGACTTGGAACATTTCAATATGATAGAATCAAGGGGTTTATGGATTTGAAAGAAGTGTACAGAAATATATTCTTGAATGATGAGCCAAGGCACCCATCAACAAGTCATGATTTTAGAAGCATCTAGGAGTTGGTTTTACTGGATTTGGAATTCAAATGAATTTCCTAGGATTTTGCAAAGTTGATAAATATGAAGAAATGGCTCAATATTTGGTGGGGTACAGAAAGTATTAATAAAAATGTTCCAAAACTAAGTTTGGATATGACAAGCACCTAGGAATTTGAATTACTGCATTTGGATCAAATTTGAGCTCTCTGTGAATTTCTAAAGTTCATCACAGAAAATGAAATAATGGCATTTGATAATGATTTTTGAAAGAAATGGTTCTGGAAAAATGTGCATGTTGCACCATGTGGTAGAGCATGATTTATGGAGCCATAGGAAATTTGAATCATCGAGTTTGGAGTTTATTTGAATTATTTGTGGGTTTTGAAGTTGACTAGATAAAGAAAAAGGAAAAAGGGAAGGAGTTTATACCTATACTGCGTTTTGGGCGCAGTATAACGCCGCAGTGCACTGGGCCGGCCCAACTGAACAGCCACGCGCAGGGGCCTGCCCACGTTTAAGGCGCCTGCAGGGGATTACGCCTTTGCGATGGCTAGGCGGTTTCGGCCGAAGACGCTTCCACATAAACGACGGGGCCCAGCCTCCAGGTCGCTGACGCGCGGGGCCCAGCGCTCAGGTTCATCCCCTTCCTCCCGCGCGACGCGACGGGGAGGAACAGAGGCGATGCTCGACGGCGGCTTGCCGGCGCTGCAGGGCATCTCCGGCGACGCTCGGGCTATGAATGGACTCAGCGAAGAACGCCGCTTCCACTCATGTATTCCACGGCTGCGAGGGGTGATCGAGTCGACGACGGCTTGGACGTCGGCGGACGGTGGCGTCGGCAAGAGTTGGGCATGGTGCTATGGTGCGCCATTTGATGAGAGGAGATCGTGGGAGGTCTGCCTAGCTCAGGGGTGTCCGCTGGTGGGGTTGGAGAGGGAGGAAAGCTCGGGCTGGCACGAATTCGAGCGGAGGCCGGCGGCGGGACTCCGGCCAGAAAGGTGGCTGCGAGGCACGGGGAGAGCGATGAGTTGGCCTAGGAGGTGTATGAGAGAAGGGAAGGGCCAAAGGAGCGACAAGGGGGCTCAGGGGCGGTCTATAAATAGGTGAGCGGCGGTCCACCGAAGACGCATGCGCCGGCGAGGCCGTTGTTGTCGTTGCAAGCCACAGGGGCACCAGTGGGCATGTCCAGGGCGTTCGTGGGGCTGGTCCACGCCTAGAGGAAGACAGAGGAGGAGCGGGGAGGCACCATAGGGGTCGCGCGTGCGAGCTTGCTCACTGGAGCCCGTGGTCGGCCGGTGCGCGTGCGAGTAGAGGTGAGAGAGGGGGAGAGAGGAGAGGGCCGACCGTCCAGCAGGTCGCGGACGTCGAGGCAGCCTCAGGGGACATGAGGGGGAGGCCCCAGGCTATCGGGAGCAGCCGATTGGAGGCGGCTACAGTGCGGGAGCGCACTGTTGCGCGCTCCAGAGCACCCGAATGGCTGGCACAGTCGTGTCCTCGCCGCTCTGTTCATGTCCATCGTGCCCAAGGTTGTCTAGAAGGTCAGGGGAGGAGTAAAGTAATGTGGGGTGGTCTTGGTTGCCCTGGGAAGCCACTGGAATGAGGAGGGAGGTGAAGGAGGAGGTGAAAACTGCTGTCCAGAAGAGTAAATTGGGGTTTTACCCCCTCCAATGATTGAGCTGAGGCCATGGAGAAGTTACTGGGGGTAGAAGATGATCAGGAGAAGCTGTGGTAGGAATTTGAGGTAAAGAGAAAAAGTAAAAGGGGTCCAAACACTGGTTTTGGTGATTTGACAGAAGGTGTTTGATCATGTTTTGGGCAAGTAAAATAGCTCCACTTGACATGGGACTTAACAGGATCAAATGTCACACACAATTAGGCTCCTCCACCAAAATTTAGCTCATCTGGGCAAAGTTGCCAATGTAACTTTGGTGAACCCTAGAAATCAACAGAAATGGTTTCACCTTGTTTGAGTCAAGCTAACCATCTCCCCTTGATGCACCACTTGGTGTAGTATCATAATTTGGGGTTATGATCATGCTCACAAAGCTTGAAGCCCCAGGTAAAAAGTTGTTAATGTAAAGTTGTTCAAATTTGAATTTGAACAGAAATGGTTTTGGGGCACTTAGATCAAGTTATGCTTCTCCAAAACTTGTGCCATTTGGCATAGATGCATAATTACATCATTTTAGCATGTGCACCAAGTTTGAGAGCATTTGGACGAGTTTGGCAATGTAGAGTTGCTCAAACTTCAAATATGGACAGAATGGTTTTGAGGGGATTAGATGATGTTTCCTTGATCTTCAAGGCATGAGGCTTTGCAAGATCATCAAATATGTCATGTATGACATTATAGAATTTCCCTGGAATTTTTGGAGAATATTTCCTTTGTAAATATTTCAAAAGCTTGAAATATCCAGAAAGGTTTTTGGAAGGATTTGTCCAATATTTTGAACATGACCATGTGTTGAAACTCTTATATATGGACAATATATGTCCTATGAGTCTCCCTGAATTTTGGCAAATATTTTTGAAATAATTAAATAATTTTTCCCTATTAAAGACCACTTCTGGCCTCAAGAAAAAGCTTTTAAATAAAATATAAAAATAACTTTTAAAATTATACTTTTGTGGTTTCTGGGGGTCCTATACCTAATAGGATTCAAATATACTTTTTGGAAGATTTTTCACACCCTAAATAAGGTACTTGTAGTGCAAACCTCAATTCAGGGGGTTTTGGAAACCTAATTTTAGAAAATAATATTTGGCCAAAATATTTTTATAAGAAAATTCTATCCTGGTCTATACACATAGCATGATTATTGGGAAAAGGTTTTGGGTAAAGGAGATGAAGTATAAGAGTTGGAGGATTTATTTGATTTTTAGAGCACTAGCAAACAGCAGACAAAAGTCAAATCAAGCAAAGTCAAAAACACACAAAAGTTTTTTGTAAATCCACATTTTTAACATGATAATTAGCTTAAGCAAAGTGACATGAAAATCAGGGTGTGACAGACCTACCGCCCTTACAAGAATCTCGTCCCCGAGATTCCCAGACTAGGCGTGGAAAGAAAGGCGGAGTCTTGGATACGAGGTAGTCTTCACTTCTTCTTGTTGGTTCTACTTACGGGTGGTGCTCCACTGGACCTTGAAGTACTTGATGGTACGGCTTCGCGTCCGTCGTTCTGCTTCGTCCAGAATGCGGATGGGCTTCTCGCGGTAGGTCAAATCAGGCTGCAGATCAATGGCTTGGTGATCAACAGCCTTGTAGAGATTAGGCTTGTCCGAAACTTGGAGACATTTCCGAAGTTGTGACACATGGAATACATTGTGCTCACCGGATAGCTCGGGTGGTAGTTCCAACTGGTAAGCCACTTCTCCTCGTCGTGCAGTGATCTCAAAGGGTCCAATTAACCTTGGTGCGAGCTTCCCCTTGACGTGGAAACGCTTGGTTCCCTTCAGAGGAGTTACCCGCAGGTACACACGGTCCCCGACATGGAAACTCATGTCCCGATGGTGAGTGTCAGCATAGCTCTTTTGCCTTGACTTGGCTGCCTTCAAACGCTCTCTGACTAGTTGGGCTTGCTCTTCTGCTATGCGGAGAATATCCGGTCCAAAGACTAGCCCTTCTCCAGTCTCTGACCAGTTGAGGGGTGTGCGACATCTGCGTCCGTACAACACCTCAAATGGTGCCATATGAAGGCTCGACTGGTAACTGTTGTTATAGGAGAACTCGGCACAAGGGAGACAACCCTCCCACTTGGCTCCATATGCCAAGACACAGGCTCGGAGCATGTCTTCGAGAATCTGATTGACTCGTTCTGTCTGACCTCCGGTCTGTGGGTGGAAAGCTGTGCTGAAAGATAACTTGGTTCCCAAGGCTTCTTGGAACTTCTTCCAGAACCTTGAGGTGAACTGGGTTCCTCGATCTGACACAATCTCCTTGGGAACACCGTGAAGACTTACGATTTGGTCGATGTAGAGAGCTGCCAGCCGGTTGCCATCATAAGTAGTCTTGACAGGAATGAAATGGGCCACCTTGGTCAAATGATCTACTATGACCCAGATAGAGTCATGTCCTCTATCCGACCTTGGTAATCCAGTGATGAAGTCCATTCCGACTTTATCCCACTTCCACTCAGGAACCTTGAGTGGTTGAAGCAATCCAGCGGGTCGCCGATGTTCAGCCTTGACCCTTTGGCACACATCACACTTTGCAACATAGGTTGCAATCTCTCTTTTCATCCCGTGCCACCAGAATCATGCCTTCAAGTCTTGATACATCTTGATGTGAGCGTTCCTTCGACACGGAAATGCTCGGTTCCTTTGAGAGGAGTGGTTTGCAGATACGCCCGGTCTTCGACGCGGAAGTTTACTTCTTGATGATGGTGGTCGGTGTAGATCTTTCCTTCTTGACAGGGCGGTCTTCAAATGTCTTCTATCCAGCTGTCCGTCTCTTCTTTGTCTTCGGGAAGACAAGTAGGCCATCAAATAATGATGTTACCCAACTTGTCCAATCACTCCATGAGGTCTATGGTGGTACGCAAGGTAAGCTGGGGTATTGGTGGTGGTCTCCGCTGAGTATTTGCAGAGGCCTTCCTGACTTAGAGTGAAGGCCCGTGGTCAGAATCTGACCAGGTTGTGGCTTGGTGGGGCTTAAGGGTTTCAAGGATTCTAGTGAGTGAGTGGACTTATATCATCTTATCCTTAAGCACGGTTTCTGAGATGCCATTAGCTCTATCTAGTACTCCGAACAAAAAAGCATCTTCTCGCAAAGACCAACTTCAATCACCACTCATGCCATACATATCCTCATGATTCTTAAGAGATGGTCTAACAAAAACGTACTCGCCTACGATCCCCAAATCCATATGTATGTCCACCCCTAAAATCCATGGGTAGGTCATACATGCCACTAAGCTTAAACTAAACTCCACAATCCAAGCACTCAACCTATTCTTGCAAGGCTCACGATAAGGCATCTCTATTCTAAGGAAACACGTCCTATGCCACTCCAAGATTTGTTTCCTTCCTATAGATCACCTCCAATAGCCAAGTAATTTCCATCAATCGCCACATAATCCAACAATTCTACAAATCCGATGTCTGCGGTGTTCCACAAGATCTCAAGTCCTTATAATACCCAAACACTTGGAAGGACTATGCATTACGATAGTAAGTCCATCAAATTCTCATCATCCGGGTCAAGTAAACTTCAAGATCACGACTATATAGATCCCTAAATCAACTCCGACAAATAATCCAATCTCCTAGGTTATTGTCCACCGAGAAGCATGATATCATAATCAGGATCATAGGCCTAAATCCAATTTTACTCCGAACCATGCAGACATATCCAGCAATATACCAACCAGAATCACCTACATAAATCCAAATCTTATGTCCAACGGGTACTCCTACATGCTTCCCCAAAGTCATGATCCCACCAATATGAAAACCTCACAATCCATCAAGGTCCCAGTTGATTCCTCGAAGTCACTGATATAAATCCACAAAGTCATCTGTCTTATATCCTCAAATTGGTCTATCTATGGCATCGTCAGTTCTTGTGCTATATTAGGATGAAAATGTGCTCGTTCACTGCGTCCACTAGTTCCTTTACGAACCCAGGGTTGTGCAAGGTTATAAGGGCTTAACTGGCTCTCTCGCAATATTTATAGGTTAGGCACATGGTTAAGGGTCGTGCTGGAGTGTCTTGTGAAGTCTCAAAGGGTCTAGGAATGGGGTCACTGGTCTGGAGGGTTAAACATAACTCTACGGGGTTGCAATTGATCGTGGAGGTTGTAGCAGAAGTCTTCAGTGCTAGTGGGCTGCCGAGGTAGAATCCTTGGTGCATCTTGTCTTGCGGGTCTTCAGTTGGGGAGAGAGAGAATAGAGGGAAGACGCAGCGTAGAGGAGGGAAATGCCTAAAGGGGGTTCTATAGTGCAGGTGCAACAAACAGGTGCAAAAAGGCCGAAACAAAAGAATCAAGGCAAGGAAGGTGTTATAGCCATGCACTTGTTGCCTGGGGCAAAAGTGCGACTTATATCAAAACACAAACAAATAAAAGCAAGCAACTCACAATCATGGTTCTATTCGAACCATCATACGGACTCGACTGCGCATAGGGGGTACATGACTCATCCTACCCTAGGGGTTCTCGGACTCAGTGTCGTGACTTGTGCCTCGTGCAGTCTTCTGAGCTTCCTCTGGTATTGCTACGTCCCTTGTAGTTGTTTGATGAATGATCCGGGTTGAGCCTGAAGAATCTTCAACAACTTCTCGCCTGATGAGGTGATGCGGTGAAGGTGTCTCCTTGCAGCTGGCGTTGACTTGTCTTCTCTTGTCTCTTTAATCACGACGATCCCTTGTGCCTTCTGGGGCGTCGAGGGTTCCAGGTAGGCAATCCATATGCAATGACAATAACAAGGCATAATAGAGGTCCAACATGTCGGTTTCGTTGATGAAAACATCGACACCAAGAGCGGGGGACGAAGAGAACCGTTTTCCTGCTCACTATAGTGAGGCGGACCAATGGTGAGGTTCTCATCCACCGGTGGTTGCCGATACAACAACGGTAGTGACAGGATTACTCTATTAGCGATGCATATCATGATTTTGCATAACCTATACCCTGGTCATCGTAGGCCAATGTTGCATCTTTTTGGGGCACTGTCAAAGGTGTCACCATCTTCTGGGTCTTCATGTCCTCATCCACCGAGGATTTAATTTCTGTTGGTATCATCTTGTCATGGTGTCACCAATCTTGCGTTCAGAAGAGGTGGGTGAGTGTTTGGCAAGGTGCACTCCACGAGGATTACAGAAAATCCAGTGGTCAGGGGCATAAGGGTTTTAGCGACCAAGGTTTTGAAGGGGAAGAGATCAAGTATAGCCTAGTTTTCGAAAAACTGAGAAGGGAAGAGAAGTATAGGCAGTTTTGAAAACTAGTTTTACCCTAACTAACGACCATGCTAACTAAGGCTTCCTACAGTCAGGATGGCTCTGATACAAGCTCTGTGGGGACCCCGACTCATAAGTCGTGATCACCGAATGCACGTGTACAGTGATCCCAGAGATCAATGCTCACTGAACACACAGAAGCTGAATAACAAGAGTCTTACATCCATACATACCGTATTACACAAATAGGACCATAATGGTCAAGTCTTGAGTATAACATTGCAGCGGAAATCTTCAATAACAACATGGACCCATGCCATCTGCCTTTAACCCTACAGGCATTCTGACTGGGAAGCGTCCTAGCTCGCATGCTCGTCACCAAGAAATCTTCATCATAACCTGTTCTCTCCTGCCTGGCCAATAAAATAACCAGTGGCAAGCCAATGAGTACATTGAATGTACTCGCAAGCAACCCAAGTGTGATAACAGAATAATTATGCAAGGCTCTACTGTTAGGTTGGCAGTTTTGCGGAAAGCTAGTTTTTCATATGCAAGTATGATCAACATATAACATGGACATGCATGTGTCTGCAACAAGTATCAGGAGGTCACAGACATCATTATCGAGAAAGAGTTGTAATCAACTCATGCTCAAGCTCATTGTGACTTCCTCAGGAATCACATCATCAATATCTCTGAACCGAGTTGTTTCCTCACACACACACACCAGGTTTCGCAAACATTGGACGTAGCCCAAGAGCGGTTACCCAACTGTCCTTGATCGCGGACACGGCTATTCGAATAGTTTTACACTCTGCAGAGGTTGCGCACTTTACCCACAAGATCCGGGGAACTTCCGTGTCATCCACGACCCGCGGTACCTCAAGTACCCGGGGTAAGCACCCGATCACTATCTTTCCCTAGACGACACTAACATAGAGTCCACTCGATTGGTAGTAACCCCCGTGCCCACATCTCACATCTTAATAATTGTGGAGACTCGCTCCCATATTCATCACATACCACTGACACGGGGTACCAACGGTGTGTTCGGTGCCCTGTGAAAACAGTCATGGCCGCCTATCCAAGCACGACCCCGTCCCGAGAGTGACCTCAAGTCACCCCCGTCACTAGTAATGCGGAAACCATGCTAGTATCGACCTAGGTAATCAATAATGCCCTTTCCCATATAAGGGTAGAGTGGTTGCGCATGTAAGGTTGGAATAACGGTCGCAACTTAAACCAATCCGTTTTCAAAACAACACACACACTTGTCTCGGTACACCACTTTGTCATCAAGTGGTTACCCATCTCACCATCTCCCTCGGCATAAATGGCACCCGACGGGGTTTTCGAAAAGTCTTTTGAAAGTATTCGGCCTCCGTCACCATGCATATACCCGTCCCATTTGCGTAGCCACTATTAAAGCAACCTAACTACTCCCACCCACATAACCCTCATAGGAAGGTAGGGTCATGTTTGATGCAAGTTTCAATAGCAAGGTAACAAAGGCACCAACCAAAGTGGTCACCTCTTCTACATGATTCTGATGCATTAATAATAAGGTGGTATGAGACATGCATAAAAAGGTTTCTCGAACATGGTCAAAGGGCTGCTTGCCTTGTTCTTCCGAGTCTTCAAACCTTCTGGTCCATCTCCGAGTATTCCGTTTATTTCGTCAACTAACGATGGAAACAATCATGATAAGCAACACAATCAAAGCAAAAATAAAAGTGCTCTAAAAATAGGAGTTGGAATTTTCTAGGATACCTCTGGTCATATTAGAAATGACCAAGGTGGTTTCATAGGTATTGGATCAATTGATGACTTGGAACATTTCAATATGATAGAATCAAGGGGTTTATGGATTTGAAAGAAGTGTATAGAAATATATTCTTGAATGATGAGCCAAGGCACCCATCAACAAGTCATGATTTTAGAAGCATCTAGGAGTTGGTTTTACTGGATTTGGAATTCAAATGAATTTCCTAGGATTTTGCAAAGTTGATAAATATGAAGAAATGGCTCAATATTTGGTGGGGTACAGAAAGTATTAATAACAATGTTCCAAAACTAAGTTTGGATATGACAAGCACCTAGGAATTTGAATCACTGCATTTGGATCAAATTTGAGCTCTCTGTGAATTTCTAAAGTTCATCACAGAAAATGAAATAATGGCATTTGATAATGATTTGTGAAAGAAATGGTTCTGGAAAAATGTGCATGTTGCACCATGTGATAGAGCATGATTTATGGAGCCATAGGAAATTTGAATCATCAAGTTTGGAGTTTATTTGAATTATTTGTGGGTTTTTGAAGTTGACTGGATAAAGAAAAAGGAAAAAGGGAAGGAGTTTATACCTATACTGCGTTTTGGGCGCAGTATAACGCCGCAGTGCACTGGGCCGGCCCAACTGCACAGCCACGCGCAGGGGCCTGGCCACGTCGAAGGCGCCTGCGGAGGATTACCCCTTTGCGGTGGCTAGGCGGTTTCGGCCGAAGCCGCTTCCACTTAAACGACGGGGCCCAGCCTCCAGGTCGCTGACGCGCGGGGCCCAGCGCTCAGGTTCATCCCCTTCCTCCCGCGCGACGCGACGGGGAGGAACAGAGGCGATGCTCGACGGCGGCTTGCCGGCGCTGCAGGGCATCTCCGGCGACTCTCGGGCTATGAATGGACTCAGCGAAGAACGCCGCTTCCACTCATGTATGCCACGGCTGCGAGGGGTGATTGAGTCGACGGCGGCTTGGACGCAGGCGGACGGTGGCGTCGGCAAGAGTTGGGCATGGTGCTATGGTGCGCCATTTGATGAGAGGAGATCGTGGGAGGTCCGCCTAGCTCAGGGGAGTCCGCTGGTGGGGGTAGGAGAGGGAGGAAAGCTCGGGCTGGCACGAATTCGAGCGGAGGCCGGCGGCGGGACTCTGGCCAGAAAGGTGGATGCGAGGCACGGGGAGAGCGATGAGTTGGCCTGGGAGGCGTATGAGAGAAGGGAAGGGCCAACGGAGCGACAAGGGAGCTCGGGGGCGGTCTATAAATTGGTGAGCGGCGGTCCACCGAAGATGCATGCGCCGGCGCGGCCGTTGCTATCGTTGCAAGCCACGGGGGCACCAGTGGGCATGTCCAGGGCGTTCGTGGGGCTGGTCCACGCCTAGAGGAAGAGAGAGGAGGAGCGGGGAGGCGCCAGAGGGGTCGCGCGTGCGAGCTTTCTCACTGGAGCCCGTGGTCGGCCGGTGCGCGTGCGAGCAGAGGTGAGAGAGGGGGAGAGAGGAGAGGGTCGACCGTCCAGCAGGTCGCGAACGTCGGGGCAGCCTCGGGGGACACGAGGGGGAGGCCCCAGGCTGTCGGGAGTAGCCGATTGGAGGCGGCTACAGTGCGGGAGCGCACTGTAGCGCGCTCCAGAGCGCCCGAATGGCTGGCACGGTCGTGTCCTCGCCGCTCTGGTCATGTCCATCGTGCCCAAGGTTGTCTAGAAGGTCAGGGGAGGAGTAAAGTAATGTGGGGTGGTCTTGGTTGCCCTGGGAAGCCACTGGAATGAGGAGGGAGGTGAAGGAGGAGGTGAAAACTGCTGTCCAGAAGAGTAAATTGGGGTTTTACCCCCTCCAATGATTGAGCTGAGGCCATGGAGAAGTTACTGGGGGTAGAAGATGATCAGGAGAAGCTGTGGTAGGAATTTGAGGTAAAGAGAAAAAGTAAAAGGGGTCCAAACACTGGTTTTGGTGATTTGACAGAAGGTGTTTGATCATGTTTTGGGCAAGTAAAATAGCTCCACTTGACATGGGACTTAACAGGATCAAATGTCACACACAATTAGGCTCCTCCACCAAAATTGAGCTCATCTGGGCAAAGTTGCCAATGTAACTTTGGTGAACCCTAGAAATCAACAGAAATGGTTTCACCTTGTTTGAGTCAAGCTAATCATCTCCCCTTGATGCACCACTTGGTGTAGTATCATCATTTGGGGTTATGATCATGCTCACAAAGTTTGAAGCCTCAGGTAAAAAGTTGGTAATGTAAAGTTGTTCAAATTTGAATTTGAACAGAAATGGTTTTGGGGCACTTAGATCAAGTTATGCTTCCCCAAAACTTGTGCCATTTGGCATAGATGCATAATTACATCATTTTAGCATGTGCACCAAGTTTGAGAGCATTTGGACAAGTTTGGCAATGTAGAGTTGCTCAAACTTCAAATATGGACATAATGGTTTTGAGGGGATTAGATGATGTTTCCTTGATCTTCAAGGCATTAGGCTTTGCAAGATCATCAAATATGTCATGTATGACATTATAGAATTTCCCTGGAATTTTTGGAGAATATTTCCTTTGTAAATATTTCAAAAGCTTGAAATATCTAGAAAGGGTTTTGGAAGGATTTGTCCAATATTTTGAACCTGAGCATGTGTTGAAACTCTTATATATGGACAATATATGTCCTATGAGTCTCCCTGAATTTTGGCAAATATTTTTGAAATAATTAAATAATTTTTCCCTATTAAAGACCACTTCTGGCCTCAAGAAAAAGCTTTTAAATAAAATATAAAAATAACTTTTAAAATTATACTTTTGTGGTTTCTGGGGGTCCTATACCTAATAGGATTCAAATATACTTTTTGGAAGATTTTTCACACCCTAAATAAGGTACTTGTAGTGCAAACCTCAATTCAGGGGTTTTTGGAAAACTAATTTTAGAAAATACTATTTGGCCAAAATATTTTTATAAGAAAATTTTATCCTGGTCTATACACATGGCAT
Source organism: Secale cereale (assembly GCA_902687465.1). Taxonomy (NCBI): domain Eukaryota; kingdom Viridiplantae; phylum Streptophyta; class Magnoliopsida; order Poales; family Poaceae; genus Secale; species Secale cereale. The sequence continues at coordinate 501,795,187 of LR738710.1, forward strand.
GATTATTGGGAAAAGGTTTTGGGTCAAGGAGATGAAGTATAAGAGTTGGAGGATTTATTTGCTTTTTAGAGCACTAGCAAACAGCAGACAAAAGTCAAATCAAGCAAAGTCAAAAACACACAAAAGTTTTTTGTAAATCCACATTTTTAACATGATAATTAGCTTAAGCAAAGTGACATGAAAATCAGGGTGTGACAGCGTCGCCGTGCGGTCATCGCGCCGCACAGACAATGGCAGCGACGAGTCCTGCTGCTCGTGGACGGCCGGGTCGGTGGCGGTGTTGGCGACCGGCGAGTTGGGGCGGAGCGGTGCACTGTTGCCTACGGGCGCCATCTGAGCGACGTTGGCGGCACGGCGGGCGGCGCGCGCCCGGCGTGTGTCCACCATGGCGGCAAAGCGAGGTCGACGAATGAGAGTGGGACGAGGTCGTCGGGGAGGCGAGATTTCGACACGCCCCCTACCTGGCGCGCCAAATGTCGGATTACGGGCTCCACAAACCCAAGAAGTTTGAACATAGGGGCGTGAACAAAGATCTCTCCCACTCACATCTACCTAGCGCCTCGCCCTCGTCCAATGGAGAGATACAAGCAAACAACAAGTAAAGCACACACGAATTTACCCAGGTTCGGGCCACCTTGTGGTGTAAAACCCTACTTCCTGCTTTGGTGGATTAGCCTCGGGAAGGCTTGAGTATGAATGAGTACAGTGGTTCCTGAGCTCAGGAGGGTCAGGAGGCAAGGGTTCTTGCTCCTTTGTGCGAGGGCGGAGTCTCTGGATCTGATCTGTATGCCTCCATAGTGGAGACCCTAGCTACTTATATAGGCGGCCAGGGCCCTCGTCCTCGAAATGTTTAGGCGGGAAGGGATCCCACAACGGCCATTTTGAGCGGGAACACAAGGACGTTCATATCCTGACAAAAGCGGTCTTCGCCTGCAAAGGGATCAGGAGGTGACGCGGTGGTGGGCTCGGTGGTGACATCCTCCCTGTCGTCCTTGCGGTCTTCGGTCTTGTTGCACCAAAGGGGAAACCATTGTCCTACTCCTCAGGAACCTGTGCCTGCGTTGTCTCCTTTGCACCAAAACGACAATTGCGCCGTTGGCACGCGCTGGCACCCGCTGGCGCGGTGCATCACTGCTCGCCTCACTGCCTCCTCCTAAGGCAGGCTTGGCCTTGGATTCTCCACCCCTCCGGAGCAACTTAGCCAAGGCCGCTCCTGAGGGGGGTCTTGATATCGTTCTCCTCGTGAATTCTAGCCCCCTCGCGAGGGTCTTGAGCAGCTAGTCGATCAGCTGGGTTGTACCAGGCCGTAGCAAGAACGCGTCATGGCCCACAGACAGGCAAGTCTGGGTACCCTGGTTCCCACAACGCCGACAACGCCAGCCAGCCCTGCCGGGACATTCTTCACTAGAGGTGTAGTAACCTTGGATCTCTTGATGTTGGAACACTCCGGCATGTCGTCAACGGATGTTGTGCACTCAGAGGGGACACGCTTCCCGGACTCCTTGCCAAAGGTCCTACAACCCCTCTTCTTTCCTTTGCTTTCCTTGGCGGGAACTGTCATTGCCGCAGCTTCTGCTGCAACCGCATCCCAATACATCTTGTCCACACAAATAATTGCATCCTTCTCATCTGATGGGATAGTGAGGACTCCCAATGGCCCAGGCATTTTCAAGGTGTTGTAAGCATAGTGGGATGCTGCCATGAACTTCGCCAGGGCTGGTCGTCCAAGAATCCCATTGCACGGCAGGGGGAGATCAACCACATCAAACACAATCTTCTCAGTCTGATAGTTCAGTTCTCCCCCAAACATCATCGGCAACGTAATATTTCCCTTAGGATGGCTCCTGCTGGGGTTAACTCCTTGTAACATGTCGGTGACCTCTAGCTCTTCTTATCCTATCTGAAGCTTGCTGGTAACTGCTGGGGAAATCAGATTCAACTCAGCCCTGCCATCCACTAGCATCTTTGTAACCTTGAGGTTGCGAATTGCCAGGGAGACCAACAACGGCAAGCACCCTACCACAGTGGTGCGACCAGGTTGATCCTCTTCATCAAAGATGATGGGCGTGCGGGACCATTTGAGCGGTTTCCAAAACTCTGGCGCTGGTTCCACAACATTAACCTCTTGTGCCCATCGCTTGACTTGGCAATGAGAGGTGTGCAAAGATGCACCCCCAACAATGCATAGGGCATCAGTGGCCTTCTAGAATTCCTGCTCACTAGTTTCCTCTTCATCCCCTCCATTACTGACATCAGCACAGATCTCCTCCTCTTGGCCCATGGCGGGGTTTCCTTGGTTCCGAAAGGGTCTACCGGGACGATTTGCTTCACCACCCCAACCTCTACCGCCAGCAGCATTCTAACCTTTTTCCATATCACGCTTGTCATACTCTGCCCTCTGTTTCTTGACGAGCTGCTCAACCTGATAACACACCTGAAGATCATGGCCTTTGGTCTGATGGATCTTGCAGTACGGCCCATCGTCTTTCACAACTTTTTCGGCGGCAGTGGCTTCCCGGCAGGCAGCGCACGCGGCAACTTCCTTGTAGGGGGGCTCGGCCTTCGCCTTCTTACCGATACTAGGCGTGCCCGATCCTTCCACAATCATCACTGCCTTATCTCTCAGCTTCTTATTTTGTTTCTTGCCCTTTTATAGCTAGTTGATTCATCCTCATCCTCTAAATCAACATTAATGCAGTCTTCTTCTCCGGGCAACTTCCTTCCTTCCTCCATCCGAGCACATTTATCCACGAGTGTATATAGTTCTTTCATAGTCTTGGGCAACCGCACTTTCATTTTGGAACGAATGCGGCGGTTGCGCACATTGGACTGGAAAGGTGCTATAACGGTCGTCGGATGGATATTTGTAATTTTTCTATGAACTTTACTGAATCTCTGTAAATACTTACGGAGGGTTTCTCCTTCCTTCTGCTGGAGAAGCTGCAGATAGCTGGGCCTGCTGGGCTCTTGGTGGCCATCGGTGAAGGCACCGATGAACTTGTGGCACAGGTCCGCCCATGACGAAATGGAGTTCTCTGGTAGGTGCATCATCCAAGAGCTCACATTAGACCTGAGAGCCAAAGGGAAGTAGTTGGCGAACACCTTCTCATCTCTTCCTCAGGCAGCCTGAACAACGATGGTGTAGATGCTCGGGAACTCTGCCGGGTTCAGCCTCCCATCGTATATCTCAGGTATCTTTGGCTTGAACGTGCGAATGGACGGCCAACGGACTTGTTGTGGCTCTCGTATAAAGGTAGGGCAGCCAACCTCGAAAGGTAGGTACCCGCCGACACTGAGCGCAGGCTCATCGACATTGAGGTTGTCGCACCCGTCGGCCTGGTGGGGGTCGTTGCGGCCCCGCTCGGTGATGACAGGCGCATCTCCCCGCCGCCCATTTTCCGGGGTTCGACGTTGGCCTGGACGTGCTCGAGGGTCAGAAGAGGCCATCAAGACACCACCGGGGTCCTGATTCTGCTGCACCCTCGCCGGCTGCCATGGTGGGGACTGCACCATGGGGATGGCCCCCTCTGTATGGCTAGTAGTGCGGGCGATGGTTACCGCTTGGGGAGGTTGCGGTGGGGAAGCTCGTCATCAGGCCCCAGCTTCAGCAAAACAGCGCAAGCTTTGGATGGTGGCATGCCATTCATCCATCTACTTGGCTGCTGGCAGGAACTTCAGTAGTAGCCGAGCTCGCGCCATGGCCTTCGTGGCTAAGCTTAGCATAGATGTCGATGACGTCGACCACACCGTCGCCTGGCTCCTGATGATGCCAACGGCGGCGGCGGCGCCGCGCCCACGCTGCTATGGGATGACCACCTACGCGGCGGGGTCCTGCAGCGATGGTGCTCAAAGATCAGCGGCTCCGTCAAGCGCTGCGATCTGGTTAGCTCGCTCAGGAGGAGGCACATGCGCCGCAGTCGCTCCCATGGTGGGGGCGACCGGAGGGTGATGGCTCGTCCCGGACCGAGCACCGTTGTTGCGGCTGTGCCCGTCGGTGAGAGGAGGGGGCACGGACGGAGTGACCCCTGACCCGCACCTTGTAGGACATGACCGTCAAGGTGTTGTTGATGATGTTCTCTTACGGTAGCTCCGGCCCCCGTGTCGGCCACGGGAGAAGTGGTGATGGCGCCACCTGCTCCAACCACGTCCCCAGCAGCGTCATGTCCTCGTGCGCCCCCACATCCCCCGCGGCGTTAGAGGCCGCGGGCGGTAGAGCCTTCGAGGTGGATGGATGGGCCGAGCCACCAGATTTCTTCATGGGTGCCTTGGTCGATGGCATTGTCGAAGAAGAAGATGGTGATGAAGATGACGCGCTGCGCACATTTTTCGGTTCGCGCAAGCGACCCCCTACCTGGCGCGCCAAAGATGTCGTGGGATGTCCCAACAACTTTTGATGAATGCTCCATTAAATCCATCAGGTCCAGGAGCTTTATCCTTGGGGAGATTTTTTTTACCACCTCATCTATTTATTCCTTAGTGAAAGGATTTTCAAGCTCCTCAAAGCCATCAATTCTTTGAATGAAGGATGTTAAATTCAGCAGATTACTAGTATGATTGGTCTGCCCTAGCCTTTTCTTAAATGCTTTCCATAAGATAGAAGATTTAGCTGAGTGTTCTGTTATCACGGGTAAAGGAAATATGCCCTAGAGGCAGTAATAAAGATGTTATTTGTATTTCCTTATATCATGATAAATGTCTTTTATTCATGCTAGAATTGTATTAACCGGAAAATTAGGACATGTGTGAATACATAGACAAAACAGTATGTCCCTAGTATGCCTCTACTAGACTAGCTCATTGATCAAAGATGGTTATGTTTCCTAGCCATAGAAATGAGTTGTCATTTTATCAACGAGATCACATCATTAGGATAATAATGTGATGGACAAGACCCATCCGTTAGCTTAGCACTATGATCGTTCAGTTTTACTGCTATTGCTTTCTTCATGACTTATACATGTTCCTATGACGATGAGATTATGCAACTCCCGAATACCAGAGGAACACCTTGCGTGCTATCAAATGTCACAACGTAACTGGGTGATTATAAAGATGCTCTACAGGTGTCTCCGAAGGTGTTCGTGGTGTTGGCATAGATCAAGAATAGGATTTGTCACTCCAAGTGTTGGAGAGGTATCTCTAGGCCCTCCCGGTAACACACATCATAATAAGCCTTGCAAGCAAATGACTAATGAGTTAGTCACGAGATGATTTATTACGGAACGAGTAAAGAGACTTGCCGGTAACGAGATTGAAGTAGGTATTGAGATACCGACGATCGAATCTCGGGAAAGTAACATACCGATGACAAAGGGAACAACGTATGTTGTTATGCGGTGTGACCGATAAAGATCTTCGTAGAATATGTCGGAGCCAATATGATCATCCAGGTTCTGCTATTGGTTATTGTCCGGAGATGAGTCTTGGTCATGTCTACATAGTTCTCGAACCCGTAGGGTCCACACGCTTAACGTTTGATGACGATCGGTATAATGAGTTTATGAGTTTTGATGTGCCCAAGGTAGTTCAGAGTCTCGGATGAGATCACGGACATGACGAGGAGTCTCGGAATGTCCGAGACATAAAGATTAATATATTGGACGACTATATTTGGACACGAGAAGTGTTCCGGGTGTTATCGGGTATAACCGGAGTGCCGGAGGGGGTTACCGGAACCCCCCGAGGGAGTATGGGCCATAGTGGGCCTATGAGGGAAAGGGCGGGGCAGCCCATAGGGCTGGCCGCACCCCCTAGGTTTCCTAGTTGGATTAGGAAAGGGGGGAGGCGCCACCTCTCCTTTCCTTCCCCTCTCCTCCCCTTCCTTTCCTACTCCTAGTAGGAATAGGAAAGGGGGGTTCCTATTCCTACTAGGAGTAGGAATCCTACTCCCTTGGCGCGCCCTATGGCCAGCCGCACCTCCCCCCTTGCTCCTTTATATACGGGGGCAGGGGCACCCAAACACACACAAGAAACATTGTTCTAGCCGTGTGCGGTGCCCCCCTCTACAGAAACGCACCTCGGTCATACCGTTGTAGTGCTTAGGCGGAGCCCTACACCGGTAGCTTCGTCATCTCCGTCACCACGCCGTCGTGCTGATGAAACTCTCCCGTGAAGCTCAACTGGATCAAGAGCTTATGGGACGTCATCAAGCTGAACGTGTGTTGAACGCGGAGGTGACGTACGTTTGGTGCTTGATCGGTTGAATCGCGAAGACGTTCGACTACATCAACCGCGTCACTAGACGCTTCTGCTTTCGATCTACGAGGGTACGTAGACACACTCTCCCCTCTCGTTGCTATGCATCTAGTAGATACATCTTGCGTGATCGTAGGAAAATTTTGAAATACTATGTTCCCCATCAGCGGGATATCCGCGGCCACCTATGGGACCGGGTGGCCCCTTGCTGGTTCGGCAGGGGGACGTCACGTTGCACAAAGAGCAGATCGGCGTACGGCAGCACGGCAGAGAGAACACAAGCAATTTACCCAGGTTCGGTCTGCCGCGAGGCGTAGGACCCTACTCCTGCTTTGGTGGATTGATGGTGGAATGAGTGAGGTGCCGCGTGGTACACTTGCCCGGCAGGATTTGCCTTAGGGCCGCAGCGACTAAGCGTGTACGGTGGCGTGGGTTCATCAAATTTTCAACCCTTTCTAAGGTTGCCATGGGCCTCCTTTTATAGGTTAAGGGGTTACCAGAGTGGCAAAGTAGTCATTATGCACTGATAAGATAGCGAACAGTGCCATCATACCTAACTCTGCAGGCTGACAGGGCGCATTAAATGCGCCGCTTCACGTCACATCATTGGCCGACCGGAAAGCCTTGCTGGGCTAACCCACCAGCTCCATGTCTTCCTGCTCGACACGTCGCAGGACGGGTGTCATTTGCGGGCCCTTCTTGTAGGAACTGGCTACCATGTGGTGAACGGCTGCCACTTAATCACTTTGCGGCTTGACACCGCACTGATTGACGACGTGGGTCGTGCTTGAGTGTTCAGTGGGGCGGTTTGGCCTCCGCGAGCCCCCGGCAGGCCCTGCCGGGGCGTTTCTGCTATCTACTTCGGGGGTGGCCTTGTCCCTTGCCAGGCTCGCCTTCCCGGCAAGGGAGGTCCTTCTCTTGGTGATGTCTTGCTTCTCTGGCTTGGCTTTGGTCTCTCTGCTTTGAGCTGGTACGCTGAATCTCTTGGTTCTTATAGTCTGACTTGGGTTGGTGCTTCAATCTTGTTCTTGAGCCTATGCACAGTCTGGGCAACAGACCCAGGGTTTGTTGCACCGACATCTGTGTGCTCATTCCCTTCCTCATATTGAAGATTATGAATGTAGTTATGCCTATACTTTATAGTTGCTTTTGCTTGAAAAAGTTTGGAATTTTCATTCCCAAATTTAACCCATCTAATTGTTGCCCACTGCTTCCAATCGATTCTTTGGTAAGAAAGAAGCTTGAGCAGATGATCCTTGAGTATATCACTGTCATTGCTCTCAGGAAGTGACAGTTCTCTGTATTCTTCAAATTGGTCCCACATGAAAATCACTTCATTTGCTTCTTTAATAAGCCTAGCTAGGTTTGATAGATTTTTGCTCCAAATTTTTAGTCCTTTCCTTAACATCTTGAACTTGGCGGTAATGATCTTTGCACTATCAGAATCTTGGATTGGCCGGGACCAAATTCTTTGGACTACCTCTTTGAAATATTGATGTTCTAACCAGAAATTTTCAAATCTTAAGGTCTGAGCTTTAGGGATATTGGTGCCAATAGCAATCACACAGGGAATATGATCTGAGATAGGTTTGGACAATGGCAGAACCATAGTGTTCCAAAACATGTGCTTGCTGCATGTTGCTGCAGGTAAAATGTCTGCCCTTGAGGGGGATTTCAACCAGTGCTAAGGTGCTTATGACTTCATTAAACTACATCATGCGGCTATAGTCTCCCTCGCCTTGGTTTCTTTTCTGTGGGTACCTAATATAATTGAAGTCACCCACAAGGATCCAGTATGTATCATCTGGCATTTGTATGTATTTCAGCCAATGCAGAAAGCAAACTCTGCCAGCATTGTCGCAAGGGCCATAAATGTTGGTGAGGATCCAAGAGCTACCAATTTTAGTGGATGCAAACCTTAATGATAATGAGAAATCATTTTTGAATAGGCATATCCTCTGTGGAAAACACTGTCATTCAAAGCAATTAGCAGTCCCCCAGATGCGCCAATAGAGGGAGTGAATTCAAACTGAGAATCTCCTCGGACAAAAGTGCTTTAAGTAAGAGTTGTCAAAACTTTCACTCTTTGTTTCTATTGTGTGGGTACCTAATATAATTGAAGTCACCCACAAGGATCCAGTATGTATCATCTGGCATTTGTATGTATTTCAGCCAATGCAGAAAGCAAGCTCTGCCAGCATTGTCGCAAGGGCCATAAATGTTGGTGAGGATCCAAGAGCTACCAATTTTAGTGGATGCAAACCTTACTGATAATGAGAAATCATTTTTGAAGAGGCATATTCTCTGTGGAAAACACTATCATTCAAAGCAATTAGCAGTCCCCCAGATGCGCCAATAGAGGGAGTGAATTCAAACTGAGAATCTCCTGGGACAAAAGTGCTTTAAGTAAGAGCTGTCAAAACTTTTACTCTTTGTTTCTTGTAGACAGATGATTGAGCAATCAGATTTGTCAATTTTATTTGAAATTGCAAGCCATTTATTACTGCAGTTAATTCCTCTTACATTCCAATTAAGATTTTTCCAGGATTTCTTCATTGTAGAAAAAGATATCTTCTGTCGTGTGACACAGCCATATCCACTCTCAACCCTTAAACGGCAATAAACATTCCAGACAGATATCCAAAAGTCATACAAAGCCAACCAGTCACATACATTACAGTTTACTCTTAGGTTTCTTATTACAAAATAACTTAATTGTCTCTTGCAATTAGCAATCATCTTCAGATTGCCAACAATCCATGCTTCAAATGACCCTAGTCCTTCAATGCAGGTTGCCTCCCCCCTTTTTGGCCTTCTTCTTGTGGAGAACCTCTTCTGCAGCGGTCATTGCATCCACCTTGCAATAAGAGGCATTTAAATTTTTAACCACTTTACTAGTACAGAGCGGAGGCTTAGACAAGCAAGTCATGCAATTTAAATCTTGACAAGATTTGGCCTTATAACCCTTTAAAAGTTGCTCAAGTCTGTTACTCCTTCTTACCTCAGACTCCACATTAGGTGCCCTCTCCTTCCTCTTGCCTTGCATAGCTTTCTCTGGACTACAAGTAGAGGAGTGAACTTCATTGCAAGTTGCCAGCTCCTTTCCAGGGATAGCTGAGTTGTTCTTCTCTGGGACCATCTGAGAGCATATAGGGTCCAAAGAGACAGGGTAAAATTCAGGTATGAAAAAATCCAGTAAGTCATCACAAGAGGTGCCTTCAATAATGATAGTACACATATGTGACTTAAGAAAGTGATTTGCCCAATAAAATTGGTCTGGGGTGAGTAAGGTGGGGAAAATAAAATTGGCCCATTCAATAGGTACCTGTACTGGATATGAAGATGCAGTACCGGAGGAAAAATGGTGTTTCCAGGCTAGCACACCACATAGCCCAGAGTGACTGGAATTGTCCTTAGCAGACTCGATAGCTGATAAATATTTTCCGTTAATATTGTAGCCTGGAGGAGCAGAGTTAGCAGAAACGTCAGAAATACCTGGATTGCTCACCAGGAGGTTGTGCCCCTCTGGGCCTAACATATTAGTAATTGGTTGCTCATCAATTTCAATTTCTTCATTGACGGGTAGACTGTAGTTGGAATCTCTACCAGGTGAAAGAAGTAAGTCAGCTAGGTCGGCTAATCGCAAGATGGGATCATCACCTTCTGTCAAATTTGCAGCAACGAAACTCTCTTCATTTTCATTGCCTATTGGAGGAGATCTTTTAGAAGACTATTGGAGGCATTCCACAATAGATGGTCTCCTGGGAGTAAGGTTGAGGTCAGGACTAGCAGCATTCGGCACCTATTCCAGTTTGACCTCAATCTGCACATGTTCCTCAAAAAGAGGGTTGACAACTGGTGCAGGCAGGGGAATAAAGTTAAAATCCTCCAACTATTGTTTAGGAATGACTGCAGGCAGGATATTCAGGTGAGGTGCGTGTTGAAAGGGGTGGTGAGATTGGATGGGCCCCAGGGCCAGATTAAGGTCTAGAAGCCCATGGAAGATCTCTTGGGCCTAGCCCACCCCATTCAAAATATCATTTCCCTCCATCTGGTGTATCTCTTCCTCCTGCAAATTATCTTGAGCAAGAACATTAGATCCAACAAAAAGAGAAATTTTGTTGTTGTTGTCCATTACTGGCAGGTCCACCTGGTGCTACTCATCAAGTGGTGCCATCAAATCAGCAAGTTCTAGGAACTCCCCTTCTTCTAATTATTGCTCAATGAAATCTTCCTCCCCATCAACAGGCATAGCCCAATGACCCCACCCTGGCATGTCAACATCATCATCATCTAACATATTTCCCTGATTATTCTGAGTTGGATGAATATCTTGGTTGTTATGCCCATTATTCATGTCATCCGGGGCTTGGTGTTCCATGATAGGGCCTAGGAAGTGATTAAGCTGATTGGGATGAAAATTAGGATTATTTGGCAGTGGATGAGGATTTCCATCTACACGCATTGGGTCCTCATCTGGTGGTCCAACTCCCACTGTCTCTTGTTGCACTATAACCGCTGGCACTGTCTAAGATTATGAGTTAACTTCCTCTAATTCTTCCACTACAATGCTAACTAGTACATCTCTCAGGTCATCAACCCTCACCTTGACCATCAAGGCAGCCTTAGTACTTCGTGTTGTGTCCCAAAGTAGCATTTGGCCAAAGCTTATGATAGAATTAACAATTTCATGGATATCTCTTTTATCAAAAGGAAAACCTACTAGCAAAACCCGAATGTCTATATTCATAGCCAGATTCCTCCAATTCAGACTTTAATTATGCCTTTAGAAAATCACATGCACATCTCCAAAAACATGTGGGCTCTTAAGAACCATTGCATCTCTATCAAAAGGATAATTAAATCTGACATAAGCTTGTCCGAACGGGCAAGGGAAAATCTTTGAGAACCATAAGTGTTATACTTATGTTATGAATTCCCCAATAAGCTACCTCACAGTAGGGAAATGACCTAAAGATTTGGCATTGGGATTACCATGGCGATTGCCCATTCTTCGTGCCTTAGGTCACCAGGCGCCGAGATAACACGCACCCTAGCTGGCCTGCCTTCAACATGGATCGCTTGGTGATGCGGCGGTAGAAACGGGCTGGGTCGAAAGGGAAGTTTGCCATGGCCGCAGCTGGGTTCGCGCGCCGAGAAATAATACAGGAGAGTTGGTAGTTTGAGGGTAATGGTGGCAAAGGTAGGAAGGAAGAGTCGGTGGGCAATGGAGTGTTTTTACTGATGATTTTGGCAAAGGTAGGAAGGAAGAGTCGGTGGGCAATGAAGAGTTGGGAGTTTGTACTGATGATTTTTATCTCGACAAACACCATCAGTAGGTAGGAAGAAATAACAACAACACCATGTCATTCTCAAACCATAGGTTGTTGTACTGATGATTTTTATCTCGACGAACTGATGATTTTCACACACACATGTGTTGCTCGATGAGAAGCGCCTTCACCAGCATCCTCGAGAGCGGGCTCGGGCATCATCGATCTCCGGCCACCAGCGCGACATGGACGACAGTAGTCGGATCCTAACGCTTCAGCCCGGCCCTAAGGCTGTGAGGAGCTGGATCGCGAGATGACGTCCAAGAATGAGTTGTACCATGACGCGCAGTCGATGGTGGATCTGATCTGATGAAGCTCGCCAAGGCCACTATGCCATGGACGAATTCTTCACAATCCCAGTGAGCTTTGCGTCTTCCTGGACTGCACTACCTCGAGCTCCTTCCTCACCCCTTGCGGTAACAAGCATAGGAGAGCTACCTCCCCTCCCGCCGCTACAGGACGAGACGCAACCAGGACTCGACAAACAAGCAGTGTCGCCATGACGACCGGGGTGCCCCTGACCTGACGGTCGCGCAACCACCTCGACCACGCCCGAGGTGGCCAGCAGCACGATGGCGACGGAACCAGCGAGGCCAACAGCGATGGCGAAGCAGGCTCGTGTCTGGACGGGAGGGAGAGCAGAGGAAGAGCTGCAGTGTCCCGAAGTTGGTGTCGCAGCGGTCGTTGGTGTTGGAGAGTCGGTGGCGCGAGGGTTCAGACTCCATGTCTGATCTAGCGAAGTGCGCCGCATCTCCTCTCCTCTCCTCTCCTCTGGTTTCTCGCATTTGGGACCGGACATGCCGTCTGGTGGGTTGAGCTGCTCAATTGCTTCTGTCTCATCTAATCTAAGTGGAGTGCGTTCTGGCACTTTTCAGTCACCCCAACTCCACAACTCAACTCTTCTCATACCTACTTCATCCCTACTTCTTCAGTGTTGAAACCACTTTCGGCCAAGTTAACTTTGGGTGCATATACGCACCACTTGTGCAAGATATGAACAAGTGTTGTAAAAATAAAAAAATAAAATATCTTCTCGCAAAAAAAGTGTTGTAAAAATATCATAATAACAAACAGAGTGCTCGTACTTATCTCCGTGTGGATTTTGAACTCACATTGTCGTACTTGTTTTATACAGTCACAAAGTGGTCAAAAAAATTTGTTGAACTTCAAAATTTACATTCTTCAATTTTATTTGTACTTTTTTAACCGTAGTGCATGAACTTTGAGCATATTTTACATCTTTTGTGTTTTTTTCTGAACTTATTTGGGGCGTCATGTTGAACTTATTACTTTTTTTATCATGAATTCTCGTGTTTCCTTTTTAAGTTGCTCTTTTTCCTTCAGCTATACTGCTATAATTTTTCTTTCTTTCTCGAACTTATTGTCTCTCGAGTCAAGACCGATGCTATGTTTTTCTTTGAACTGGTTTGCGAGTATACCGGAAAACCGGATGATCCTCAGCGCCACATTGACATAATACTTCCTGAGAAAGAAGTCGCTGAATCCGCAAAGAAAATGCTCAACATCTCTCTGGAAGAGTGCAGCCGGACCGGTTTAGCTCCATTCTGTGAAAACAATAAACCGCCAGCAGTAAGTTCTTTCTGATCTTTTCTATCTATTCTGATCCGGCCATATCAATTGTCTTCCATTTATTTCCTATCTTTTGCACAGGTCAACGACCCCTTCTGGAAGAGGAAACCTCAAGATAAATCGGCCAAACAACCACGCCGGAAGACGTATGCTATCAAGAAGAAGAAAGCGGTTGCTGCCTCCGATTCACATCCTGAGGAAGATGATCCGGATTCCGAGGTACGAGTTAAACCTGATATGTTTTAATCTCTCTTTATCCAAATTTATGTTAACAGTGCCTTTCCACATGATCTGGCTGAAGGAAGTAAAGCGGCGGAAGTTGAGGTAATTTCTCTCTCTTCAGACTCAGAACCGCTGCCCCCCAAAATCCGCCGGGTGTCCCGGAAATACCCTTTTTCTCATCCTTACGCTCAATTGGATCTCAAATTTCTTTTGAAGAAGCAGCAGCATGAGGCGCGCCGGGCCACGTGCCATAATGGCCATGTAGCGGAGTCCTCCGGAATACCTCTCACTCCAGCTCGCAGGCACCGCTCTGAGGTTTTACTTTCTCCAACTCTCCTTCATCCAAAAGCCGGCCTCATACGTAAACCGCTTAAACCGTCTGATCCTAACTATCAGGAGGCTCCTTTGTCCTCTTCCGGCGAGTCGACTGCAACATAGGTCCCTATGCTGAAGACCGTGCCTGGGTAAGTCCTTTTCAACATCCGGTTTATCTTTGTATTTGTACCCTTATGATTCTCATTGTTCCTTTGATTTTTTCCAGCAATCTGAAGCCTAGCAAGAAGGCGAAAGCAACCAAAACGGCTGCCGAAACTGCTACCGTTGAACCGGTCGCTGATCCAGAAGAAGTTATCCCTCCAGAAAATAATCCTGCAGCTCAGTTTGATGACCCTATTCCTATGGATCGTGACGATATTGCTGCTCCGGAGGATGTTAATACGGGGAATGTAGTTGAACCGGCGAGCCCTGTCTGGGTTAGCTCTCCTCAGGCTAGCCTGGCTCCTACTAGCCCGGCGCCTACAGCTGCTCCTATCCAGCCGACTGTTGCTTCATCCGCGGATTGTGAGATTACCGGATTAGGCTTTACCACTCCTGCTGAGCCTGTCATCTTGGCCAAGCACACTGCCAAAGAGGAAAAACTTCAACAAGAAAAAGGCAAGTGGAGCACGGACTTATCCAGCTATGCCCAGTTGAGTGCCCAGGAACTTCATTCCGGGTATTTGAACCGGCTTTTTACCAGCCGTGATTATGAATCCGGGTTGGTTAACATGATAAAGGATAAGTACGAGGTAATTTCCTTTCCTTTACTTATCTTTGTTTTGTGTTCTTTGTAATCCTGTCTTCAGGCCATAGTAGCCCCCAAGTGCCGGTTTAGCTTCGCTGTAGATGAACCGGGACTTCCAGTGTATGGAAAATGAACTTACATTAGCCCCCAAGTGCCAGGGGTATAACTTGTTTTATGCGCCTGGGACTTGTCTGAAATTTTCTTTTGATACTTCAACAGCACATTAGCCCCCAAGTGTCAAGTGGATAACTTGTTTATATGCTTGAGACTTGATTGACTTGTATTCCTAATCCATTTGATTTCCTTGTAGGCTGACTTGACCCGGAGGGCTGCAGAGGTAATTGAACTCCAGGATAGATTGGATGTTACTGAAACTGCTTCTGCCAAAGCCAAGGAGGAACTTGTGTTGAACCTAACCAACATGGAAAAATTGAAAAATGATTTTGAAGCGGAGCGGTCCGCCTGGGAGGTGCAGAGGAATGCTCTTGAGATAAGAGCAAAGGATGCTGAGGCTTCCCTTAATCCGGTTATGCGGGACTTGACCGGTTTAAGACAGCAAATAGAACTTATGACCTCTGCTATCTTTGGTGAGCACTCGACTGTATATGCTTTTCATCTTTGCAACCCTTGTTCTGCTTCGGTTTAACTTTAACAATCATATTTAGGGCGACGCATAACTCATCTTGGAGATGATGTCCGGAAGAAGCTCAAATCCTCTTATACCCTAGTGGAACAGCTGTATTCCGGCGCTCAAAGGGTTATAAGTGCAATGTCCCATCAGAAACCGGCCCCAACTACCATCCAAGGTACTTTGGAGAAGCTATCTGTCCTGCCTGTACGCTTGGTGGAGGTGAAGAAATCTGCTGCACGGGCCGGCTCTCTTATAGCACTGACCCGGGCCAAGGCATGGGTTCCGGACTTTGATCCGGAGGAGGCTATGAACGGATATCCCAGCAATAAAGAGGATGGATCCACCTTCTCTGCCGAAGACCTCCGTGCCCTAACCAAAGAGATGCACCCCCTCGCCAGCAAACTTGCCGATGAAGCTGATCTGACAAGGTATCATCCGGCCTATGATTTAAAAAATGAACGGGTGGAGCGGCTGGTTTATGACATCGAGAATCTGATCCCGCCAGTGCGTGGCCATACTTTCGCTCCAGATATTGATCCGTCCGATCTTATTACTGAGGAAATGTACTTCCGTGCACTCTCCAAGATTGACTGGCGCGTTCCTAACTTCTAGCCACTTCCTGAAGATGAAGAAGATCCAGAACAAGCCGACCCTCAGCCTTCGCAGCGTGAAGAGGAATCATAAACCGCCCGGTTTAATTCATAGTCGCTGAACACTTTTGCCAGAGACTTTAATCCGTTCGGGCCTGCAGGTGCTTTGTAATAGGATAGTTGGAAAACATTGTCTTTATCCCAATGCGGATGTCATAGCTTGACTTGGCGTCTGCCAATTTAATCTCTTGTTAGCTATGGTTGATCCGTCTATGTTATTTGTATCTGCATAAACGATGCTAAAAGATGTCCTAGCGGTTTACCACCGGACCTATTACATTGCTCCCATAGCTATATGTATTGAACAAAGTATCTGTTTTATACCAAAAATACCTCATACCTTTGATTAAGTGTGCCTGACGTCCTTACTCCGGTAGGCATAATTGAATATGTAGATTCTGATGAGGCTCTTGGCCCTCTTGGCTTTTTGCCTGATGACTGTTCCGGGTTATGACAAACGCCAGTTTAAATCATGCTGGTGTTTACAACCCAGACTTTAAACTCATGCTGGTATTCATGACCCAGACTTTTAACCTTGTAGATATGTGGTCAACTTTGAAGTTGCCCAATTCCGGATCAATAAACTTGGTTAACCTCAAAAACTTGTAAAATCGGAAACAAAGCATCTTTTGGCAAATAAGACCATGTAGTCGAGGCTTTTTACGAGCTGTCGGGCTCCAAATCGAGGCTTTTTATGAGCTGCCAGGCTCGAAATTGAGGTTTCTGATTCGAATGCGATCAGTAAACCGGACCAAAGGGGTTGAGCTAGGATTCGAATGCGACCATGTAGCCCCCAGTGGCCTTGAAATTTTGCCGATCAGTGGATTCGAATGCGATCCAAGGCAGACCCAAACGGGCTTTAAGCTATGATTCGAATGAGATCATATACATTGTACCAAAGGGGTTGAGCTAGGATTCGAATGCGATCAGTAGCCCCCAGTGGCCTTGAAATTTTGCAGATCAGTGGATTCGAATGCGATCCAAGGCGGACCCAAACGGGGTTTAAGCTATGATTCGAATGCGATCATATATACTGGACCAAAGGGGTTAAGCTAGGATTCGAATACGATCACGTAGCCCCCTATTGACCGTAGAGGCAGGGTACCTATATGAGAGTTGCACTTGTATGGCAAACCCTGTTTGGTCCCTTATAGAATTGTCCTGCATATCAAAATAGTTTGATCAAAGCATCTTGTTTTCTTGATGAGAATAATAAATATCAAGAGAAATAAACTTTGGATGGATATCACCTGAGTGAACGCCCATAAGACACTTATATTTGAAGAAGATGGCTGATTCCTCGGTTTACCGGGGGTGCCGGTTTATTTATTAATCATAATATATACAGGATACATGAAGAGGAGCCCATGGCTCAAGTGTAGTAAGGCCGCAGAAGAGCAATGTTCCACGGCCTCTTCGTCTCTTCCTCTGCTGTCCGTGAGTCTTTATGTTCTCGAACGTCCACCAGGTAGTATGAACCGTTGTGTAGGTTCTTGCTGACCACAAAGGGCCCTTCCCAAGGTGGGGATAACTTGTGCATATCTGTCTGGTCTTGGATGAGCCGGAGCACCAGGTCCCCTTCCTGGAATGTCCTGGTCTTAATCCGACGGCTGTGATATCTGCGCAGGTCTTGCTGATAAATTGCGGATCGTGCCGCTGCTATGTCACGCTCCTCATCCAGCTGGTCTAAGTTGTCCTGTCTTGTTTGCTCATTGGCCGCTTCAACATAAGCCGCAACCCGTGGTGAGTCGTGCCGGATATCACTAGGGAGAACCGCTTCAGCACCATATACCATGAAGAAGGGCGTATAGCCTGTAGACCTATTAAGTGTAGTGTTGATGCTCCAGAGGACAAAAGGTAACTCGTCAACCCAGCACCCTGGTGTTCTTTGCAAGGGAGTCATAAGCCGGGGCTTGATGCCTCACAAGATCTCTTGGTTGGCCCTTTCAGCTTGACCATTGGATTGAGGGTGAGCTACTGAAGATACATCCAGGCCAATATGTTCCCTTTGGCAAAACTCTTCCATCTTCCTTTAGATAGATTGGTGCCATTATCAGTAATGATGCTGTGTGGAAAGCCAAACCAGAAAATTACCTTTTTGATGAATTTAACCGTTGTTGCTGCATCACACTTACTAACAGGTTCTGCCTCAATCCACTTTGTAAACTTGTCCACTGCCACCAACAGGTGGGTTTTCTGGTCTTGGGATCGTTTAAAAGGCCCAACCATATCAAGCCCCCAAGTTGCAAACGGCCAAGTAATTGGGATCATCTGTAGCTCTTGCGCCGGAACAAAAGCACGCCGTGAAAATTTCTGACAAGCGTCGCATCTCCGGACTAAATCTTCCGCATCAGCATGAGCCGTTAACCAGTAGAACCCGTGACGAAAGGCCTTGGCTACCAATGATTTTGAACCGGCGTGATGACCACAATCTCCTTCGTGTATCTCTCGAAGAATATCACCGCCTTCTTCCGATGATACACAGCGCTGGAATGCCCCGGAAACGCTGCGGTGATGAAGTTCTCCGTTAATGATGGTCATAGATTTGGATCGCCGGATTATCTGCCTAGCTTCAACCTCATCATCCGGCAACTCTCCTCTGCTTAGGTACGCCAAGTAAGGGAGTGTCCAATCCGAGATAACATGGAGCGCTGCAACTAGCTGTGCTTCCGGATTAGGAACAGCCAAATTTTCCTCTGATGGTACCTGAACCGATGGACTGTGTAATTCATCCAAGAAGGTATTGGGTGGAACCGGTTTACGCTGAGAGCCGAGCCTGCTTAACGCATCGGCCGCTTCATTTTTCCGCCGGTCTATGTGATCCACCTGATATCCTTTGAAATATCCTGCTACCGCTTCAACTTCTCGCCTGTAAGCTGCCATGAGCAGATCTTTAGAGTCCCACTTGCCAGACACCTGTTGCGCCACTAGATCTGAATCACCAAAACACTTGACCCGGCTCAAGTTCATCTCCCTAGTCATCCGCAGGCCGTGAAGGAGGGCTTCATACTCAGCAGCATTGTTAGTACAAGGGAACATTAGTCGGAGGACATAGCAAAACTTTTCTCCTCGTGGGGAAGTTAACACCACTCTAGCCCCCGAGCCTTCTAATTGCCTTGAACCGTCAAAGTGAATAGTCAAGTATGTATGATCCGGCTTTTCCTCTGGTGCTTGCAACTCTGTCCTATCGTTGATGAAATCTACCAGTGCTTGGGATTTAATAGCAGTACGAGGTACGTACTTCAATTCATGTGGGCTAAGCTCAATGGCCCACTTTGCCACTCTGCCAGTGGCTTCTCTGTTCTGGATTATATCCCCCAACGGAGCTGAGCTAACAACAGTAATTGGGTGGCCCTGGAAGTAGTGCTTCAGCTTTCGGTTTGCCATGAACACGCCATACACCAACTTCTGCCAGTGCGGATACCTTTGCTTTGATTCAATGAGAACCTCACTGATGTAGTAAACCGGGCGCTGAACCGAATATTCCTTGCCTGCCTCCTTGCGCTCCACCACAATTGCCACGCTAACTGCACAAGCATTGGCAGCCACATACAGCAGCGGCGGCTCATTGTCAATAGGGGCCACAAGAACCGGCGGTTCTGCTAATTGCCGCTTCAAGTCCTCGAACGCTGCATTTGCAGCATCGCTCCATGTAAACCGATCTGTCTTTTTCAGCATCTGATAAAGTGGAATTGCCTTCTCTCCCAAATGGCTGATGAATCGGCTTAGTGCTGTAATCCGGCCTGCTATGCGCTGGATATCATTGATACAAGCCGGTTTAGTCAAGGATGTGATTGCCTTGATCTTCTCCGGATTGGCCTCTATTCCTCTGTTTGATACTAAGAATCCAAGGAGCTTGCCTGCCGGAACACCAAAAACGCACTTCTCCGGATTAAGCATCATCTTATAAACCCGAAGGTTGTCAAAGGTTTTCTTTAGGTCTTCTATCAGCGTCTCCTCCTTCCTTGACTTTACCACAATGTCATCAACATAGGCGTGGACATTTTTTCCGATCTGCCCCTTGAGACAGTTCTGTACGCAACGCTGGTAAGTTGCTTGGGCACTCTTGAGCCCAAAGGGCATAGATACATAGCAGAAGGCTCCAAAGGGAGTTATGAAAGTTGTTTTCTCCTGGTCCTTAACTGCCATCTTGATTTGATGATACACTGAATATGCATCCAAAAAACTTAGCCGCTCACATCCTGCTGTAGCATCAATAATCTGATCAATGCGGGGGAGAGCAAAAGGATCAGTTGGACAAGCCTTGTTTAGGTCTGTGTAATCCACACACATCCTCCACGTTCCATTTTTCTTTAATACCAGAACCGGATTAGCCAACCACTCCGGATGGAACACCTCAACTATGAACCCTGCGGCCAAAAGCATGGCCACTTCCTCACCTATAGCCTTGCGCCTGTCCTCATTGAAGCGGCGCAGGTACTGCTTGACCGGTTTAAACTTCGGATCAATATTATGACTGTGCTCAGCGAGTTCCCTCGGTATGCCCAGCATGTCAGAAGGTTTCCATGCAAAGATATCCCGATTCTCACGGATGAACTCGATGAGCGCGCTTTCCTATTTGTGGTCTAGGTTAGCGCTGATTGTGAACTGTTTGGATGAATCGCCTAGCACAAAGTCAACTTGCTTGGTCTCCTCTGCCGATTTAAACTTCAACGCCGGATCATGCTCTGTAGTTGGTTTTTTCAATGGGGACATATCTGCCGGATCGACGTTGTCCTTGTAGAATTTCAATTCCTCCGTAGCACAGACTGCCTCTGCATAGGCTGCATCTCCTTCCTCGCATTCCAATGCGATCTTGCAACTTTCGTGAACCCTGATGGTTCCCTTGTGACCCGGCATCTTGAGCTGTAGATAAACATAGCACGGTCTAGCCATGAACTTGGCGTAAACCTGCCTCCCAAATAGAGCATGATATGGGCTCCAGATCTTTACAACCTCAAAGGTCACCGTCTCTGACCTAGAATCCTGCTCATCCCCAAAAGTAACCTCCAGATCAATTTTCCCAACTGGGTAAGCCGATTTACCTGGCACCACTCCATGGAACATCGTGTTGGATTGTCTCAACTTCTTGTCTGTCAACCCCATACGACGGAAAGTCTCATAATATAAGATGTTGATACTGCTGCCTCCATCCATGAGTACGTTTGTGAATTTGTAGCCACCCACCTGTGGTGCCACCATTAGGGCCAACTGGCCCGGATTATGAACCTGTAGCGGGTGATCCTCTCTGCTCCACACAATAGGTTGTTCCGACCAACGTAGAAAATGTGGCGTTGCCGGTTCAACTGCGTGTACTGCCCGCTTCAGAATCTTTTGATACCGTTTGCACAAACTCGTGGTAAAGACATGGTACTGTCCACTACTTAGCTCCTTCGGATTACTCTGATATCCGGATTGCTGCTGCTGTTGACGCTGCTGATTGCCTTGGTTATTGTAACCACCTTGACCATGTTGTTGGTTCTGTTGATGCTGACCGTTATTGCTGTTGCTGGGATAGTTGTTGTTACCGCCGTGATATCCTGACCCGGAACCATTACCCTGGTGACCCGGACCCTGAAAGCCGGAACTCGAGCCTCCACCCGGGGGTCCGTGGTTACGTTTGGCTTGTCTCATGGCCTCTATCATGATCCGGCATTCCCTCCATGAATGTTTAGACGGGTTTCCATCTTTGCTGTGTTTAGGGCAAGGCGCGTCTAACTGTTGTTCTAGACTGAGGAATTGCCCTTCACCACGAGGAGGTGGTCTACCCTTGCGGCGCTGAAAGTTTCCTTGAACATTGGTATTGGCCACAAAATCAGAGCTGCCCTTTGCCTTTCGCTTACCATTGTAACATGTTCCTACCGGATTAGCTTGCGCCGGTTTACCGGCCTTGTTTGATTTCCCGTACTTGTCTCCATCTGCCTCTGGGTACTTAGTGTTATCAGGATCCCCATATTTCACCAGAGCGCTCATGAGTGTCCCCATGTCATTACAATCCCGCTTGAGCCATCCCAACTTCAGCTTCAGAGACTCAAACCGGCAATTGTTTTCCAATGTCACTATCGCTGTACTAGGATTGATGCTATTGGAAGAATGCGGGATTTCCGATACTCGCCGCACCCAGGCGCTCGTAGGTTCCTGCTCTCCTTGAACACATGCCGCTAGATCTACCACTGACATCGGCTGCTTGCACGTGTCTTTGAAATTTTTGATAAACTGGCGATGCAGTTCTCCCCATGATTCGATGGAGTTAGGTGGTAGACCCTTTAACCATGTCCAGGCTGTGCCTTCCAGCATCATGGTGAAGTATTTGGCGCATGCCGCTTCATCCACATCTAGCATCTCCATAGCCATCGCATAGCTCTCAACCCACGCCTCTGGAGCCAGGTCTGCCGTATAGTTGGGCACCTTGCGTGGACCTTCGAAGTCTTTGGGTAATTTTACGCTTCGTAAAGCGGGGACGAGACACTGTACTCCAAAGGAACTCGCCGTGACTCCCGTTTCTGCTGTGGTTGGGTGAACCGGCGTCGTTTGATGGGTGTCCTCGCGGGCGGTATGTCAGGCCCGGTTTACCGCCTCTTTGACGTGTGCTTCTGCTCCTGCCGGGTTATCCTGCCTGCGGCGGTGACGTCTCTGCTCGCTGCTAGACACGGCCGGTTCATCCCAGTGCCTAGTGTAACTCCGGCTTTGGCGGGGGGTTGAATGAATCCTCTCCCTGCTGTAAGAATACGCCTGCTGCTGTGTCAGCGCCGTGTCCAGCAATTCCTTAGCCCGGCGAGCTTCCATCTCCACGGGGGATGTCCCCTCAATGGGTAAAGCGGCCAGTCGTGAAGCGGTGACGACAATGTTGTCCAACGGGTTAGAATAATGGCCGGGAGGGGTGGGGATGTGCGGCGTGGGCACAACTTGACGATTTCGCTCTGTGGCCGGCGGCTGAACCGACGCGCCAGTCCCTGGGGCTCCTCCCCAGTTTACCTCTGGGCGGTTACTGGTTCCTGCCCCTGGTGTGCCAAAGAGATTCCTCGCCTGGTAAACCGACGGTAGTCGAGTTTGCTGTCTTCTATACATTACCTCCTGTGCAGAAGTCTGATCCACCCTGAGCCGGAAAGCTTGGGAGTCTAGCTCTGCTTGCCTCGTAGCTATCATGGCTTTCTCTGCGTCCAGATCCCGTTTAGCCTGCTCAATCCGGCCCTTCAGTTGAAGGATCTCCGCATCATGCTGCGCCTTGTTGGCAGGGGCCACTTCTGCTGTTGCAAGTGCCGTCAATTCTCCAACCAAGGTGGATAGGGCATCAGAGGGCGACGGGGCTTGGTTGCTTTCTCTAGCACCGGCTACCTCTGAGGTGAACGCCCTGGTCATCGAGGGTTGTTGCATAGACTGTGAATCGGCCATGAAAACAGCCACCCGGTTTGGCGGATCAAAGGGGTCCGGAATACTATCGCCATCGGATATACCCTCAGATTGGCCGTCCTGCAACAGATACAAAGATTCGGTCTCTCCAGATGAAGATTCATCGTCGGAATAGACAACTGTCTCGCCACCAGAATCCGATCCGTCCTCGGCTTGGACTCCATGTATTGCCCCAACGAAGACACGCTTCACGGCGGGCTGAATCCGGGCCGATCTCGCACGCTGAGCCGGCTCGATGATGTTGGGGAAGATGTCCGGCTCAGGTCCCGGTTCACCAATCTTGCCGATGAAAACGTGGATGCCGCCGAAGGGGACCCGGTACCCGTATTCGATTGAATCGGCCTCGGGGCCCCAGCCTGCGTCGTCGATGTAGATCCGGCCACGACGACTCTTGGTCATCCGTCCAACCGCGTAACCCTTGAGTCCTTCAAAGCGGCCCTTCAAGAACTCGAAACCATCGTGCGATAGCCCCACGGTGGGCGCCAACTGTCGTGGAATTGGCACGGCAGATGTCCGGTTTAGAGGACTTAGGTGTGAGGCCATCGCGCGGGTTAGCTTGAAGGGGTTAAAAGCACACAAAGGACACAGAAGGTTTATACTAGTTCGGCCCCTTCGATGAAGGTAAAAGCCTACGTCTAGTTTGGTGTGGTATTGCTTGGACGTCTATGAACAGGGAACGGGTCGCTTGCCTATGTCTCGACTTGTTGTTCCTTGTCCTTGAACCGTCGCCGGGTCATCCCTTTATATAGGAGGCGACGCCCGGTCCGTTTTACAGAGTCCCGAGGCCGGTTCATAATCGTGTTTGCCTCAGTCTCTACTCTTTCTATCTTACACCTCAAGTTACATGATATGACGGTTTATAAACCGTAAGCTTTACACATGGGCCCTAAGCCTCTATGGGTCGTAACCTCTGGTTCATATTCTACTGGGCTTATGATAATACAACTATGTTAGTGTAATCCGGGTCTTCCTAGCCGGTTTATACCTGCTAGTAATATCCCTGACAGATATTCCCTCCGTCCGAAAATAATTGTCATTAAAATGGACAAAAAGGGGTGTATCTAGAACTAAAATACATCTAGATACATCTCCTTTTATTCATTTTGATGACAACTATTTCCGGACGGAGGGAGTATAATATATGTTGAACTGCTACACCAGAGCATAAAAAGTATATCCATGTGAACTACTATTTTACATTGAACTTTCATCAGTTAACATATATGATTTTCCTTTTTGTTCACACATGTATTGTAGACATTACATACTCGCCGCCGTATACGGGGTGCTCGTGCTTGTGACTGATACGTCTCCAACGTATCTACTTTGACAAACACTTTTGCCATTGTTTTGGACTCTAACTTGCATGATTTGAATGGAACTAACCCGGACTGACGCTGTTTTCAGCAGAATTGCCATGGTGTTATTTTCGTGCAGAAATAAAAGTTCTCGGAATGACCTGAAAAATCAATGGAGAATTCATTTGGAATATATATAAAATACATGCGGAAAGATCCATGCTAGGGGGCCCACACCCTATCCACGAGGGTGGGGGCGCGCCCCCTCCCCTGGGCGCACCCCCTCCCCCTGGGCGCGCCCCCCAGCCTCGTGGGCCCCCTGTTGCTCCACTGACGTACCCCCGGACTCCATATATTCACTTTCGGGGAGAAAAAATCAGAGAGG
The DNA here is from genome assembly GCA_902687465.1 of Secale cereale. Lineage (NCBI taxonomy): Eukaryota > Viridiplantae > Streptophyta > Magnoliopsida > Poales > Poaceae > Secale > Secale cereale. The sequence goes on from LR738710.1 coordinate 501,819,964, forward strand.
AAGAATTATCGCGTTTTATGATATGGAGCCGCCGCCAAGCCCTAATCTCTCGGGAGGGCTGATCTGGAGTCCGTTCGGGGCACCGGAGAGGGGAGATCGTCGCATCGTCATCATCGACCTTCCTCCGTCACCAATTCCATGATGCTTACCGTTGTGCATGAGTAATTCCATCATAGGCTTGTTGGACAGTGATGGGTTGGATGAGATTTACCATGTAATCGACTTAGTTTTGTTAGGGTTTGATCCCTATTATCCACTATGTTCTAAGATTGATGTTGCTATGACTTTGCCATGCTTAATGCTTGTCACTAGAGCCCGAGTGCCATGATTTCAGATCTGAACCTATTATGTTTTCATGAATATATGTGTGTTCTTGATCCTATCTTGCAAGTCAATAGTCACCTACTATGTGTTATGATTCGGCAACCCCGAAGTGACAACAATCGGGACCACTCCCAGTGATGACCGTAGTTTGAGGAGTTCATGTATTCACTTTGTGTTAATGCTTTGGTCCGGTACTATATTAAAAGGAGGCCTTAATATCCCTTAGTTTCCACTAGGACCCCGCTGCCACAGGAGGGTAGGACAAAAGATGTCATACAAGTTCTTTTCCATAAGCACGTATGACTATATTCGGAGTACATGCCTCCATTACATTGATGAACTGGAGCTAGTTCTGTGTCACCCTAGGTTATAACTTCTACATGAGGAATCACATCTGACATAATTCTGCATCACCGATCCAATGCCTACGAGCTTTTCACATATTGCTTGTTGCTTATTTACTTTTCCGCTGCTGCTATTACAAAAACTACAAAAATACTACCATTACTTTTATTGTTGTTACCACTATTTCCATATTACTTTGCTACTAAATTACCTTGCTGCAGATACTAAGTTTCAGGGTGTGGTTGAATTGACAAGTCGGCTGCTAATACTTAAGAGTATTCTTTGCCTCCCCTTGTGTCGAATCAATCAATTTGGGTTGAATACTTTACCCTCGAAAACTGTTGCGATCCCCTACACTTGTGGGTTATCAAGACTATTTTTTGGCGCCTTTGCCGGGGAGCATAGCTATATTCTTTATGTCACTTGGGATTTATATCTGTTAATCACTATGAAGAATTTGAAGGACTCAAAAACCAAGATCTTTCCCTCAACTACGAGGGGAGGTAAGGAACTGCCATCTAGCTCTGCACTTGAGTCACCCTCTGTTATGAGTAAATTTACGACACCTACTCCTGCTATTGAATCTGATATGTCGCATGTTCTTGATGATGCCACTTCTGCTATGTATGATGAAACTACTTCTATGCTTGATAATACTGTGCCACTTGGTGAATTTCTAGATGAACAAATTGCTAAGGTTAGGGAGAATGCAAATATTGAAACTGATAATATTTATGAAAGTGATGATGAAGCTTCTCCCCCTAGATATGAATTACCTGTTATTCCTGAGGGTTATGTTATGGATGAAGAAACTGCTAGAGACTTTCTTGCTTGCAACGATAGATATGATCTTAAGAAAATATTAGTTAAGCTGAAAGAAGAGTCTTTGAATGCTAGAGTGAAATATGACCCTACTTTTGCTACTTCACCTATCTTTGTTACTGATAAGGATTATGATTTCTCTGTTGATCCTGAGTTAATTACTTTGGTTGAATCTGATCCTTTCCATGTCTATGAATCCGAAACTGTTGTGGCACATCTTACTGAGTTGAATGATATAGCTACCTTGTTCACCAACGAGGAAAAGATTCATTATTACTATATCCTTAAGTTATTTCCGTTCTCGTTAAAGGGTGATGCTAAGACATGGTTTAATTCTCTTGATCCTGGATGTGTGTATAGTCCCCAGGATATGATTTATTACTTCTCTGCTACATATTTTCCCGCTCATAAGAAACAAGCTGCCTTACAGGAAATATATAACTTTGTGCAAATTGAAGAAGAGAGTCTCCCACAAGCTTGGGGGAGGCTTCTCCAACTATTTAATGCTTTGCCTGATCATCCTCTTCAGAGGAATGAAATACTTGATGTCTTTTATAATGGACTAACCGATGCTTCCAGAGACCACCTGGATAGTTGTGCTAGTTGTGTTTTCAGGGAAAGAACAGTTGATCAAGTTGAATTACTATTGAAAAATATGTTTGCCAATGAAAATAATTGGACACTTCCTGAACCAGCCCCTAAGCCAACTCCGAAGAAAAGGGGTGTTCTGTTTCTCAGTCCTAAAGATATGCAAGAGGCAAAGAAATCTATGAAAGAGAAAGGTATTAAAGCTGAAGATGTTAAGAATTTACCAACCTATGGAAGAAATACATGGTCTTGATAACCCGACACAGGTAGTAAAGGTAAATTCTCTTTATAAGTTTGATGAAGGTGATATTCCTTGTTATAAGTCTGCTAGCCAATGATTAGATGAGCTTGACAATTTTATTGTTAAGCAAGAAAACTTCATTGCTTATGTTGGTAGACAATTGCAATGTAATGCTTATATGATTGAACGCTTGAGTGAATATATGTCTAGAGTTAAAGGTGAATTGAAACTCATTAGTAAACATGCTTCTATGGTCACCACTCAAGTAGAACAAGTACTTAAGGCTCAGAATGATTTGCTCAATGAATTAAATAGTAAGAATAATGACTATGTTGTTAGAGTTGCAACTAGAGGTGGTAAAGTGACTCAGGAACCTTTGTATCCTGAGGGCCACCCTAAGAGAATTGAGCAAGATTCTCAGAGAGCTAATCTAGATGCACCTAGTTCTTCTAAGAAGAAGAAAAAGAAAAATGATAGGACTTTGCATGCTTCTAGTGAACCTATAGCTAACACACCTGAGAATCCCAATGATATCTCTATTTAAGATGCTGAGACACAATCTGGTAATGAACATGAACCTAGTGATAATGTTAATGATGATGTTCATGATGATGCTCAACCTAGCAATGATAATGATTTAGAGATTGAACCTGCTGTTAATCTTGATAACCCACAATCAAAGAATCAACGTTATGATAAGAGAGACTTTGTTGCTAGGAATCATGGTAAGGAAAGAGAACCATGGGTTCAGAAACCCATGCCTTTTCCTCCTAAACCATCCAAGAAAAAGGATGATGAGGATTTTGAGTGCTTTGCTGAAATGATTAGACCTATCTTTTTGCGTATGTGTTTGACTGATATGCTCAAAACAAATCCTTATGCTAAGTACATGAAAGATATTATTACCAATAAAAGAAAGATACCTGCAGTAGAAATTTCCACCATTCTTGCCAATTACACTTTTAAGGGTGGAATACCTAAGAAACTAGGGGATCCAAGAGTACCTACTATACCTTGCTCCATAAAAGGAAACTATGTTAAAACTGCTTTATGTGATCTTGGAGCCGGTGTTAGTGTTATGCCTCTCTCTTTATATCGTAGACTTGACATGAGTAAGTTGACACCTACTGAAATATCTTTGCAGATGGCCGATAAATCAACTGCTATACCTGTCGGTATTTGTGAGGATGTGCCTATTGTAGTTGCAAATGTTACTATTCTAACAGACTTTGTTATCTTGAAATTCCCGAGGATGAATACTGCAGGGGCTGTTATTGATTGCAACAAAGGCAATGTCACTTTTCATATCAATGGTAATGAGCATACGGTACACTTTCCGAGGAAACAACCTCAGGTTCATAGTATAAATTCTATTGGAAAAATTTCAACTATTACTATTGGAGGTTTTGAATTTCCTTTTCCTACTGTCAAATAGACCTATGATATTCTTATTGTTGGGGACATACAAATACCCATTGAGGTAACCTAGTGTTATTCGAAAATTATCCGGTTTCATGTTATTCGGAAAGAGCTTATTAACAAGACCTGGTCAACCTTGTTAATGGATTCCTTTTGATGAGCATGAGATGGGTGAATCTAGATAGCACAACCTTCTGTACCCTCCTTTTACTTTCTGTTAATTAGATTAAATAAAGCAAAAATATTATTTTCTGTCTATTTCCAGACCTATCCGTGCAATAAAAAAATACCCCAAAAATAAAAGTTCTCCAAATGCCCTGAAAATGAAATATGATATTTTCTAGAATATTTCAGAATGTTTGGCACAGAAAACACAGTGAGGGGAGCCAGCACCTGGCCACAAGGGTCCAGGGCGCGCTCACACTCACAGGGCGTGCCCCCTGCCTCGTGTGCCCCACGTGGCCCCCCTCCACTTATTCCTGCACCCACACACTCCTTCTTCCTCCCAAAAAAATCACTATCCAACTCAAGCACGAGTTCTAGCTCATCTTGCTGCCATTTTCGATCTCCTTGCTCAAAGCTCCATTCACAAAACTATTTGGGGAGATTGTTCCTTCGTATGTGACTCCTCCATTGGTCCAATTAGTTTTTGTTCTAGTGCTTTATTTATTGCAAATTTTTGCTGCTGTGGTGACCTTGTTCTTGAGCTTGCATGTCAAATTTATTTGGTCCCAAGTAGTTCTAATGCATGATATAGTCTCTAGGCACTTGTAGGAGTTGTGGCTATCAATCTTGTTGAGTTTGGTTAACTTTTATTTTGAGTTACAAAAAAATTCAGAAAATGCATAGGAAAATCTTCCAAGGTGGTTCCTCAAGGAAGCAAGAATCAAGGCTCGCGATGCGTGAGCCGGACGATGAACTACCGAGGGAAGCTGAAGTGCGGCCTTGTGAATGGCCGTCGGAGGAATTTATGGTTCGGGCAGGCATCAAGGAGGAGTTTGACGCATATGTGCGAAATGCTGACCTCGAGGGCTTCATGCAAGATAAGTGCCCTCAATACCATTACTTAACTGATACCTTTGTGAGAAGGTTTAAATTTTCATCTTCACGTAATTCTCACACTGTCCTGTTTGATCTTTATGATAAATCTTACACCATGGACTTAGAAGATTTTAATGATGCTTGTAAGCTTCCGCAGTGGGGCAATATGGGTGATCCTCGCAAATCTGAATATAAAGACTTCCTTGCTAGTATCACTGTGGGGGAATCTAGAGAGATCACACAAGCTACCGTAGGGAGCATTCATTTTCCTGATGTACATTATTTTGCTCTCTTTATTGGTAGATGCATCAACGGTAAAGATGAGGCTTGCCATATGTGCGTCCCTGATCTTAGTGTTCTCAAGAGTGATGTATTAGGTGATAGACAATATAACTTGGGAGCCATTGTTGCATGTAGGCTACATCATAATGGTTTATATGGAGATTTATTTGGTGGGATTTATGCCACTCACATAGCCCGCCGTCTTGGTGTGCCTATACATGAAAATGATGAACTATTACCTCCTGCTCATTTGGACTTTAATTCTATGGTTAGCCATCGGTTTATAGAGAGGAATGAACAATTCCTCTAGTATCGACTAATATTTGACAGGCGTCACGCTTTTCATATTGCTCTTCCTGCTCCTACCTTGTTTGACTTTCAGGCAAAAGGGAGATATACTATAACCAGGGAGGAGGCAAATGAGTATCAGGAGAAAAGCAGCCCGTCTCCAAGCTGCAGCTCAGTAGGCAGTAGCCTTTGCATCTCAGTACAACCCCAACTATGACTTTAGATATCCGCCAGGCCAATATTGGCCATAGACCAACTGAGGCCAAAAGCCTAAACTTGGGGGAGTACGTGTTTCTCACCGACATTACATTCATGTTCACACACCTATTCTAGTTGTCGGTGTTCACACTCTTTCATTGTACCATCCATGCTAGTTTCAATTCTTTTCTTAGTCTTTTTTTTCTTGTATGTTAGAAAAACCTTAAGAAAAAAAAGAGTTGTAGCTTTTAGCTAGTTTACTTTCCATGCCCGTAGTAGTAGTAATTAAAAGAAAACCCAAAAGGATTTCTCGTTCTTCTTTTGCTTGTTGGGAGCTTTCCCGTGTAAATAGTTTCTTTTCTTTTCTTTGGGGTCAAGAGTAGAAGACCATGATTGAATATGTTTAGTGGTTCTCATATTGTTAATTTAACCTGGAGCCATATTACTTTGTCTTCTCTCTTGTATTAAATGCTCGCTGCTTCCAGCTTACTCCAATGCACGTGCACTATTATTATTATCCACACCGTTCGGTCGTGTGAGTGAAAGGCAATAATGATGATATATGATGAACTAATTGAGATGAGAAAAGCTGGTATGAACTCGACCTCTCTTGTTTTTGTAAATATGATGGTTCATCGTTCCTGATTCAGCTTGTTATGAATGAAACATGCTTGCAGTGACAATTAGAGATCATAGCTGCTCATGCCATGCTTAATTAGCTAGGAGTTTATACTGGTCTATCTTGCGTGCCAACATGATATTAAAATGGTTGTTATGTGGTATGATAGGATGGTATCCTCCTTTGAACGATTTAAGTGATATGATTTGGCACATGTTCACGCATGTAGTTGAAACAAAATCAACATAGTATCCATGATATTTATGTTCATGGTGATTTATATCCTACTCATGCTTGCGTTCATTGTTGATTAATTTTAATGCATGTTCATGACTGTTGTCGCTCTCTAGCTGGTCGCTTCCCATTCTCTTTCTAGCCTTCACTTCTACTAAGCGGGAATACTACTTGTGCATCCACTTCCATAAACCCCAAAGTTGTTCCTTATGAGTCCACCATACCTTCCTATATGCGGTATCTACCTGTCGTTCCAAGTAAATTTGTATGTGCCAAACTCTAAACCTTCAAATGAAATTCTGTTTTGTATGCTCGAACAGCTCATGTATCAACTGGGGTTGTCTATATCTTCCATGCTAGGTGGGTTATTCTCACGATGAGTGGACTCTGCTCATCATTCATGAGAAAATGACTGGTAACCGGAATGCCCAGTCCCATGCCCAAATCATAATAATTAAACAAAACTCCCCCAGGGCTGTTGCTTGTTTGGCTGGTACCCCGTGGATTCGGATGGCCGTGGAGTGTGCTTGTTGGTGGTTGGGGGAGTATAAACTTTACCATTCTGTTTGAGAACCACCTATAATGTGTGTAGCATGGAAGATATCAAGATTCTTGGTTGATATGTTGACAATGAGAGTATACCGCTCAAAATATTATTCATCTCTATTTAAAAATCAAGCTCTGACACCTCTACAAATCCCTGCTTCCCTCTGCGAAGGGCCTATCTATTTACTTTCTGTTGAGTCATCATACTCTTACTAAAGAGCACCAGTTTGATATCACCTCTGTCATTTGCATGTATTGTGATACGTCTCCAACGTATCTACTTTTCCAAACACTTTTGCCCTTGTTTTGGACTCTAACTTGCATGATTTGAATGGAACTAACCCGGACTGACGCTGTTTTCAGTAGAATTGCCATGGTGTTATTTTTGTGTAGAAATAAAAAGTTCTCGGAATGACCTGAAAATCCACGGAGAATTATTTTCGAAAATATAAAAAATATCTGCAGAAAGATCCAGACCTTGGGGCCCTCACCCTGTCCACGAGGGCGGGGGCGCGCCCCTCCCACTGGGCGCGCCCCCTGCCTCGTGGGGCCCCTGTTGCTCCACCGACATACCCCCGGCTCCATATATTCACTTTCGGGGAGAGAAAAATAAGAGAGGAAGAATTATCGCGTTTTACGATACGGAGCCGCCGCCAAGCCCTAATCTCTCTCGGGAGGGCTGATCTGGAGTCCGTTCGGGGCTCCGGAGAGGGGATATCGTCGCCATCGTCATCATCAACCTTCCTCCATCACCAATTCCATGATGCTCACTGCCGCGCGTGAGTAATCCCATCGTAGGCTTGCTGGACGGTGATGGGTTGGATGAGATTTACCATGTAATCGAGTTAGTTTAGTTAGGGTTTGATCCCTGGTATCCACTATGTTCTAAGATTGATGTTGCTATGACTTTGCTATGCTTAATGCTTGTCACTAGGGCCCGAGTGCCATGATTTCAGATCTGAACCTATTATGTTTTCATGAATATATGTGTGTGTTCTTGATCCAATCCTGCAAGTCAATAGTCACCTACTATGTGTTATGATCCGGCAACCCCGAAGTGACAATAACCGAGACCACTCCCCGTGATGACCATAGTTTGAGGAGTTCATGTATTCACTATGTGTTAATGCTTTGGTCCGATACTCTATTAAAAGGAAGCCTTAATATCCCTTAGTTTCCACTAGGACCCCGCTGCCACGGGAGGGTAGGACAAAAGATGTCATGCAAGTTCTTTTCCATAAGCATGTATGACTATATTCGGAATACATGCCTACATTACATTGATGAACTGGAGCTAGTTCTTTGTCACCCTAGGTTATAACTTTTACATGATGAATCGCATCCGACATAATTCCCCATCACCGATCCAATGCCTACGAGCTCTTCACATATTGCTTGTTGCTTATTTACTTTTCCGCTGCTACTATTACAAAAACTACAAAAACACTACTATTACTTTTATTGCTGTTACCACTATTTCCATATTACCTTGCTACTAAATTACCTTCCTACAGATACTAAGTTTCCAGGTGTGGTTGAATTGACAACTCAGCTGCTAATACTTAAGAGTATTCTTTGGCTCCCCTTGTGTCGAATCAATAAATTTGGGTTGAATACTTTACCCTCGAAAACTGTTGCGACCCCCTACACTTGTGGGTTATCATATTGCTATTAATTTGCATTGAGTATGATCGTGACTGGATCTCTTTTACCATGAATTACAATGTCTGTCCAGTCCTTGATCTTTAAAGGTGCTCTACATTTATGTTTTGCGGTCTCAGAAAGGGCTTGCGAGATACCGTCTTGTTATATCATATTATGATTGTTTTGAGAAAGTGTTGTCATCCGAGGTTTATTATTATTGCTCGCTAGTTTATTATGCCATTGATATGAGTAGACATGAGACCTGAAAGTTATTGTGAATGTGGTTAGTTCATGATCTTTCCTGAAAACTTGAATGTTGGCTTTACATATTTACAACAACAAGAGCAAACAAAGTTTGTCAAAGTTTTTCTTTATCACGTTCAGTTTATCAACTGAATTGCTTGAGGACAAGCAAAGGTTTAAGCTTGGGTGAGTTGATACGTCTCCAACGTATCTACTTTTCCAAACACTTTGGCCCTTGGTTTGGACTCTAACTTGCATGATTTGAATGGAACTAACTCGGACTGATGTTGTTTTCAGCAGAATTGCCATGGTGTTATTTTTGCGCAGAAATAAAATTTCTCGGAATGACCTAAAAATAAACAGAGAATGATTTTGGAATATATAAAAAATACCTGCGGAAAGATCCATGCCAAGGGGCCCACACCCTGTCCACGAGGGTGGGGGCGCGCCCCCTCCCCTTGGCACTCGGGCCCTAGTGACAAGAGAATGATAAATCTAGGTGACTAGAGAATGATTAAAACATAATAGGTCCTATCTTGCAAGTCAATAGTCACCTACTAGTGACGCCATCGACGGGATCCGAGGCAGCACCAACGCGAATTATTCAGACACCTCGGGCCAATGGCTCTACATATGTTACTTCAGATGCGGTGGTTCGACTGATCTCCTTCTCCCATCTGGACGGATCCATTGCAAAACTTGCCCATCGACGTCATAGAACTCGCACTTTGGACAGATCTCCTTCTCCCATCTGCACTGACCAGTTGCAGGACTTGCATCAGGAAACTCACGAAACAAGCTCACCACCATGTGGCGTTAGGTAACAAACATTAGCAGTATTTGAACTGAAACTAAATCAAGGAATTAAACTGAGTGTGTAATGAGTTAGTCAATATGAAATTGAACTAAGTGTTTCACATCACCCTACATCACCAGACCGGATCGTGTTCCAGGCCTGATGGGACCTCATTTTGGGATCCTAGAGCATGGTGATAGTGAATGCAAAGCCCGTATATGGCAACATGATATCTCTGGATCTTGTTTCCATCCCCACTTGTATGTCATCCCACAACCTAGCCTTGTTTGCATACGGGGCCTTCTAGGACGTTGCCCTGACCACCATCAGAGATAGTTGGAACAGCCATGTGTCGAACCCCTAAATCATGACAGGCAGCATCAAGTCAATACCAAGATGGAGCTTTACACATGATTCAATTTTATCAAGTGATACCATTTGCTTCATTTGCTTGCCAGATTAACAGATAGTTGATGTTCCACGCAAGGAATGTACTGAACTAAAATAAGAATTGAACTCAAGTAAAATTAGATATGGAGCTGAAATAAAGTTAGAAACTGGATTAAAATAAGAATTGAAACTGAACTAAATTACAAATAAAAATTGGATCAAACTAATTTGAAATTGAACTAAAATAAAATAAGAAACTGACCTGAGTTTGTCATTGAAATAAAAATTGAAACTACACTAAACTATAAATAATTGTATTGAACTAAAACTTGAATTTGAATTGAAACAAAATAAGAAATGGATGTAAGTGTGAACCGAACTAATGTGTGTGTTGTCTCATGCTTCACAGGCATTGGAAAAAACATGTATAGGCCCGCAAGCAACAAATTCTACAGGAAGGTCAACGTCGTTCTTCCACTCACAAGGCCACTGCCGCTTGTGTGTAGAGATTACACATGCAATATTTATGTTCAATCCAATAAGCTAAAATCTAGGAAATAACTTTTTCAACCATTCTAGTGTGTATGAAATTATAGCAGCAGTCTTCTAAATAAATTCATGGTAGCAGAGACATAACATGTAAAAATGGTTCGCCATAATCATGCATCATATAGATCAGATTTAATTTAAATCCAATCAAGCAATGAACCTAATGCATGTAGGTAAACGCTTACCTTGATCAGAAACATCAAATAATTTGTCGACCCATTACAGTTCACAGTAAGATACACCAAGTCACCAACACTAAATCGACTATCGGGCCATTAGGTTGGATGGCTGCGCATGGCGGCGGAAGTTGTGGTGGGGCGGCGATGAGTTACACAAGAAATAGGAAGCCGACAGCCTTGTACTGTTGAACGCAATGAACTGGGCCACCGCGACGACATAGTGTTGAACTGGGATGTGATGCAGATCCTGGAGTGGTTGAGACAGAGGACAGGAAGTCTGACCGTTCGATGGAGGATGCACGGTAGGGCGATGGATCCTACAAGGGGAGTTGTATGATGAACTGAAAAAACAAAAAACAAAAGCCTACAAGGTGGTGTTGTGATATACTCCATTCATGGGTTTTTTCCACAGAAGCAAATTGAAAAACTACATGGCAGAAATAAAATCTTGCTATAAGAAGTAGCATCAGCCCCTCCGCTAGAAAAACTCAATACTTGGCGTATTTCGAGTATCTGTTTACTGACATAAACACATACAAGATATTGGGATCGGACTTTTTTTTAACTTGTAGGCAGCAAAAGGCTTCCATCAAGCATTACTAATTCAGCCTAATTTCACCTTGGGTAATATTTGTATGACTTGATCTCTTGCATGTCAACTAGTCCAACGAGGAGAAGCAGTGCGAGGCGTGCCGCAGCAAAGCCATGAACTGCGCCGAAAAGCTCAACAATCACTATGATGATCCAATCCAACAGCAAAACTGAACATATGTAATGCTCCAATACACATAGAACACACACAATTCAGTTAGAGAACCAACCCATTTATGTTTCAGAGAATAAATGCATTTAAGCTCAAAGAACAAATGCATTTAGGTTCAAAGAACAAAACAATCTTCAGTGTGATTTTCTGCATACGGATAATCGCAGAAGTAACAGAGATGGACTGAAGCTCTACGAATTCAAGAACTTACGAAAAAATGTGCAGGCAGAGCACATATATCAGTAATAGCTATATTCAGAGGGTTTACTTCAACCCCTACATTTTTCAATCAACTCGTTATTCATCAGTACTAGTACGTCTGGACAATATACTCTTAAATACTTATGGCAAGTATATTTGAACTGATGTATCCTTTTTCTAGCTACTGAATTGATGACCACCACAAATAAACTCTTAACTACTTATGACAAGTATTTTTGAACTGATGTATCTTCTTTCTAGTTACGAAACTACTATACCACAGTACTGCATCCTTGGAAGTGAAATACCAACATCATTGGTTGTGTAAAAACACTCAAAAGAATTGCTTGTTGTACTATATTTTATAGTACCAATTGTACTCAACTTTAACTAATTTCGCACTGGAATTTAATACATCATACATACACGTTAAGTAATGCAAACATAGAAAACTCAAAATTTCCAAAGTCTATAAAATATAGGAAACCCCAAATTTTCTAACCACTTGTGTGGAGTTACCTACTGAACTTCTAAGCTGACATTTGTTCTCCAGTTTTCTTTACACAACCAATTTCCTGTTTTTTATAAGCGAACGGATGGAAAACTTGATGGTGCACTTCTGTATTTTGTTCAAGGTGAACCGATGCACTTGCAAAGTTGACTTATTATGTTCCTTTTTCCTACCGAATTGATGTTAGTTCATAAAATGAAAAGATTAAAGGTGTGAACATTCAGTACATTTGTACCTTCGCTAGCGCCGCACTAGAACAGACATGATATGATAGGTTAAGTTATAGTGATCCATCGATAACAGGTCAAACCCTCCTTATGCTTGAGTGTACTAGAACTGACAACAAACCGTCGCTCTATGCAACACTCATTGTTCTCTAACACTCACAGAATACACATAGAACACACACACTTAAGTTCAGAGAACCATCTTGTTTATGTTCAGAGAATAAATGCATTTAACCTCAAAGAAAAATTGTGTTCAGGTTTAGAGAACAAAATAATCTTTAGTGTGATTTTCTACGTACGGATAATCACAGAAGCAACATAGTTGGACTGAAGCTCTAAATTTTGTAGAACTTACGAAAATTGTGCATGTGGGGTTATGTTGCTCCTAGTTACTAAAATGAATGGCAGAGGATGAACAAGGGACACACACCATACCGCGATGGCACGAGGAACCTGTTAACTGTAGCATCTCCTTTCCTTCTCACTATAAGGTCTTTGAACCATGTACAAGGGCGGCATTGTACTGCACCGGAGGCGGCGAGGGCTGAGCATCAAGTGGTATATAAGGAAGGCTATCAAATAAACGAAAGTAACATTTTTTACATGACAGGTAGTGGTAGGTATTGGCTCATTGTGTTTGACATCTAGTATGGTGTAAACCAGGATGCGGTAGCTCTCGTCATTGATGGTCGCCTAGTTATCGTCGGAGAGCTTGAGGAGGCGCTTTAGGGCTGGCCAAACATGCTAATTGGAGAAGCTAAGAGACTTCATGGCCTCTAGCTCCTTTCTAGTAGCATTAGCATTATTGGAAACCATGGCCTTTAATGAAATGGTTCAGGGATCACTCTCAGTCAACCCCATTGCTACTTGTGTTGTAGAGAACATGAATATAAAGCAGATGGCGACTCATCGAATTTTCTTTATGAAATATAGAAACTTACCAAATTTTTAAACTTGCACTGACGATTTTTAGGTGATATATCTAAACTTTACAGAATTTTGAAGAAACTCGCTGCAAATCATTACTTATTTAGGTGATATATCTGAAGTTATAGAATTTTTGAAACCTGCACTGACGATATTTCTGCACACGCACCAACTATTCTATAATTTTAGCGATGCCACTAAATTTACTTGTCCTTGACCTATAAAATGAACTGAAAATCCATACGAAGGTGCACTGAAAAGGATACATTTTTGTCCTTGAGACATATCAACAAACCAAAAAGCATACTCATGGTATTATATAGGGATATTACTAGTTTTGTTTGGTTCTTAAGATACATAAACAAATACCGAGCAAGCACAAAGTTACTAATTTTTGTTTTATGTTTTGTCCTTGTTTTTTCTCATAATGCAAAATCAAGATAAAATGGTTCTGTCATTGTAACATCCCAAATTTTCAATTGGAATGTTATACATAAATCATATTGCATTGCATACTTTTGCATTTTTGTTCGTGGCGTTCCTCGAAATTCTAAGCAACTCAAGGACCTACGGAGAGAGTTGGGAATTTTACCGTTTTCGTATTTGAGTTCGCTCGAATACCGGTACGAGGACAGTGTGATTCTAATTATTTTTCTCTCCTAAAAATATTTTCAAATAAAATAAATGAGCGGAGATAATATGACTTCTCCAAAATAACAGAAATATTGGAGGAAAAATATTAAAATCACTTTTGATAATTTTCTGGATTTATTTTCATAGGAAAAATACGCGTTTTTCAAAATTGCATTTAGGTCCGGGAAAAATGTTCACCTTGTCCTAAATATTATTAGAGGACGGTGAAAATTTATTTCGGAAATTTTGGAGTCTGTTTGGTATTTCTTTCGTTAGTTTTACTGCGCCGGAACTCTATTTAAAAAAAAACAGAAACCGACTAGGACTAGTAAAGGACCAAGACTCTGGGCTTTAAAAGGTCCAGAGCCGGCCCGCTCGCCCCGCCAGCCCGTTCGCCCCGTCGCCCCAAACCCTAGCACCCGTCGCCCGAGCCGCCGCCGCCGCCCCTGCCGCGAGCCGCCGCCGCCGTCGCTCGCCTCGCCAGCCGCCGCCGCCGCTCGCCTTGCCGCCCGCGCCGCAGCCCGCCGCCACCGCCACCGCCGGAGCCGCCGCCGTCGCCGGAACCGCCGCCGCCGCCGGAGTCGCCGGAGTCGTCGAGGTAGTTAGTTTTTTTTAGTTTTTTTAGAAAACCGATCGGTTTAGAAATAAACCAGTAGATTCGTTTCTTTTAGATTAGATCGGTTCGGTTTTTTTGTTTTCCGCCGGTTTAGTTAAATAGCGGACGTTCGTCCGTACGTTCGTTTTAACGAACGGTTTTCGTTAGTTAACCGCAGACAGCGAACGTTTGTTCGTTAGCCTGTTCGTCGTTTTTCTTTTTCGGGGTATTTAAACCGCGATTTTTCCGATCGCGATTTCTGCCCTGATCTTGTTTTTCGTTTTTCTTTTCGCTCGAGAGTCGGAATCAGGTGATTCAACATCCCAGATCTTCGTCTCGAAGCCCTCTTTACGTTAGAACAACTTGAACAAAGTTTTGGCTACTGTAAAATTTGACTTTAGGCCAACTACTAATACGGAGCTCGTTTCTTTTGCAGTTTGAGTTTCGTTGCTTCTTTCGAGTTGATTCTTTTTGCAAACCGGAGTTCTTAAGTTGAACTTTCTGGTTAGATCTCTTATTTGAGTTTTACCCGTGCATTAGTTAAGTACTTATTGTATGCTTGTTTGTTTGATTGCGATAGAGTACCCGGAGTGCGCCGCTTGCTACTTTGAGTCTCTAGGTTTTGCGGATCATCAGCAAGGCAAGTAACACTTTGATCATGCTTTCCAATTACCCAGTTTTCATTGCATTAGTCAAACCCTCACACATTGCATGAGTAGGATCAATTAACTTGTGAGATTGGGAAGTAGATTGAGGTAGTACCTATTACATGCATTACATTCAAACCCTTGGGAGTTACTTCTACGTTTGTTGTTAGGACATGCTATGCTCGTAGACGTGGTTTGGGTTTGAGTGAAATCCATGACAGATGTGAGTTGTTAACTAATGGTTCAACTTAAGGTGGCAACATTAATACACATCTGGGTGGATTGAGGCATCTGGGTATTCCAGGATTGCCTGTTTTTCTTTTGGACCGCCACCCAGGCTCAAAGGGATCATGAGATTTTTCATGCTAGAAACTTCTGTGTGCAGCCACATGCCAATATGGGCTCTGGCATAGTTGAGTAAGTTGTGGGAAACCTTTCCATGATGGGCTAGCATATGTAGTTGGGTTTTGTAGGTGTACCGGCCTATCTATCTGGTTAAGGGGACCTCTTCGGAAAGACTGTGTCTCGGTCATCCGTTTCTCAAACACCATGCAGTGCGAGAAACCAAACGGAGGCGATCGAGTCTTGTGGGGAAAGTGCACAAACCTCTGCAGAGTGTATAAACTGATCATGATTAGCCGTGTCCCCGGTTATGGACATCTTGAGTATCTGGTACTTGGATTGTCATGTGAATCTCAACATGTTACTTTAAATTAATTTTGTTGGGTTTAATGATTACTTTTAATTGGGGTTGAGAGGATGTCTATCTTCTCAACGCTGTTTCAACTACCATGATAGTTAATTAAAATACATTCCTTTGAAGTAGGGAAAAATTGGCTTTACGCAAAAAACTTAACCATAGAGCTTTCCACCAGCCATATTGCATATAGTATAGCTTTACTTTCATTGCATTCTCTTGTGTTACCTTGCCAGCATATTCCATGTGCTGACCCGATTTTCGGGCTGCAACGTTTCATGTTGCAAACTTTTCAGACGACGAGTAAGATGCCCTTTTAGGTCGTGGTTCTATACTCAGTGATGCCACTGGAGTTGATGGACTCACTTATCTTCCAAGCCTTCCGTTGTTATCGTATTAGATGGCCTTCAGCCATGATTTATGTAATAAATTCATCGTTGGACTATCGATGTAATAAGTGTGTGATTGCTACTCTGTTATAAATCCTTCGAGTACCATGCGTGTCAGCATTACTGATCCAGGGATGACACTAATGCATGGAGATCAGACTGTTTGAGGTCTGGACGCTACAAGATGGTATCAGAGCACACGCTGACTGTAGGACACGACCACTAAGACAAGCCCTAGAACACAATTCACTCTTCTCTCTTCTGACTCCTCATCTTTTCTATTCTTTAGGATGGTGGAAGCAAAGCACAAGTTCATGAAACCGGATGATGATACACCTTTTGGACGACACCTGAAGGAAGTCACCAGACATCCACACATTGGATTACCAAGTTTCACTCGAACCTACAATGCCACTCTACCCGAGGAGGAGCGTTGGTTGATTCAAGCTCAAGTTCCAGGAAGGACGTTCGCACCCGTCACCTCACTCATAGCATTTTCCTTTAATGCACCTACATGGAGCCTAGGAAGGAGTATGGCAGCCCACATTGCTATGGGAAGGATTGGAGAAGTCTACAAGCAGGAGCTAAAGGACACTATCTACCAGATTTGTGGACGCCGAGATGAGAATTGGGATATGATCAGCACTAGGAAGGGTATATCCATTGCAGCATTCATCCAGGAGTTGAACCACCACATTCGTCGCCAGGAGCACCAGATGTGTGCTGGGATGATAGATTTGAAGAAAGCCCTAAATAGGAATTTGGAGCTAGAGGAAGAACTCAAGTCTACACGCGACGGATATGAGGAGGAGATGAAGATACTTGTGGAGAAGAATGATGATTTGACCCGGAAGTTAGGGATACTCATGGGAGAAGAAGACGTGGAAGAAGAACCCAAGGAGATTCCACCGGAAGACTATATCATCATAGATGATACAGATTCTGAAGCTGAGGATAGCAAGGATGAAGACTATGAAGATGAAGCTGGGGCAGATATTATGGAATCCTCTGCCGATCAATATTTTTAGATGACCACCCTGTGACTAGTAGTATACCTCCAGATATTAGATTTAGAGCACTTTTGTAAACGATCGTTAGATTTGTAAGACCTTGCTTGAAATTCATTGGTGTGATATGATTGTGTGTTTGTCTCATGTGCATATGGGTAGTGATTTTCCCTTAGACCTCTATTCTATTCTAATCTCTTCCCTCTACACCCATCAGATGCCTCCAAGACGTGAATTCGAGTTTCCCCCTGAGCTCACCCAGTTGATCCAGCAGCAGAACACCCTGATGCAACTTCTTGTCCAGAACACTCAGAACAACCAGAACAACAACAACAACAACAACCCTCCACCACCACCACCTGTGGACAACCTGACACGTTTCTTAAGGTTGCAACCACCCGTGTTTGCTAGCAGCATCGAACCAATTGTGGCTGATGACTGGCTACGCAAGATTGGAAGGGATTTAACCACCGCCAATTGCTCGGATGCTGAGAAGGTGCGATTTGCCGCACACCAGTTGTCTGGACCAGCCGCAGCATGGTGGGAAAATTACGCAGCCACTTACCCTGTAGCCAATGTGACTTGGGATCAGTTTCAGCAAGCTTTTCGTACTGCCCATGTCTCGACTGGAGCAATGAGTATGAAGAAGCAGGAGTTTCGCAACTTGCGCCAAGGAAACCGTACTGTGGCTCAGTACGTGGATGAGTTTAGTACCCTATCTCGTTATGCCGTAGACGATGTGGCCACAGATGCCAAGAAGCAGGAGAGATTTATGGAAGGGCAGAATGATGAGATGAGTGTACAGTTGATGGTGGCAACTTTCAATAACTATCAGGAGTTGGTTGACCGAGCCCTGATGATTGAAAGGAAACATCAGTAGATTGAGAGTCGCAAGAGGAAGTATGGGCAAGGGAAGTATAATTTTGGAGCTCAGCAGAAGCCTCGCTTTACCCCTAAAGCAGTAGGACAGTTTCAGCATACCCATGGAGGAAGTAGCTCACACAACCACAATGGCACCAAGAATGGCAATGGTAAAGGGAATGGGAATGGAACCAATGGAAACCAGAACCGCCCTGCACCGTCCACACCCACCAAGAGGGATTTTAGCCATGTCACTTGTTATAGGTGTGGGAAGACTGGACATTATGCCAATGAATGCCCTGAAGTTAAGAATGGGAACGGCAATGGAAGCGCCGGGAAGAAGCCCAACCCGTTCAACAAAAGACAAGTGAACCACGTGACCGTGGAGGAGGTAGAAGAGCAACCAGATGTTGTTGTCGGTAAGGTTTTGGTTAAGATATTTACCGCAATAGTACTTTTCGATACTGGTGCATCGCATTCATATATTTCAAGGGGATTCATGAATAGACATAGGATGTCCACCCGAGTTCTTAAGACCCCCATGTTAGTAAGTTCACCTGGAGCAGATTATATGGCACACCAAGGATGTTCAGACGCCATTGATCATAGGACGCCATACTTTCCCCTCTGACCTAATAGTTCTGGAGTCACAAGGATTGGATGTGATATTAGGAATGGATTGGCTATCGAAGTATGGAGGCAATATTGACTGTGCCAGTAAGTCTATTTTGCTCACCACCCTGGAGGGAAAAAGGATTAAGTACGTATCTAGGCATTCGCCTACAAGGACTCAAGTATATTCTCTCACGGGAGTTGTTCAGGAGGAAGTGCCAGTAGTGAAGGATTATCCGGATGTGTTTCCAGAGGAGTTACCTGGCATGCCACCGGATAGAGATATAGAGTTTTTGATTGAACTTTTGCCAGGCACCGGGCCAATTTCTAAGAGACCCTATAGGATGCCCGCAAAGGATTTGGAGGAGATTAAGAAGCAGATTAAGGAGTTACTGGATAAAGGATTCATACGCCCAAGTTCTTCGCCTTGGGGTTCGCCAGTACTTCTAGTGGAGAAGAAGGATGGATCGTTAAGAATGGTTGTTGATTACCGTGGATTGAATGAGGTAACGATCAAGAATAAGTACCCACTGCCAATGATCAATGATCTTTTCGATAGATTGCAAGGAGCTAAGGTCTTTTCTAAGATCGATCTGCGATCAGGGTAACATAAATTGAAGATTCGAGAGCAAGATATCCCTAAGACAGCCTTTACCACTAGGTATGGGTTGTACGAGTATACCGTTATGTCGTTTGGTCTGACAAACGCACCGTCTTACTTTACGAACCTGATGAACAAAGTGTTTATGGAGTATTTGGATAAGTTCGTCGTAGTGTTAATAGATGATATTTTGATCTTCTCGAAGGATGAAGAGGAGCATGAAGAGCATTTGCGTTTGGTATTGGAGAAGCTCAGAGAACATCAGTTATATGCCAAGTTTAGCAAATGTGAGTTTTGGTTGAAGGAAGTCGGATTCCTCAGACATGTTATATCCGGAGAAGGAATAGCAGTAGATCCCGCTAAGGTGGAGACTGTGACCAATTGGGAGGCACCGACGACCGTTGGAGAGATCCGGAGTTTTCTTGGACTCGCAGGATACTACCGGAGATTAATCGAGAATTTCTCGAAGATTGCAAAGCCAATGACGGAGTTGTTGAAGAAGGAAACCAAGTTCTGTTGGACCGAAGAATGTGAGACTAGTTTCCAGGAGTTGAAGAAAATGTTGGTATCATCCCCTGTGTTGATTCTTCCAGATCAACATAAGGATTATGAGGTGTACTGCGACGCTTCACGTCGAGGACTTGGAGCTGTTCTTATGCAGGAAGGAAGAGTTGTTTCGTATGCTTCACGACAACTGAAACCTCATGCGATGAACTATGCCGCCCACGATTTGGAGTTAGCAGCCGTAGTGCATGCATTGAAGATGTGGAGACATTTTCTCATAGGAAACCATTGTGAAGTATATACGGATCATAAGAGTTTGAAGTATATATTCACTCAGAAGGAGTTGAATCTTAGGCAACGGAGATGGCTGGAACTCATTAAGGATTATGACATGAGATTGTATTATCACCCCGGAAAGGCTAACGTAGTAGCCGATGCGCTGAGCCGTAAGAGCCATGTCAATACCCTAATGATGGAGGAGTTTCCAAAGGAGTTAGCCGAGGACCTACGAGAACTACGATTGGATATAGTTCCGAGAGGCTATGTAGCAACGCTAGAAATCTAGTCTACCTTGATGGATAAAATCAGAGAAGCTCGGAAAGCTGACAAGGAGATTGTCGCTATAAAGGAGAGGATGGGCGAAGGAAAAGCTAAAGGATTTTGTGAGGATGAACACGACACCTTATGGTTTGAGGATCGAATCTATGTGCCAAATGACCAGGAGATCAGGAAGTTGATTTTACAGGAGGCCCATGATTCACCATACTCGATTCACCCAGGAAATACTAAGATGTATTTGGATTTGAAGGATATTTTCTGGTGGACCGGTATGAAGAAAGATATTGCGGAGTATGTAGCAGTTTGTGATGTATGCCAGAGAGTAAAGGCAGAACATCAGAAGCCAGCAGGATTGTTACAACCTATGCCAATACCCGAATGGAAGTGGGAGAAGCTTGGCATGGATTTTATCACCGGATTGCCCAGGACCAAAGTAGGATATGATTCAATCTGGGTAGTAGTAGACCGATTGACAAAGGTAGCCCACTTTATCCCTATGAAAACCACTTATACCAGTGCAAAGTTGGCTAAGATATACATGACCAGAATTGTATGTCTGCATGGAGTTCCGAGGAGCATCGTATCAGATAGAGGAACCCAGTTTACCTCAAAGTTCTGGAATCAGTTACATGAAACTTTGGGTACCAGGCTAGAGTTTAGTACAGCGTTTCATCCGCAGACAGATGGACAGACGGAGAGAGTCAATCAGATTCTGGATGATATGTTGAGAGCCTGTGCATTAGATTATGGATCTAGTTGGGATGAGAACTTGCCTTACGCAGAGTTCTCATACAATAACAGTTACCAGGCCAGTTTGAAGATGGCACCGTTCGAGTCATTGTATGGAAGGAGATGCCGAACACCGTTGTCGTGGGACGAAGTTGGAGACCGACAGTTGTTTGGACCAGACTTAATCAAAGAGTCTGAGGAGAAAGTGAAGTTGATTCGAGATAGACTGAAAGAAGCTCAGTCCAGGCAGAAGAGTTATGCCGACTCAAAGCGCAAGGAGATAACCTATGAGGTCGGAGACAGAGCGTACTTGAGAGTATCGCCTCTGCGAGGAGTTAAGCGTTTCGGAGTTAAAGGGAAGTTAGCCCCGAGATTTGTGGGACCTTACCGTGTTTTGGAACGCATGGGAGAGGTTGCCTATAAGTTGGAATTGCCCGAAGGATTGTCAGGAGTGCACGGCGTGTTTCATGTTTCGCAACTGAAGAAGTGCCACGCGAAGATGGCCGATATACCGCTTAGAGACACCGTACCCCTGGAAGCAATTCAGTTGGACATGACCTAACCTACGAGGAGAAGCCCGTTAAGATTCTCGAATTTTCGAGTAGAGTTACTCGCAGCAAGGTCATCAAGTTTTGCAAAGTTCAGTGGAGTCACCACACCGAGGAAGAAGCCATCTGGGAACGAGAAGATGATCTACGCAAGGACCACCCACACCTGTTCTCTAGCCAAGCCGAATCTCGAGGGCGAGATTCATTCTAAAGGGGGTAGGTTTGTAACATCCCAAATTTTCAATTTGGAATGTTATACATAGATCATATTGCATTGCATACTTTTGCATTTTTGTTCGTGGCGTTCCTCGAAATTCTAAGCAACTCAAGGACCTACGGAGAGAGTTGGGAATTTTACCGTTTTCGTATTTGAGTTCGCTCGAATACCGGTACGAGGACAGTGTGATTCTAATTATTTTTCTCTCCTAAAAATATTTTCAAATAAAATAAATGAGCGGAGATAATATGACTTCTCCAAAATAACAGAAATATTGGACGAAAAATATTAAAATCACTTTTGGTACTTTTCTGGATTTATTTTCGGATTTATTTGCACAGGAAAAATACACGTTTTTCAAAATTGCATTTAGGTCCGGGAAAAATGTTCACCTTGTCCTAAATATTATTAGAGGACGGTGAAAATTTATTTCGGGATTTTTGGAGTCTGTTTGGTATTTCTTTCGTTAGTTTTACTGCACCGGGACACTATTTAAAAAAAACAAAAACGGACTAGGACTAGTAAAGGACCATGACTCTCGGCTTTAAAACCTCCAGAGCCGGCCCGCTCGCCCCGCCAGCCCGTTCGCCCCGTCGCCCCAAACCCTAGCACCCGTCGCCCGAGCCGCAGCCGCCGCCCCTGCCGCGAGCCGCCGCCACCGCCGCCCGTCGCCGTCGCCGCCCCCTGCCGCGCGCCGCCATCCGCCGCCGCCGCTCGCATCGCCGCCCGCGCCGCAGCCCGCCGCCGCCGCCACGCTCGCCGCCCCGCGCCGCCGCACACCTCCGCCGGAGCCGCCGCCGTCACCGGAACCGCCGCCACCGCCGGAGTCGCCGGAGTCGTCGAGGTAGTTAGTTTTTTTTAGTTTTTTTTTTAAAACCGATCGGTTTAGAAATAAACCAGTAGATTCGTTTTTTTAGATTAGACCGGTTCGGTTTTTTTGTTTTCCGCCGGTTTAGTTAAATAGCGGACGTTCGTTCGTACGTTCGTTTTAATGAACGGTTTTCGTTAGTTAACCGCAGACAGCGAACGTTCGTTCGTTAGCCCGTTCGTCGTTTTTCTTTTTCGGGGTATTTAAACCGCGATTTTTTCGATCGTGATTTCTGCCCTGATCTTGTTTTTTGTTTTTCTTTTCGCTCGAGAGTCGGAATCAGGTGATTCAAAATCCCAGATCTTTGTCTCGAAGCCCTCTTTACGTTAGAACAACTTGAACAAAGTTTTGGCTACTGTAAAATTTGACTTTAGGCCAACTAGTAATTCGGAGCTCGTTTCTTTTGCAGTTTGAGTTTCGTTACTTCTTTCGAGTTGATTCTTTTTGCAAACCGAAGTTCTTAAGTTGAACTTTCTGGTTAGATCTCTTATTTGAGTTTTACCCGTGCATTAGTTAAGTACTTATTGTATGCTTGTTTGTTTGATTGCGATAGAGTACCCGGAGTGCGCCGCTTGCTACTTTGAGTCTCTAGGTTTTGCGGATCATCAGCAAGGCAAGTAACACTTTGATCATGCTTTCCAATTACCCAGTTTTCATTGCATTAGTCAAACCCTCACACATTGCATGAGTAGGATCAATTAACTTGTGGGATTGGGAAGTAGATTGAGGTAGTACCTATTACCTGCATTACATTCAAACCCTTGGGAGTTACTTCTACGTTTGTTGTTAGGACATGCTATGCTCGTAGACGTGGTTTGGGTTTGAGTGAAATCCATGACAGATGTGAGTTGTTAATTAATGGTTCAACTTAAGGTGGCAACATTAATACACATCTGGGTGGATTGAGGCATCTGGGTATTCCAGGATTGCCTGTTTTTCTTTTGGACCGCCACCCAGGCTCAAAGGGATCATGAGATTTTTCATGCTAGAAACTTCCGTGTGCAGCCACATGCCAATATGGGCTCTGGCATAGTTGAGTAAGTTGTGGGAAACCTTTCCATGATGGGCTAGCATATGTAGTTGGGTTTTGTAGGTGTACCGGCCTATCTATCTGGTTAAGGGGACCTCTTCGGAAAGACTGTGTCTCGGTCATCCGTTTCTCAAACACCATGCAGTGCGAGAAACCAAACGGAGGCGATCGAGTCTTGTGGGGAAAGTGCACAAACCTCTGCAGAGTGTATAAACTGATCATGATTAGCCGTGTCCCCGGTTATGGACATCTTGAGTATCTGGTACTTGGATTATCATGTGAATCTCAACATGTTACTTTAAATTAATTTTGTTGGGTTTAATGATTACTTTTAATTGGGGTTGAGAGGATGTCTATCTTCTCAACGATGTTTCAACTACCATGATAGTTAATTAAAATACATTCCTTTGAAGTAGGGAAAATTTGGCTTTACGCAAAAACTTAACCATAGAGCTTTCCACCAGCCATATTGCATATAGTATAGCTTTACTTTCATTGCATTCTCTTGTGTTACCTTGCCAGCATATTCCATGTGCTGACCCGATTTTCGGGCTGCAACGTTTCATGTTGCAGACTTTTCAGACGACGAGTAAGATGCCCTTTTAGGTCGTGGTTCTATACTCAGTGATGCCGCTGGAGTTGATGGACTCACTTATCTTCCAAGCCTTCCGCTGTTATCGTATTAGATGGCCTTCAGCCATGATTTATGTAATAAATTCATCGTTGGACTATCGATGTAATAAGTGTGTGATTGCTACTCTGTTATAAATCCTTCGAGTACCATGCGTGTCAGCATTACTGATCCAAGGATGACACTGATGCATGGAGATCAGACTGTTTGAGGTCTGGTCACTACAGTCATGTAGCAATCAGCAAGTAGCATCTGCACATGCAAGCCATTTTGAGAGTGAAAGAATAGAGAATAAGAGTCAAAGATGAAACAAAAACATTTTTTAGTTCATATAACCATCAGCTATCAGTTCAGTAGTCAAAATGGACAGAGTTCATGGAGTCTCAGCTACCATTTCATGCAAGATACAAAGATGAAGATATCTTTTTTAGAATTGAGCTAAATTGAGAAAACAAACTGAACTGAGTGTGTCGACTTACCGGAGCTGGGGGCGGTCGGGAGCGTGCTTGGCGCAGCATGCCTTGTGCGGGAGTAAGCAAGAGAAAGAGGCAACCAAGGGTGTGCTTGGTGCGGCGCACGGCGCTATGAGGTGGCAGGAGGAGAGAGAAGGCCGGGCACACCGGCCGGAGGTGGCTGCAAGAGCACGGCGACGGGGTCGCGTGTCCGGAAGGTGGAGCGCAGGGTGACATGCACGCAGCTCCTTGAGCGACCGAACATGGAGCAAGCAGGTGGACTGTCGAGTTGGACGGCGCGCAGTGGCCGTGGGATGCAGTGACGCGGGTGGGGGAGGGTCACCAAGACGATGGTAGGGACGGCTAGTCACGGCGATTGGTGGCGCTAGGATGGCTCCCGACGGCGGCGACTGGATGTAGGGGGCCGCCGGCGGAGCGTGGAAACAGGAAGACTGCCAGTTGTGCCTGGAAGCAGGGGCAACAGTGGCGTTTGGAAGCAGGGAGGCACGCCGGCAGGGGGGAATTGGGGAGCAAGGCGGCATCGGCAGCGGGTCGAAGCAGGGGCGGCGCCGGCATTGGGTGGAAGCAGCGGGCGGCGCAGGGAGCGAGGGAGGAGGTGGGGGTAGGGCGGTGCCGCG
>LR738710.1:501845795-501867684 GCA_902687465.1 Secale cereale
GGCGCCGGGAGCTAGGGGGTGGGGGCGGGCCATGCCGGGAGCCGGGGGCAGGTGGGTGGCGGACAGCGCCGGGAGCCGGGGAGGAGGTGGTGTGCGGGCTTCGCCGACCAGGAGAAGGTGAGATGGGGGTTGGTAGGGAGGGAGGGTGTGGAATTTTTTTTTCATTCAGTACCGGTTCGGGTTGATCAACTAATGTAAAAATAGGTTGCGGTCTATATAGGGCGAGACAGTAACAGAATAATATTCTGTTACTAGTAACAGAATAGTCCATCCCTATATATAAACACCATTCTGATCACGGGATCAGAATATTATTCTCATCACAACATGAACTTCCTGAGATACACGCCTGAACTTTCCTCTGTAGGAACCCGACCTTCAGGCTATCTTCGCAACCATGTCTCTTCGCGTGAATTATTATGGTTAGTCGTGTTCTATGTGATGTAAGCGTAATCTGCAAACGGTTTTCAGCAACTAAATGTCCATTTTTAATAGGAATCTCGCTCATGTGCGGATTTTGCTCTCGGGTTGTGGTGAACTCGTGTTTTTTCGCAATTTTACTGCATGAGTTGTTCGACCTGAACTTCCCTCTGAACTAGGTTGAACTTCCGCCAACATTGCCAAACGGGGCTTGCGATATACCATTCGAAAGCTATGGACAACAGTATCATGATCCAACTTAAATTTTTGACAAAATATAAGCGGTTTAAGAGCAGTTTTGAAAAATGTTTTTTCTTCAGACAAAAAATGTGAATCATATTTTTGATCGCATTTCTAAACCATTTATCAGAATGAGGCATATAATATGGCATTGGAAAGCTACTGGAAAACCGCACCTTCCACATGTTGTAATTTTTCTCTAATCCCCTATGATTAAAGAGTAATTTGAAAAAATGCAAAATTTCACAAACTGAAGAGCCGAGTTCATATTTTCGATGTCATTTCTAAACGGCTAATCCAATTGAGGCATATGATATGGCATCGAAAATCTTATGAAAATGCGCTACTTTTTCATGTTGAAAGTTTTTTCTAATTTTGAACCGTTAAAGAGTAATGTAGAAAACGGTACAAGTCATACCGAGTTCGTATTTTTGAGCTAATTTTTGAACCGCGCGTCCAAATGCAGAAAGTGATATGGCGTTGGAAACCTTGAACAAATGAAATGTATTTTGGTATGTATTGTTTCTCCCAATTATTTACGGTTTTCAGTCAGTTTCGAAAATGGTGAAAAGCGTATTTTCGCTGTATTTTCTACAAACTTTATCGGAATGGGGCAAATAATATACCGTTGAAAAGCTACGGAAAACGGGAAACTTTTTCATGTTGATGGTTTTCTCTGATTCCTAGCCGTTTTCAAGTAATTGCGAAAATGGCGAGATCATTCGTTCTGCCTTTATCGCGAAACAGATTCTTCGAAAATGCACCGCGTGAAGAACCTGAACTTCAGGGTACGTGTACTTGAACTTCACTTTGTTTTTCACGGGCTTTTTTTGGTCGCAGCTCTCCATCCACTCACCGGAATTGAGCAAGTGATATACCAATCGAAAGCTGATGTAAACACGCAAATTTCCTGTGTTGATCATTTTTTCATAATCGCGACGCTTTTAAAAGTTTTTCATCTGAAATTCAATCAGTGTAGTGGTTGAACTTCCTACTGTTTTCACGTTGAACTTCTGTGACGTATTTTCATTTGTAATTTTCTCATACACTCGTCAGTGTTACACAAATGATATAGCTTTTGTACAAACCTCTTGTGACGCCCCCGATTTGTCCATACACTAATCATGCACACAAATGTGTACGACCAAGATCAGGGACTCACTGGAGGATATCACAACACAACTCTAGACACAAATTAAAATAATACAAGCTTTATATTACAAGCCAGGGGCCTCGAGGGCTCGAATACATAAGCTCGAAAACACAAGAGACAACGGAAGCAATAATATCTGAGTACAGACATAAGTTAAACAAGTTTGCCTTAAGAAGGCTAGCATAAAAGTAACAACGATCGAAAAGGCAAGGCCTCCTGCCTAGGACCTCCTAACTACTCCTCGAAGCCGAACTCCATGTAGAAACATCATCGGGATCCTCTGGCTCCTGGGCTCCACCATCTGGTTGCGTCATCCGAGAAGAAGGGACAAAAGGGGAAAAGGGGGAGAAAAGCAACCGTGACTACTCATCCAAAGTACTCGCAAGCAAGGATCTACACTACATATGCAATGATATCTGTGTAAAGGGGTAATATATGTGGACTGAACTGCAGAAAGCAGAATAAGAGGGGGATAGCTAATACAATCGAAGACTACGCTTCTCGTAACCTCCATCTTGCAGCAGAAGATGAGGGTAGCTGGAAAGTAACAAGTATCCTCGCTTCTGGCAGCCTCCGTCTTGCAGCAGTAGAAGGGAGTAGATGGTAAGTTCACCAAGTAACATCGTATAGCATAAACCTACTCGGCAATCCTCCCGCACATCACCCTGTGAGAGAGCAATCACCGAGTTGTATCTGGCACTGGTAAGGGTGTGTTTTATTAAGTATCCGGTTCTAGTTGTCATGAGGTTGGAATACAACTCCGGGTCGTCCTTTTACGGAGGGACACGACTATTCGAATAGATTAACTTCCCTGCAGGGGTGCACCACGTAACCCAGCACGCTTGATCCCATTTGGCCGGACACACTTTCCAGGGTCATGCCCGGCCTCGGAAGATCAACACGTCGCAGCCCTACCTAAGCACAACAGAGAGGTCAGCACGCCGGTCTAAGTCCTAAGCACACAGGGGTCTGGGCCCATCGCCCAATGCACACCTGTACGTTGCGAGGGCGGCCGGTGAGCAGACCTAGCAACCTCCATTACTAAGGAAGTTACGTTACGCGGTCCAACCCGGCGCGCGCCGCTAAGTCGCTGACGTCTAGAAGGCTTTGGCTGATACCACGACGTCGAGTGCCCATAACTGTTCCCACGCAGCTGGTTAGTGCGTAAAGGCCAACGTCCAGACTCAGATCAAATATCCAAACTCGTTAAGCGTGTTATTATGGAATAACCGCGGACAACGACCAGGGCCAGGCCACCTCTCGACTGGGTGTCTCAACCTGCCATGTCGCTCCGCCACAAAGATCCAAACAGAGGGCCGTTGGGAAAGTATGTCCTTTCAGCACCCAATCCATGAATCTACCACGGGTACTCAATGAGCCGACCCGACTTTAGTCACAACATGTATCATGTAAATGTGTATGTAGAATATACCCGTGATCACCCCCAAGTGATCACGGCCCGATAGAATAGCAGGGCAGACGGACAAGGGTGTAGGGCCACTGATGGAATACTAGCATCCTATACTAAGCATTTAGGATTGCAGGTAAAGTATCAACAGTGATAGCAACAATGACAGGCTATGCAGCAGAATAGGATTATCGAAAGCAGTAACATGCTACACTACTCTAATGCAAGCAGTAGAGAGAAGAATAGGCGATATCAGGTTGATCAAGGGGGGGCTTGCCTGGAAGCTCTGCAGACGAAAGGAATCTTCAAAGGCGTAGCCGTAGTCAAACACCGAAGCATCAATGGTCTCGGGGTCTATCACGGTATCGAAGTCTACCGAAAAGAAGCAACGAAGGGGAAACAAATAAATAACAGAGCAAACAATAGCATCACAAAATATAACAAGGCAATACGCGGCGCCAGGCGTGAGCTAACGCAGGGATAGGTGATACTGGGGAAGGGAAAAACATCCGGGAAAGTATTCTCGGTGTTTGACGTTTTCGGACAGACGAAACGAAGGGGAATGTTGCATGTTTGCTATGATAGGGATGTGTGGCGGGCAAACAGACCGCGTATTCGGATTCGTCTCGTTGTTCTGAGCAACTTTCGTATATAAAGTATTTTCATCCGAGTTACGGATTATTTTATATTAATTTTTAAAGTTTGAAATCATCTTTAGAATTAACAGGTTTAATTTAATTAGAAATTATAATTATGACATCAGCGTGATGTCAGCATGATGTTAGCAGTCAACCGTCTGTTGACTGGGTCAATAGACGTGTGGGTCCCATGCGTCATTGTCTCAAATACACTAACAGTTTGTTAGTGTTAAGTAACATATTTATTGGGTTAGTTAATCGAGATTAATTAACTTAATTAACTCATTAGTTAATTAATTAATTACTAATTTATTTATATTAATATATTTTTAAATATTTTTTTCTTCTTTTAAAAAATCATTCTAGGGCCTGGGGCCCTCGTGTCATAGGCTCATGGCCCTATCGGGTCGGGGCACTGGGGGTAAACCCGAATGGGCGGAGCCCCCGTGGGTGCGGGCGACAGCGCCCATCGGAGCGGAGGGGTGAGGCAAGCGGAGGCGCTGGGCGCGGCTCTGCGGCGAGGGGCATGGGCGTCGCCCCTCCAGGCCAGCCGCGAGGCGCGGCGCCGGCGGCCATGCGCACAGCCGGAGGCGGCGACCGGCCCAGCGAGCAGTGGTAGGAGGCGGGGGAGGCCGGCGGTGGTTGTAGCCGGGAAAAGGACAGGCGGAGGTGGTCGCGGCTGCCGCGAGCGGCTGGGCTATGGCGAGCGCAGCCACAACGGGTCGGGAGCGGGGTTGCGCATTGGATCGGCTAAGCGCGAACGGCAGAGGGCGCCGGCGGGCGGCGGAGCTTCGGCCGTGCGATGTGGAGAGCAGGGGAGGGTGCGCGACGGGCGGGAGCGAGGCAGAGGAGAAGGAGTGGGCCTCACGACGGATTGTAGGGCACGGGGCAGTGGGCGCGGGACGGAAGATGGGGACGACGGTGTCGGAGACGAGGAGGCAGTCCGGCGACTGCGGTGATGAGGTCAGGGCGACGGGGTGACTTCGAGGCGAGGTGGCACCGACGATCCGGCGACGACGAGGTTGACGCGGCGCTGGGGCGATGCCGGCGGGCGAGGTCCGGCGACGGGAGGCATGCGGGCGGCGGGCGGTGTTGGCTTGGTGCAGACGTCGAGGTGGCGGGGCGGGGCACGATCGTCGGGGTTGAGGAGCACGCGCCCCCGATACAGATCGTTCTGGGGGGAGGAGACGAGTGAGTGGGGGGTGGCATTGATGGGTTAGGTATTCTGTCGGCGTGGGAATAAGGGGGGCTGTGGGGTGGCCGACTGGGCCGGCCTGGCGGCCCAGAGGTCAACTGGACCGAGGCCCAGTGGGGGGAGGGTCTTTATTTTGCTTTTTCATTGTTCTCTCTGTTCTTGTTTTGTTTATTTTTTTTATAATTATCATTTTCTATTTTATTTTAGTTTTATATATCATAAAAAGTAGTCCCTAGTTTTAGTATTAATAAATATGCTACTCCCACATAAGTTTGGGCAACTAAATAAATTAGTTTAATATCTCTTTATTATAAAAGGCAACTAATTAATTGTTTGGCTATTGTTTTAACTATTTTAGGACATCCAAACACTTGATAAAAATGTGGTTTCTCCAACATGTTTACCTATGCATTATTTGGCACAAACCGAACATTTTAGTTTTAATGTTTCAAAACTTTTGTTGTTTGCCTTGACTTTAAATTTGAAGTTTGAACTGGGTTTTGAACCGATGCGAGTTTATCAACAGTAACCGAGGTGACGTGGCATCATTACCATAGGCTTACTGTAGCTTGATTACCCGGGCGTCACAATTCTCCTCCACTACAAGAAATCTCGTCCCGAGATTTAAGCGGTGGAGTAAGGGGGAAAAGTGCTGGTAGCGAAAAGCTAACGAGTCTTCTCGGTCTTGGCTGCCCTTTTCGAAGAGGTTGATCCCTTTCGTTGAAGTCTTCATTTCTCTGCTTCAAGTTATCGTGATCAAGTCGTCATCCTTCTTCGGGATCTCCATCCTCCTACGAACGCGACCAGGGGGGAATTTTTTTTTGGAAGAACGCATCTCCACAAGGCTGGGCATCTAACGGTGAACTCAATGGGAAATACACTAGGTACGCCACGAGTTGTATTTCAGTGAATTCGTTGAGTGCAATAAACGATGGTACCAAAGTTTCAAAATGGGTAGGCAATCATTCGATGCCTAGACAGAAGCTGGAGTGGGGGCTTGAAAAACGAGAATAACATGGTGTTTGATTCCAGGACGAATAATGGCATAGAATTTAGCTCGTGAATTACTTACGAGCCAAGTGTAAAGGATACTTTAGAATCAAGGTTGTACATAAGAGTTAGGTTTTGATCCAGTGGACCTATATGGGTTATGGGCCCACCATGTGGGTTGAAAATAGGAAGGGTGGTGACATCTTGCACAACCACGACAGGGAGGCATGTCAGTGGATAGCTTGTCAGCTATGTCATCAACGATGTCGGTACCAAGGACGGGGAACGAAGAGAACCATTTTCCCGCTCGTTCAAACGAGGCGGACCAATAGGCAAGGTTCTCGCCCATCGACAGTATCGGAATGTTATCAATAAGAGAATCAAGGTCATACTGACAGAGTTGTACAACGAGGTGTTTACATAAGCAGAGAATTATTACTGCTTAGATTATATGTAGATCAAAGAAAGGTTAAACAAACAAATGGAAAGGAAAATTGTTATTACACACAATTATTAGGAGTATATCCTTCCCATGGACAAGCAGAACATGACATACAGGGTTGGAGAGCAAGTATCCAACCATTCAGATAAAGAGGCAAGGATTAATCAAGATGTTACACATACAACAGTGTTTGGATAACTGACCAAGAAACATTTAGCATCGCGCCTCCAATGTTCTTGTTGATGAGCGGGGTATCTTAGTCATGCTTCGAGGTAGCAATGATATGGTTTTTCAACCAAGGGTCAGACTTTGGGTACACAAATGATCCATCAGGAGCAACTTATAAGATAAGTCTTACAATGTCCTCCTGGAAGAATGTTTATCCTTGCAAAAGAGATTATAATGATAGGTCCTTCAAGGGGTGCTAGACATGACATCATATTACCAAGTCATCAAAGGACCAATATTATAACTCCTGGAAAGTTGTCCCAACCATCATATCTGACCGAGATTCAGATCCGATTGGTGTCATGATACCTACTCAGGATGTTCGAGAAGAAAAGGTGCAACACAAATGACGAAATGGCATTGCAAGATTCTCGGGAATGAACTATGGGAGCGGGTTCCCGAAACAATAGTTCATCATTAAACCAAGGAGAGGATGAGGAGGTGGCTGATGGGCTCAGCGACAATTCATCGAAAATTCCAAACGGATGGATTTCCACAATAATGTGAACAAGAGGATGACACTTATCAATTCAAATGATATAATGTTGTATGCTCGAGGAAAAACATACACCATTAATCATTAGTTGAAAGGTGTGTCCGAATATGACCTTAGGCAGAAAGATCAATGTCAGAGTGACGATTCAATAACCAACAGTCTAAGAACGAACTGTCGATCGTTAACTTCAGAGCAATAGGGTTGCTAGAAGTACAGAACTCAAGTAGCATCTTTAGCATATTGGTATCCCGGTTGAAAACAACATGGGGACCAAGGAAGAATGGTGATGGGGAGTAGTATCACTATACCAAGAATTCTGATGAGGTGGAGCAGTCTCGCAACATTCTTGACATAAAAGATGGTAATACTTCAAGATAGAACATATTACAAGTTGGAGAGTAAGTTTTAATCATAACATGGACAAGCTCGCGATGAAAGGAAGTCAAGGGTGTTGTCGATGATAATAAAAATCATCGAGGGCAAGGAGGGTATTTCTCATCATAAACTCCGTTGACGTCTCAGAGGAAGTCAAAGTGTTGAAGGTGATCACGACACAATTGTCGGGAGGTTCCAAGAGGATGCAATCGAAGATCGGCTGCTTCAAGCAAGGGAATGGCGAAGTGGCAAGTTATTGGATCAATATAAAAGATGCAGGCTCGAATCAAAGTTGCCTTACTGAACAAGCAACCAGATGCTGAAAGCTCGACGTAAGTTGTGCTCAATCTCTGAAGAATTCGTGCACCAAAGAAGTGTTGGGGAACGTAGCATAAATCAAAAAATTTCTACGTCTTCACCAAGATCCATCTATGGAGACATCTAGCAACGAGCAACTGAGAGTGCATCTACATACCGTTATGAAGATTGCGTGCGGAAGCTTTCAACGAAGCAAGGATGAAGTAGTCGTACTCTTCACGTTCTTCGTCACCGATGATCTAGCGCCGAACGGACGGCACCTCCGCGTTCAACACACGTACGGTGCAGCAACGTCACCTCCTTCTTGATCCAGCAAGGGGGGAGGAGAAGTCGTCAGAGATCCGGCAGCACGACGGCGTGATGACGGATGCAGTGGATGTCGCAGCAGGGCTTCGCCGGGCTGCCCTGCGTTGGGAGTATGGGGTCTGACGGGAGGGGGAGATGCGCTAGGGATCAGGTGCGGCTGCCCTCTCCCCCCCCCCCACATATATATAGGGGCCAGGGGGGCGCCAGGACCCCCTGCAGATCCAATCTGCAAGGGGGCGGCGGCCAAGGGGGGGTTCCTTGCCCCCCAAGGCAAGTGGAGCCCCCCCTCCCCTTTAGGGTTGGAACCCTAGGCGCAGGGGAGGTGGGCCCCCTATGGTGGTGCGCCAGCCCAGAGGGCTGGTCACATCCCCTCGTGGCCTAGGGGCCCCACCGGGATGGGTGGCCCCACCCGGTGGACCCCCGGGGCCCCTCCGGTGGTCCCGGGACGCTCCCGGTGACCCCCGGAGATCACCCGTTGGCCGAAACTGGACTTCCCATATATCAATCTTTACCTCCAGACCATTCCGGAACTCCTCGTGACGTCCGGGATCTCATCCGAGACTCCGAACAACATTCGGGTTTCCACGTGCATTAATCTCTACGACCCTAGCGTTACCGAACCTTAAGTGTGTAGACCATACGGGTTCGGGAGACACGTAGACATGACCGAGACCACTCTCCGGTCAATAACCAACAGCGGGATCTGGATACCCATGTTGGTTCCCACGTGTTCCTCGATGATCTTCATCGGATGAACCACTGTGTCAAGGATTCACTCAATCCCGTATGTTATTCCCTTTGTCCATCGGTACGGTACTTGCCCGAGATTCGATCGTCGGTATTCCCAATACCTTGTTCAATCTCGTTATGGCAAGTCTCTTTACTCGATCCGTAATCCATCATCCCGTGACTAACTACTTAGTCACATTGAGCTCATTATGATGATGTATTACCGAGTGGGCCCAGAGGTACCTCTCCGTCATACGGAGTGACAATATCCCAGTCTCGGTTCGTACCAACTCAACAGACACTTTCGGAGATACCCGATGTGTACCTTTATAGCCACCCAGTTACGTTGTGACGGTTGGCACACCCAAAGTACTCCTACGGTATCCGGGAGTTGTACAACCTCATGGTCTAAGGAATAAATACTTGACACCGAAAAGCTTATGCATTACGAACTATACGATCTCGTGTTATGCTCAAGTTTGGGTCTTGTCCATCACATCATTCTCCTAATGATGTGATCCCGTTATCACTGACATCTCATGTCCATGGTCAGGAAACCGTGACCATCTGTTGATCAACGAGCTGGTTACTAGAGGCCTACCAGGGACTCATTGTGGTCTATGTATTCACACATGTATCGCTGTTTCCGTACAATACAATTCAAGCATGAATAACAGACGATTATCATGAACAAGGAGATATAATAATAATACTTTTATTATTGCCTCTAGGGCATATCTCCAACAGTCTCCCACTTGCACTAGAGTCAATAATCTAGTTACATTGTGATGAATCGAACACCCATAGAGTTCTGGTGTTGATCATGTTTTGCTCGTGAAAGAGGTTTAGTCAACGGGTCTGCGACATTCAGATCCGTATGCACTTTACAAATATCTATGTCTCCATCCTGAACATAATTCCGGATGGAGTTGAAACGGCGCTTGATGTGCTTGGTCTTCTTGTGAAACCTGGGCTCCTTGGTAATAGCAATAGCACCAGTGTTGTCACAGAAGAGAGTCATCGGGCTTGACGCGTTTGGAATGACTCCTAGGTCGGTGATGAACTCCTTCATCCAGACTCCTTCCTGCGCTGCTTCAGAAGCAGCTATGTACTCCGCTTCACATGTAGATGCTGCCACCACGCTTTGCTTGCAACTGCACCAGCTGACTGCCCCTCCATTCAAAATATACACGTATCCGGTTTGTGACTTAGAGTCATCCAGATCTGTGTCGAAGCTAGCATCGACGTAACCCTTTACGACGAGCTCTTCGTCACCTCCATAAACGAGAAACATATCCTTAGTCCTTTTCAGGTACTTCAGGATGTTCTTGACCGCTGTCCAGTGTTCCGTACAGGGATCACTTTGGTACCTCCCTACCAAACTTATGGCAAGGTTCACATCAGGTCTGGTACACAGCATGGCATACATGATAGAACCTATTGCCGAGGCATAGGGAATGACACTCATCTTTTCTCTATCTTCTGCCGTGGTCGGCAACTGAGCCTTGCTCAATCTCATACCTTGCAAAACAGGCAAGAATCCTTTCTTTGACTGATCCATATTGAACTTCTTCAATATTTTGTCAAGGTATGTACTTTGTGAAAGACCAATGAGGCGTCTCGATCTATCTCTATAGATTTTGATGCCTAATATGTAAGCACCTTCTCCAAGGTCCTTCATTGAAAAACTTTTATTCAAGTAGGCCTTTACATTTTCCAAGAATTCTATATCATTTCCCATCAGCAATATGTCATCCACATATAATATGATAAATGCTACAGAGCTCCCACTCACTTTCTTGTAAATACAGGCTTCTCCATAAGTCTGTATAAAGCCAAACGCTTTGATCACCTCATCAAAGCGAATATTCCAACTCCGAGATGCTTGCACCAGCCCGTAAATCGAGCGCTGGAGCTTGCATACCTTGTTAGCGTTCTCTGGATCGACAAAACCTTCCGGTTGCATCATATACAACTCTTCCTTGAGGAAGCCATTAAGGAATGATGTTTTGACGTCCATTTGCCATATCTCATAATCATAGAATGCGGCAATAGCTAACATGATTCTGACTGACTTCAGCATCGCTACGGGAGAGAAAGTCTCATCGTAGTCAATCCCTTGAACTTGTCGATAACCCTTAGCGACAAGCCGAGCTTTATAGATGGTCACATTACCATCCGCGTCTGTCTTCTTCTTAAATATCCATTTGTTTTCTATGGCGTGCCTATCATCAGGCAATTCCACCAAAGTCCATACTTTGTTTTCATACATGGATTCTATCTCGGATTTCATGGCTCCAAGCCATTTATTGGAATCTGGGCCCGCCATCGCTTCTTCATAGTTCGAAGGTTCACCGTTGTCTAACAACATGATTTCCAGTATAGGGTTGCCGTACCACTCTGGTGCGGAACGTACCCTTGTGGACCTTCGAAGTTCAGTAGTAACTTGATATGTATCTTCATGATCATTATCATTATCTTCCTCCCTTGTCGGTGCAGGCACCTCAGGAACAGTTTCCTGCGCTGCGCTACTTTCCGGTACAGGAGTGGTGACTATCACCTCATCAAGTTCTACTTTCCTCCCACTCACTTCTTTCGAGAGAAACTCTTTCTCCAGAAAGCATCCATTCTTGGCAACAAAGACTTTGCCTTCGGATCTGTGGTAGAAGGTGTACCCAATAGTTTCCTTTGGGTATCCTATGAAGATGCATTTCTCCGATTTGGGTTCGAGCTTTTCAGGTTGAAGTTTCTTGACATAAGCATCGCAACTCCAAACTTTCAGAAACGACAGCTTCGGTTTCTTGCCAAACCAAAGTTCATACGGAGTCGTCTCAACGGATTTTGACGGAGCCCTATTTAAAGTGAATGCGGCAGTCTCTAAAGCATAACCCCAAAAAGATAACGGTAAATCGGTGAGGGACATCATAGATCGCACCATGTCCAACAGAGAACGATTTCGACGTTCGGACACACCGTTACGTTGAGGTGTTCCGGGCGGTGTCAATTGTGAAACAATTCCACAGCTTCTAAGGTGTGTGCCAAATTCATGACTTAAATATTCACCCCCACGATCCGATCGCAAGAACTTTATTTTTCTGTCACGTTGATTCTCAACCTCATTCTGAAATTCCTTGAACTTTTCAAAGGTCTCAGACTTGTGTTTCATCAAATAGATATACCCGTATCTACTCAAGTCATCCGTGAGGGTGAGAACATAACGGTAGCCTCCGCGAGCCTCAACACTCATTGGACCGCACACATCGGTATGTATGATTTCCAACAAGTTGGTTGCTCGCTCCATTGTTCCGGAGAACGGAGTCTTGGTCATCTTGCCCAAGAGGCATGGTTCGCACGTGTCAAATGATTCATAATCAAGAGACTCTAGAAGTCCATCCGAATGGAGATTCTTCATACGTTTGACACCAATATGACCAAGGCGGCAATGCCACAAGTATGTGGGACTATCATTATCAACTTTACATCTTTTGGCATCTACACTATGAATATGTGTATCACTACGTTCGAGATTCATCAAAAATAAACCATTGACCAGCGGGGCATGACCATAAAACATATCTCTCAAATAAATAGAACAACCATTATTCTCCGATTTGAAAGAATATCCATCTCGCATAAGACGAGATCCAGAAACAATGTTCATGCTCAAAGCTGGTACTAAATAACAATTATTCAGGTTCAAAACTAATCCCGAGGGTAGATGTAGAGGTAGCGTGCCGACGGCGATCACATCGACCTTGGAACCATTCCCGACGCGCATCGTCACCTCATCCTTCGCCAGTCTCCGTTTATTCCGCAGCTCCCGTTTTGAGTTACAAATGTGAGCAACTGCACCGGTATCGAATACCCAGGAGCTACTACGAGTGCTGGTAAGGTACACATCAATAACATGTATATCATATATACCTTTGACGTTGCCGGCCTTCTTGTCTGCTAAGTATTTGGGGCAGTTCCGCTTCCAGTGACCCGTTCCCTTGCAATAAAAGCACTCTGTTTCAGGCTTGGGTCCATACTTTGGCTTCTTCCCGGCAACAGGCTTGCCAGGCGCGGCAACTTGCTTGCCGTCCTTCTTGAAGTTCTTCTTACCCTTGCCTTTCTTGAACTTAGTGGTTTTATTGACCATCAACACTTGATGTTCTTTCTTGATGTCAACCTCCGCTGATTTCAGCATCGAATACACCTCGGGAATGGACTTCTCCATCCCCTGCATATTGAAGTTCAGCACGAAGCTCTTGAAGCTTGGTGGGAGCGACTGGAGGATTCTGTCAACGACCGCTTCATCTGGGAGATTCATTCCCAGCTGAGACAAGCGGTTGTGCAATCCTGAAATCTTGAGGATGTGCTCACTGACAGAACTGTTCTCCTCCATCTTACAGCTGTAGAATGCGTCGGAGACATCATATCTCTCGACTCGGGCATGAGCTTGGAAAACCATTTTCAGCTCTTCGAACATCTCATATGCTCCATGGTCCTCAAAACGCTTTTGGAGCCCCGATTCTAAACTGTAAAGCATGCCGCACTGAACCAGGGAGTAATCATCACTACGCGACTGCCAGGCGTTCAAAACGTCTTGGGTCGCCGGGAGAGCGGGTGCATCACCTAGCGGTGCTTCTAGGACATAAGTTCTCTTGGCAGCTATGAGGATAATCCTCAGGTTACGGACCCAATCCGTATAGTTGCTACCAACGTCTTTCAGCTTGGTTTTCTCTAGGAACGCGTTGAAGTTGAGGGAAACCTGAGCGTGGGCCATTTGATCTTCAAGAGATATTGTAAAGAATTTAGACTAAGTTCATGATAACTAAGTTCATCTTAATCAAATTATAATGAACTCCCACTCAGAATGACATCTCTCTAGTCATCTAAGTGATACACGATCCGAATCGAGTAGTCCGTGTCCGATCATCACGTGAGACGGACTAGTCAAAAACGGTGAACATCTTCATGTTGATCGTATCTTCTATACGACTCGTGTTCGACCTTTCGGTCTTCCGTGTTCCGAGGCCATGTATGTACATGCTAGGCTCGTCAAGTGAACCCTAAGTGTATCGCGTGTGTAAATCTGTCTTACACCCGTTGTATGTGAACGTTAGAACCTATCACACCCGATCATCACGTGGTGCTTCGGAGCAACGAACTTTAGCAACGGTGCACAGTTAGGGGAAACACATTACTTGAAATTTTAGTGAGAGATCATCTTATTTACTACCGTCGTTCTAAGTAAACAAGATGCAAAAAACATGATAAACATCACATGCAATCAATTAAAGTGACATGATATGGCCAATATCATCTTGCTCATTGGATCTCCATCTTCGGGGCACCATGATCATCTTGTCACCGGCTCGACACCATGATCTTCATCATCATGATCTCCATCATCGTGTCTTGAAGAAGTCGTCACGCCAACTATTACTTCTACTACTATAGCTAACGTTTAGCAACGAAGTAAAGTAATTACATGGCGTTATTCAGTGACACGCAGGTCATACAATAATAAAGACAACTCCTATGGCTCCTGCCGGTTGTCAAGTTCATCGACATGCAAGTCGTGATTCCCTATTACAAAAACATGATCAATCTCATACATCACATATATCATTCATCACATCTTCGCTCTTGGCCATACCACGTCACATAACACATGCTGCAAAAACAAGTTAGACGTCCTCTAATTGTTGTTGAAAGTTTTACGTGGCTTCTATAGGATTTCTAGCAAGAACGTTTCTTACCTACGCCAAAACCACAACGTGATTTGTCAACTTCTATTTACCCTTCATAAGGACC
The DNA here is from genome assembly GCA_902687465.1 of Secale cereale. NCBI lineage: Eukaryota > Viridiplantae > Streptophyta > Magnoliopsida > Poales > Poaceae > Secale > Secale cereale. The sequence continues at coordinate 501,860,536 of LR738710.1, forward strand.
CTTTTCATCGAATCCGATCCGACTAAAGTAGGAGAGACAGACACCCGCCAGCCACCTTATGCATCTAGTGCATGTCTGTCGGTGGAACCAGTCTCACGTAAGCGTACGTGTAAGGTCGGTCCGGGCCGCTTCATCCCACAATACCGCCGAATCAAGATTGACTAGTAACGGTAAGAAAGTTGAACAAGATCATACGCCCACAACTGCTTTGTGTTCTACTCGTGCCAAGATGCTACGCATAAAACCTAGGCTCAGATGCCACTGTTGGGGAACGTAGCATAAATCAAAAAAATTCTACGTCTTCACCAAGATCCATCTATGGAGACATCTAGCAACGAGCAACTGAGAGTGCATCTACATACCGTTATGAAGATTGCGTGCGGAAGCTTTCAACGAAGCAAGGATGAAGTAGTCGTACTCTTCACGTTCTTCGTCACCGATGATCTAGCGCCGAACGGACGGCACCTCCGCGTTCAACACACGTACGGTGCAGCAACGTCACCTCCTTCTTGATCCAGCAAGGGGGGAGGAGAAGTCGTCAGAGATCCGGCAGCACGACGGCGTGATGACGGATGCAGTGGATGTCGCAGCAGGGCTTCGCCGGGCTGCCCTGCGTTGGGAGTATGGGGTGTGACGGAAGGGGGAGAGGCGCCAGGGATCAGGTGCGGCTGCCCTCTCCCCCCCCCCACATATATATATAGGGGCCAGGGGGGGCGCCAGGACCCCCTGCAGATCCAATCTGCAAGGGGGCGGCGACCAAGGGGGGGTTCCTTGCCCCCCAAGGCAAGTGGAGCCCCCCCTTCCCTTTAGGGTTGGAACACTAGGCGCAGGGGAGGTGGGCCCCCTATGGTGGTGCGCCAGCCCAGAGGGCTGGTCACATCCCCTCGTGGCCTAGGGGCCCCATCGGGATGGGTGGCCCCACCCGGTGGACCCCCGGGGCCCCTCCGGTGGTCCCGGGACGCTCCCGGTGACCCCCGGAGATCACCCGTTGGCCGAAACTGGACTTCCCATATATCAATCTTTACCTCCGGACCATTCCGGAACTCCTCGTGACGTCCGGGATCTCATCCGGGACTCCGAACAACATTCGGGTTTCCACGTGCATTAATCTCTACGACCCTAGCGTTACCGAACCTTAAGTGTGTAGACCCTACGGGTTCGGGAGACACGTAGACATGACCGAGACCACTCTCCGGTCAATAACCAACAGCGGGATCTGGATACCCATGTTGGTTCCCACGTGTTCCTCGATGATCTTCATCGGATGAACCACTGTGTCAAGGATTCACTCAATCCCGTATGTTATTCCCTTTGTCCATCGGTACGGTACTTGCCCGAGATTCGATCGTCGGTATTCCCAATACCTTGTTCAATATCGTTATGGCAAGTCTCTTTACTCGATCCGTAATCCATCATCCCGTGACTAACTACTTAGTCACATTGAGCTCATTATGATGATGTATTACCGAGTGGGCCCAGAGGTACCTCTCCGTCATACGGAGTGACAATATCCCAGTCTCGGTTCGTACCAACTCAACGGACACTTTCGGAGATACCCGATGTGTACCTTTATAGCCACCCAGTTACGTTGTGACGGTTGGCACACCCAAAGTACTCCTACGGTATCCGGGAGTTGTACAACCTCATGGTCTAAGGAATAAATACTTGACACCGAAAAGCTTATGCATTACGAACTATACGATCTCGTGTTATGCTCAAGTTTGGGTCTTGTCCATCACATCATTCTCCTAATGATGTGATCCCGTTATCACTGACATGTCATGTCCATGGTCAGGAAACCGTGACCATCTGTTGATCAACGAGCTGGTTACTAGAGGCCTACCAGGGACTCATTGTGGTCTATGTATTCACACATGTATCGCTGTTTCCGTACAATACAATTCAAGCATGAATAACAGACGATTATCATGAACAAGGAGATATAATAATAATACTTTTATTATTGCCTCTAGGGCATATCTCCAACAAGAAGGACGAGGTAGCACAGTCAAAGATAGCTAGACAAGGGATGTACCAGATAGTCTAGGAATAAACCAGATTGAGTTTAAAAATTTCCCAGTAACATCTACTAGGGTGTTGAATTTTTAGAGCAGATTTGATTTACTAAATGGTGTCCTCGGTTGATGGCAACCTAGAACCCGTAGAGTGATTACGACAAGCAAAGGTATTACTTCATTAAAGGTTCAAAAGGTGTAGTGCAAAGGCATGATATCCTCGAGATATCAGAGGGTAAAACTCGAAGGTAGAACACGATAGAAGTTGAACTAGGTCATTGACCTATGACAGTAGATGCTTTAACCTTGTCAAAAATTGACGAGGCCTGGAATGAATTTATTCCAGATATTTTGAATAAGGACAGCATGGTCGGAACCATAACTGCAAGGGATCAAATTTATTGACACCGAAAGAATCATACAGTTGGATAATTATTTTGCAAGAAGCTTCCGAGACGGTCTACATCATTTTCATGGGCATGAACACAAAGTTCAAGGTCGAGTCCCACTTATTCAATGCATATCATTTCATTCACCTCTCGCTTTGATAAAACTGTAGTGTTAGAATTTTATCAGGTAGAACACCAAAAGAGTATGACTTGTGAAAACTTTCGGGTTCTCATGGGTTAGGGGAAGGCATAGGTTCAACCCATCGGGCATCTTAGTAACATATACCACAAGTTTCAAAAGTAAAAACATGAGCTCGAAAGCAGAGCATGGTTGGTCAAGCAGAGGATATAATTTACCAAAGGCATTATGTATCATGGGAAGAACTCACAAGGTGATTGAATATGAAGGACACTGTCGGATAACAATCCAACAATAGATCGGGAAATCCACAACGGAGCTGATGTGAGTATCGATACTCACTTAGAGGAAGAAAGAATGCAGAGGCATCAGATTCAAGAATCACCTTATTAGTCTGATGCTTGAAATAGAAAGAAATTATGGTTTCCAAAAGGAAGGATCAAAAGCAGACGCTCTGATCAAGGATGGATAAGTTGAAAACACTTAGTTGGACAATCAATAAAGGTTTGAATTTCCGAGAACCAACTCATGTCCGGAATGACGTCTGAGTCGGAAAGATAATTTTATAAAGGATAACTTGATGACTGCGTGCATACGCACACATTGAATCAATAGGCTCAAAATGGCTAAGACAAGGGATGTTAACGAAGACTACTAGTCATATGGAATTAACCATAATGCAAGCAGGCAAGAATTACAGGAGTAACAGGCTGCAGAGGATTTGCGAAAGATCAAAAGGTATCCCGATGAACTTTGTGAGACACATAAACAATCGAGAAGAACGGGTCCTCGATAATTGTGAGGAAATAACCGTAAGGGTTTTCATGTGACATAAAGCTGCAAGACAGTAAACTCAAAGGATTCTCGAGACAACGGAGAATATTTCGAGGCATCTTGTAACGACAAGAGCGACGAGGAATGATCATGAGAATGACGAGTACAAGCAGATATCCATAGGGATATATCATTGGCAGTGAATTGCAAAGGCGATGAGCACAAGGGCCTCGGGAAAATATCGAGAGATATCCTTAGAATCTTCTGACGAAGCAGGCGACCTTCCGTAATGAGGGCTCTTCGGGAGAAATAGTTGCGAGAACCTAGAGTCAGAGTTAATAAAATCTTTTAACCCGAATAGAAGAGAGATCAGAGTCCCAGAGTATAGACGAGGAATAAAAGATCCTAATACCACCCAATGGCGACGTGGGCCCGTAAACCACACAGCCAAGTTAGTAAAATGTTTTTCAACGACTAGACTCAACTTCGGCCAAGGAGTTGGAAAGGGGGATTCCTACAGGCAGTCGGCTCTGATACCAACTTGTGACGCCCCCGATTTGTCCGTACACTAATCATGCATGCAAATGTGTACGACCAAGATCAGGGACTCACTGGAAGATATCACAACACAACTCTAGACACAAATTAAAATAATACAAGATTTATATTACAAGCCAGGGGCCTCGACGGCTCGAATAGATAAGCTCGAAAACACAAGAGACAGCGGAAGCAATAATATCTGAGTACAGACATAAGTTAAACAAGTTTGCCTTAAGAAGGCTAGCACAAAAGTAACAACGATCGAAAAGGCAAGGCCTCTTGCCTAGGACCTCCTAACTACTCCTCGAAGCCGAACTCCATGTAGAAACATCATCGGGATCCTCTGGTTCCTGGGCTCCACCATCTGGTTGCGTCATCCGAGAAGAAGGGACAAAAGGGGAAAAGGGGGAGAAAAGCAACCGTGACTACTCATCCAAAGTACTCGCAAGCAAGGATCTACACTACATATGCAATGATATATGTGTAAAGGGGTAATATATGTGGACTGAACTGCAGAAAGCAGAATAAGAGGGGGATAGCTAATACAATCGAAGACTACGCTTCTCGTAACCTCCATCTTGCAGCAGAAGATGAGGGTAGCTGGAAAGTAACAAGTATCCTCGCTTCTCACAGCCTCCGTCTTGCAGCAGTAGAAGGGAGTAGATGGTAAGTTCACCAAGTAACATCGTATAGCATAAACCTACTCGGCGATCCTCCCGCACATCACCCTGTGAGAGAGCAATCACCAAGTTGTATCTGGCGCTGGTAAGGGTGTGTTTTGTTAAGTATCCGGTTCTAGTTGTCATGAGGTCGGAATACAACTCCGGGTCGTCCTTTTACCGAGGGACACGGCTATTCGAATAGATTAACTTCCCTACAGGGGTGCACCACGTAACCCAGCACGCTTGATCCCATTTGGCCGGACACACTTTCCAGGGTCATGCCCGGCCTCGGAAGATCAACACGTCGCAGCCCTACCTAAGCACAACAGAGAGGTCAGCACGCCGGTCTAAGTCCTAAGCACACAGGGGTCTGGGCCCATCACCCAATGCACACATGTATGTTGCGAGGGCGGCCGGTGAGCAGACCTAGCAACCTCCATTACTAAGGAAGTTACGTTACGCGGTCCAACCCGGCGCGCGCCGCTAAGCCGCTGACGTCAAGAAGGCTTCGGCTGATACCACGACGTCGAGTGCCCATAACTGTTCCCATGCAGCTAGTTAGTGCGTAAAGGCCAACGGCCAGACTCAGATCAAATATTCAAACTCGTTAAGCGTGTTATTATGGAATAACCGCGGACAACGACCAGGGCCTGACCACCTCTCGACTGGGTGTCTCAACCTGCCCTGTCGCTCCGCCACAAAGATCCACACAGAGGGTCGTCGGGAAAGTATGTCCTTTCAGCCCCCAATCCGTGAATATACCGCGGGTACTCAACGAGCCGACCCGACTTTAGTCACAACATGTATCATGTAAATGTGTATGTAGAATATACCCGTGATCACCCCCAAGTGATCGCGGCCCGATAGAATAGCAGGGCAGACGGACAAGGGTGTAGGGCCACTGATGGAATACTAGCATCCTATACTAAGCACTTAGGATTGCAGGTAAAGTATCAACAGTGATAGCAACAATGACAGGCTATGCAGCAGAATAGGATTATCGAAAGCAGTAACATGCTACACTACTCTAATGCAAGCAGTAGAGAGAAGAATATGCGATATCAGGTTGATCAACGGGGGGGGCTTGCCTGGAAGCTCTGCAGATGAAAGGAATCTTCGGAGGCATAGCCATAGTCAAACACCGAAGCATCAATGGTCTCGGGGTCTATCACGGTATCGGAGTCTACCGAAAAGAAGCAACGAAGGGGAAACAAATAAATAACAGAGCAAACAATAGCATCACAAAATATAACAAGGCAAAACGTGGCGCCAGGCGTGAGCTAACGCAGGGATAGGTGATACCGGGGAAGGGGGGAAACATCCGGGAAAGTATTCCCGGTGTTTGACGTTTTCGGACAGACGAAACGGAGGGGAATGTTGCATGTTTGCTATGATAGGGATGTGTGGCCGGCAAACAGACCGCGTATTCGGATTCGTCTCGTTGTTCTGAGTAATTTTCGTATATAAAGTATTTTCATCCGAGTTACGGATTATTTTATATTAATTTTTAAAGTTTGAAATCATCTTTAGAATTAACAGGTTTAATTTAATTATAAATTATAATTATGACATCAGCGTGATGTCAGCATGATGTTAGCAGTCAACCGTCTGTTGACTGGGTCAATAGACGTGTGGGTCCCATGCGTCATTGTCTCAAATACACTAACAGTTTGTTAGTGTTAAGTAACATATTTATTGGGTTAGTTAATCGAGATTAATTAACTTAATTAACTCATTAGTTAATTAATTAATTACTAATTTATTTATATTAATATATTTTTAAATATATTTTTTTCTTCTTTTAAAAAAATCATTCTAGGGCCTGGGGCCCCAGTGTCATTGGCTCATGGCCCTATCGGGTCAGGGCACTGGGGGTAAACCCGAATGGGCGGAGCCCCCGTGGGTGCGGGCGACAGCGCCCATCGGAGCGGAGGGGTGAGGCAAGAGGAGGCGCTTGGCGTGGCTCTGCGGCGACGGGCATGGGCGTCGCCCCTCCAGGCCAACTGCGAGGCGCGGCGCCGACGGCCAGGCGCACGGCCGGAGGCGGCGACCGGCCCAGCGAGCAATGGTAGGAGGCGGGGGAGGCCAGCGGCGGTTGTAGCCGGGAAAAGGACAGGCGGAGGTGGTCACGGCTGCCGCGAGCGCCTGGGCTACGGCGAGCGCAGCCACGACGAGTCGGGAGCGGGGCTGCGCATTGGATCGGCTAAGCGCGACCGGCAGAGGGTGCCGGCGGGCAGCGGAGCTTCGGCCGTGCGATGTGGAGAGCAGGGGAGGGTGCGCGACGGGCGGGAGCGAGGCAGAGGAGAAGGAGTGGGCCTCACGACGGATTGTAGGGCACGGGGCAGTGGGCGCGGGGCGGAAGATGGGGACGACGGTGTCGGAGACGAGGAGGCAGTCCGGCGACTGTGGTGATGAGGTCAGGGCGACGGGGTGACTTCGGGGCGAGGTGGCACCGGTGATCCGGCGACGACGAGGTTGACGCGGCGCTGGGGCGATGCCGGCGGGCGAGGTCCGACGACGGGAGGCCTGCGGGCGGCGGGCGGCGTTGGCTTGGTGCAGACGTCGAGGTGGCGGGGCGGGGCACGATCGTTGGGGTCGAGGGGCGCGCGCCCCCGATCCAGATCGTGCTG
>LR738710.1:501867732-501898968 GCA_902687465.1 Secale cereale
GGTATTCTATCGGCGTGGGGATAAGGGGGGTTGTGGGGTGGCCGACTGGGCCGGCCTGGCGGCCCAGAGGTCAACTGGACCGAGGCCAAGTGGGGGGAGGGTCTTTATTTTTATTTTTCATTGTTCTGTCTGTTCTTGTTTATTTTATTTTTTATAATTATCATTTTCTATTTTATTTTAGTTTTATATATCATAAAAAGTAGTCCCTAGTTTTAGTGTTACTAAATATGCTACTCCCACATAAGTTTGGGCAACTAAATAAATTAGTTTAATATATCTTTATTGTAAAAGGCAACTAATTAATTGTTTGGCTATTGTTTTAACTATTTTAGGACATCCAAACACTTGATAAAAATGTGGTTTCTCCAACATGTTTACCTATGCATTATTTGGCACAAACCGTACATTTTAGTTTTAATGTTTCAAAACTTTTGTTGTTTGCCTTGACTTTAAATTTGAAGTTTGAACTGGGTTTCGAACCGATGCGAGTTTATCAACAGTTACCGAGGTGACGTGGCATCATTACCATAGGCTTACTGTAGCTTGATTACCCGGGCGTCACACCTCTCTCACAAATTTTTTTTAACTTTCTCTGACGGAGAACTTGAACTTATAACAACAAAACTTTTAGCCTTTGCTTTTTTAATACAAAATGCACACCGTGTAGTATGTGAACCTCTGGTGGTTATCAATCTGAACTTCTCTCGATTACGAGAAAATGTGTGAGTTTTTTACGATTTTTAAGCTGAATTTCTTAATCCTTTTTATGAATTTTGAAGCTCTTTATTTCTAAAAGTTGAACTTCTTGTTATTTTATTTTTGAACTTCTTGTTTCCAATCTTTAATAACGAGGAAAATATGAGTTTTCTATAATCATCGAACTTCTCCATCTTTTTAATATGGACTTCCTGGTTTTATTTCCTAATCCTTTTTATGAAATTTTGAAGCATTCTATTTTTAAAATTTGAACGTCTTATTATTTAATTTTTGAACTTCTTGTTTCCATTCTTTAATAACGAGGAGAATCTGAGTTTCAATATGCACACCGTGTAGTACGCTCTTCTATTTAAACATGATTTTTTTTAAACGGTGGTAGGTTGTTTTTATTTCTTTAATAAGCATCACACTTTCCTATTTTAAAATTTGAACTTCATAGTTTTTTTTGTGTACTCCTATATTTTTATTTTTGGATACCCAATGTGTGTATTTTGCCATAAGCGAACATTTTGAACTATCCGAGAGAGAGAGAGAGAGAGAGAGAGAGAGAATATGAACTTCGCATCGACATTTTTTTGCCTTCAAGAAATGCTCTCTTTTTTTGCTTTTTAATTTTGAACTTTTGTGCGCTATTTTTGGTAACAATTTCATGAAGGAAAGCACCAACATAATTTGTGTGTGTAAGAGAAACTAGTTAGGGAGACCGACCAACACATGATACCCTTTTTATTGTAAAGAGCAGAAAATACTTTTTTATCATGTCTTTCCAATTTGAACCTCAATAAAAAATATTGTATTCAATGTATTTTTTTAGTGTTTCCATATTGGTTGAACTCGTTGATTTCTCAAAATTGTACTTCCTATTTTTTTACTCCATGAACACAAAAAACTAACACGATAAAACTAATATGGAAAACAAACATGACAAAAATTAGTTTTTTTAATTCAGTGTAATCCGCGCGCCTACACACACACACAACACATCCACAATTTCTTTTTTGACTAACATGAAATGAAAACAGTTTTTAGTCTCACGGGAATATTGGCGACACACATGGCTAATTTCTTTTGTGTCTTTGCAGCAAATAGAAAACATGTGATCCGAAAACTCTCTTACGCTTGACTTTCAATTATCACCATGCATTTCTAGCCACCTGCGGTTGTGTTTTCGCTGCTATTATTACTCGACCTTCCATGAAAATTTTAGTCGTGCTGCCATGGATGCTCTACAGCCACGCGATGGTGAGCAACAGAAGCATCAGCGGCAGTCGAACTCGCTGGTCGACAAGCTCACCGGAGTTGTGCTCAGCAGATGGAAGAGGGAACGAGAGGAAGGAGGCCATTATCTACGCGCTTTGCTCGAGGATGAAGGAGCTCAACGGAGTAACACCACTCCCACGCGTGAGGATCCGTCAGATCTAGCGGGTTGTGACTGTTGGAGGCGGCTAGAGACTGGCTGTGCTCGAGGAAGGAGTTTCGGGAGAAGCACCACCTCCCCGCATGAGCTAGCGGTGGACTACAATGGAAGCTAGCAGCGGACGGTGGCAGCCATACCATGCACCTGCAGCAAAAGTATAGAAGTTCAGAGGATGTTCTATTCCCTGTTAGTAGTAGCAAAAATTCACAAACCAAACATACAACAAGAAAGGAATACCTCATCGGAAAAAATTAAGCTAACTTTTAGCACCGCATCTCATGGCCGTGGTCGTGGCAATCCTAGGGTTGCTTGTAGCAGCGGCGGATGAGGCAGCGTCGTTTGGGGGATGCCACGAAGAAAAATTAATGATATCAGCAAAGAAAGATTGGATAAATTAAGGTATGTCATTTAGGAACATGAATGCAAGTTTGTTTTTTCGTAATTGCTCTAACAAAATCAATTTCATCATTTCTGGTACCTAATTTTTGTAATGCGGGTTGAGTTTTCAGTAACCATCCAAGAAACAAAGTAGTACCTCAATTCTCTGTAGCTTAAATTCCACAAATCACCAATCCCTATTTCCAGTGCAAGTGCACATTTTTCGATTGAGACATAAAAAACTCATTTTTAAACCTGAAAGTGGAGAGGGAAATAAGACAAACGGTTCTATATGAAGTGCAAACATATCTGAACCACTACTGGCTAGTGAACAAGCATATGGCCATGAAGAATTAACAGTTGATCAAACAATGACATGCTCTACTTGCTATGTTTCACTCCTCTGATAGTAAGTACGCAACAGTACAAGATGAATACAGAGCGAAGAATAATACATCAGTTTGTAACAAACAAGAAGTAATTCACCTCCTCCTTCTATGGTATCCATGGACGGATGTTTTAACTGCTCTATTGGCGATGTTGTGACTGTTTGTGCCAGCGGTCGCCCTTTCTTTCGGGAGCGAGGAGCTGCACTTTTAGGGTTGCGGCAGCATGATACAGGCACGGCAGAGATGAACGGCGTGATGTGGTGGCGACGAACTGCATGGCGTTGGAGCTCCAGTGGGAGGAGGCGGATGGGGAGGCAAGCGAGTTGCATCTAGGATCCACGACGCCCAGCAAAGCAGGGGTAGTGCGACACCACAGCGGCGGTCGGATGTTGACGGAGTGCCTAACCGAGAGCGCACGCAACAGAGGCCCCTTGATTGGGGCGACCTGAGACAATTCGACGGATCTCCAGCTGCTAGCGGTGGAACGGGGAGGGGCCGGCGAATCTCACTGGATCCGTAGCCGGGGCAATGCGTCCGTAGAGTGCTGGCGGTGGCCTGGGGACGCAATCCTAGCCGGGATCCGGAGAAGATGTGCGGCGGCGGCGCAGGTTGGTGGTGGGGCAGGGCGGCGGCGGCGTCTTTGGTTGGGAGCGGGGCGGGGCGGTGACGTTTTCTCTGATTGGGGCGGGGTGGGGATTGGATCGAGTCAAGATGGTGGGCAGTTCAGGGGATCGTGGGTGGTCTTTTTTTTTGGCTATCGGCTCGGGGGAGTTCGGGAGCATCCGGTCGACGCCTATATATATATATATATATGGCGCGTTGTGATCAGAATAACTATTCGCCGGCCCCTCCCTGTTCCACCGCTATATATATATATATATATATATATATATATATATTCTCATAACATTATGAGAATAATATTCTCATAACACTTCTGAACTGCACGCATAATGTGAGGGCACTGCATAGATACTGCAACACAAAGTCTAGTGAACTTCATGTTTGAAAAAATTATACGTGTTGTTTTTTGTGTGCCTTTTTTGCTCTAGTTTTTTAACCGTTTATCGGAATTATGCGTGTAATATACCGTTGAAAATCTATGGAGTAGACGCAACTTTGCCATGTTGAACACTTTTCAAAATTCATCATAGTTTAAGAGCAGTTTTGAAAATCGTGCGGCTCACAACGAATGGCAGCGAGCTTTTTTTTGCGTTTTCTTCTAAACCGCTCGCTGGAATGAACCAAATGATATATCGTTGGATAGATATCGTCGAGGCGCATCTTTTTCATATCTATTGTTTTTTCTAATTCGCTACGATTCAAGAGCAGTTTTGAAGCGGAACACTACCAAAAATGAACCTCACGATTTGCTGTTGTCTTTTTTCGTACTAATTAATTTTTTACATGCGTAGACCGGGCGAGTGGACCACATGGACTGAGAAAGCGAACCACATGCAATGAGAAGTGAGCTGCTTTCCAAGCTGTGGGAGAACAAAGTGAGCTTCAAAACATACATATCCATTCATTATTTCTAAACAGCTATCCAGTACATAGCTGAATCAACGACGCAGTACCCAACTGAACTGCACTAGCCAAAGACTTGCTTATATAAAATTACCATCAATTCTTACTACAAAATGAACTTCAAATGCACTAGGCAGTACCCTTTCTCTCTGCGTTTCTCACAAACAACAAAATGAACTTCAAATGAACAACGACATTATCTTTCTTTTCTTTACTGAGTGCACTGCAGTTGATTCCTAGAAACAAATTATAAATGAGTGAGCTGCAAAACGACGCATGTCGGTGATGGTGTACTGAAGTATGGCCATCATGTTTTTGTGGGCGACGGTGTACTGCAGTATGGTCATCATGTCTTGTTGGAACTCCGCTACCGCTAAACTTTTGACGCTGGTGCAAGGACGATGAGCGGGAGAGACTGGGTTCGCCGGATAGCATGACCAAACTACAGCACCTCGCTGCAAAAAAGAGAGCCACATGTCGTGCACCACTGAACTGCATGCCTGACATAAGCTTGCGCCGGACATCCTGGGAGGCCGCGAAGGCGGAGGCAGGGCCCGGGTCACCGGGATAGGCGGCGAAGTTGGAGGCAGGGCCCGGGCCGCCTTGGTCGGCGCCTAAGGCGAAGGAAGAGAGCGGGCCGCCGTGGTCGGTGCCGAAGGCGAAGGCAGAGAGCGGGCCGCTGTGGTCGACGCCGAAGGTCGACGCAGGGCGCGGCTCCCCGTGGTAGGCCGCGAAGGACGAAGCAGGGCGCGGGTCGAGGTGGTAGGCGCCGAAGGCGGGAGCAGGGCGCGGCTCCCCGTGGTAGGCCGCGAAGGACGAAGCAGGGCGCGGGTCGATGTAGGATCGAAAGTAGGTCTAGAGGGGGGGTGATTAGACTACTTGACAATATAAAAAATCTGCCTTTGGATCAAGCAATGTTTTTGGCAGTTTCACAAATAAGAACAATTCAAGTAACACCCTACACATGCAATTCTAGAGTATATGCAGCGGAAAGTAAATTGCACATGTAAAATAGAGGTGGAGAAGATCAAACGCAGTTTGGTGACACGGAGATTTTTGTCGTGGTTCCGATAGGTGGTGCTATCGTACATCCACGTTGATGGAGACTTCAACCCACGGAGGGTAACGGCTGCGCGAGTCCACGGAGGGCTCCACCCACGAAGGGTCCACGAAGAAGCAACCTTGTCTATTCCATCACGGCCTACGCCCACGGAGGACTAGCCTTACTCGGGGTAGATCTTCACGAAGTAGGCGATCTCCTTGCCCTTACAAACTTCTTGGTTCAACTCCACATCTCGAAGACGGAGGCTCCCAAGCGACACCTAACCAATCTAGGAGGCACCACCCCCCAAAAGGTAATAGACGGTGTTGATGATGATGAACTCCTTGCTCTTGTGCTTCAAGTGATAATCTCCCCAACACTCAACTCTCCTCACTGATGTGGCTGTGGTGGAAGAAAGATTTGAGTGGAAAGCAACTTGGGAAGGCTAGAGATCAAGTTTCATATGGTAGGAATGGAATGGCTTGATCTCAAGGGTAGGTGGTTCACTTCTCAGAAAGTGTGTGGTAGAAGTGGTGGTACTTTCTGATGGCTCTCCTCACGAATGAGGAGGGGGTGGAGGGGTATATATAGCCTCCACACAAAATCCAACCGTTACACACATAATTGAGCCATCTCGGTGAGACCGATGTGAAAACTCGGTCAGACCGAAAGTTCAAATATAGTGAACGTTGGGATTTTCGGTGGGACCGAAAATACCATCTCGGTGTGTCCGAAGTGAGTCAAAGGTTAGGGTTTGCCATCTCGGTGTGACCGAAAACAACAACTCGGATATTCCGAAATGCTGTCATTTGGTTACAGAAGGTTGGCAGAATATTTTCGGTGAGACCGAGACTCAGAATCGGATGGACCGAGAAGTTAGGGTTTGGGGAAATAACTGAAGTGGTTCATCTCGGTGGGACTGAGTTTGCAGAATCGGTTTGTCCGAGATTACTTATGAGTGTGTTGTAAAGTGAAGAGTGCTGATAGTTGAGGGAGCTAGATCACCAAGCACTTGAGCAACAAGAACATTAACACAACCTCATCCCCTTTTAATAGTATTGGCTTTTCCTATGGACTCAATGTGATCTTTGATCACTAAACCAAAAATGGAGTCTTGAGCTTTTGCCAATGCTTGTCTTAGCATTTTGAGGGGTCCACTTCTTCAGACATTTCCATACCCATATCATCGAACTTTTCTGAAATGATTCTCAAGAGAATATTAGTTCAATGATATATATGTTGTTATTAATTACCAAAACCACCCGGGGATTAGTTGCACTTTCAATCTCCCCCTTTTTGGTAATTGATGACAACATATAGATCAAAGCTTCGACAAAGGATATAATCAAAGAATAATATCGTCGCTTTGAGAAGTATGTGGTAAACAAGAGCTCCCCCTAAATTTGTGCATTATTTAAAATTTGCGTTTGAATGCAAATGCACAATCGATTAGGATTATGGGTCACTCTTCCATGTCACATACATCTTGGTGGAGCGCACAAAATGATAAGAATGAATAACATGCACTCAATCACCAAGACAAGAGTAAATGGCCATACAATAAGAAATAGCATATGATAAGCAATAAGCACACATTAAAGCATAGTATGACTAAGCACTCATTAAGGTAGCATCAAACGTAGTAGCAAGCACACATAAAGTATCTGAAACCAAAAGAAACCAATGTATCTCAAGGAAAACCGGCAAAAGAACGAAAGACGAAAGAGCACTCTCTCTCTCGAAGCCCTATGATCTATAACAATTTCTCCCCCTTTGGCAACAAGTTACCAAAAAGTTCGAAAAGGTATAGAGCTAAACGTCACTGCGGGCTCTGCTGGCGGCTCCCGTCTGGGTAGATGTCGGTGTAGAGATAGCTGCATCGGCGAAGACCTCTGCTAATGTCTGCGGTGGAGGAGTGGATGCTGGAGCTGAAGGAACTGCTGGAGCTGTAGCTGGTGCTGAAGTGGTAGCCCTGGAGTCTGTCACTGGGATAGCTGCAGATCTGGATCCTCTGGGAACCTGAGCAGTCTGGCAATGAGAGTCCTGGACTAGATCATCCTGCATAAGCTCTGCTCTCTCCTGCCTAGTCTCCTCCATGTCTGCCTCAAGCTTGTTGACAGACACCTGAATCTCAGTCAGCTTCACGTCCAGAGCGTGGATCTTGTCCTCGACAATCCTCTCAAGGCTCTCCTGAGATTGCTCAATGCTGGCCAGGCGTTGTTCAATCCTCTGGGTAGCTTCAAGAATTTGTTCTCCAAAGCTCTTTGGCTTAGCTGCTGCTGCTGCTGCCTCTTTGTCAGCTTTAGCTTTCTTCGCAGCTTCGATTTTGGCTTGCCCTTCAACTGAGGTGGGATCCTCTTCATCCATCACAACTACGTTGTCCTCATGCTCTGGCTGCAGTGGCAAGTGCTTCCTATCCAACATGAATTTGCCCGTGCCAAACTTGGCGTTGATGAGCATCTGTATCTGCGGTGCAAACCCACATGACCTCTTCTGGTCAGCTGCAGTCCTCTTAATGGTCTCTACCATCAAGTCCATCACCTTAAAAGGTGCCTTCTCATCGAGAATGTGCAGCATGTTGATAGAATAGCCTCGTATCATCCGGTGGTCACCTGACTTAGGCATCAAAGTATGCCTCAGAATAGTGTTAGTGGTGGTCAGACCTGCCTGGAGATAATACACTGAGCCGAGCTTCCATCCCTCCAAATCAGCAGCTGGGATCTCCTTGTACATATTCTTCATGGAATCATGACTCTTCTTAGGAATCCCATAGACATCAATGTCGTCCTCTCTCTGCACTGGAGCGTTCAGAAGTTCTGCCCATTCTTCAACAGTCGAAGAAAACCTTTGACCTTCAGTCATCCAGGTGATCTTGCCATCAGGGTAGAAGTGGGCAGTGGCATAGAACTGCATGATCATCTCGTCATTCCAGGCTGTCAGCTCTTGACCCACAAAGTCAGCAACTCCACATGTAGTAAAGCTCTCATGCACATGGGGAAAGAAGTCCCGGTGCTCTTCACTGTCAATGTACTTCCAGTCAACATACCTGGTGTCAGCAACAATGGGCTTCTTATCCATTAGCACGGTCTCATAGAAATCCTGCTGCTCTCTGGTGTGGAATCTGGGGTCCACAGCAGTCCTTCTCCTTACGGCATATGGATCAGACTGTCTCCATAGCCTGAGACCTTTGTCCTTCCTTGCCTTCATGTCCTCAGCTTGAGGATGAGCATCATTGTGGAGTGGCAACTTGGGACGGAGCTTAAGCAACACATGCTCTTCATCTGATTCATACGGTGGCATCTCTCCTTTGTTCTTCTCAGAAGCTGGAATGCTTCTGGTTGTTCTCTTGGGCTTGGCTGGAGCTGCCTTGGAAGGAGCAGGCTTCTTGGGCTTAGAGGAGGCTTGAGCCCGAATAGCATCACCCATGAACTTAGCTTTCTGAGGAGGAGGCTGGGGTGCTTCTTCTTCTTCTTCTTCTTCAGCATCAACTTGAGGTTCAGCATAAACAACCCTCTTCCTCTTGGAAGTCTTCTTCACCTTGCTTAGAGCAGGCTCTTCCAAGTTGAGCTTCTTAGCAACTGCTGACTGCTTTACCTTGCTTGTACCTTTCCTTGGCTGCTGCCCTTGGTGCTCTTTGGCAACCACATTCCTCTTGGGCTTGGAGGTAACTTCCTCAGCAACAAAGTCGGAGTCCTCATCATCAGAAGTTCTCTTCTTCCTGGTTCTCGTAGCTGCAGGAGGCAGACCACTAGGGGTGCTCCTCTCACCATCATCACTAGAGCTGCTTGCAGGACTTGTATCTGCCTCTGGAATTTCAGCAAACGGTGATTCAGACCTGTTCTGGCTGTCACTGACATCTGACATGGCTGAAAAACCTGTGAAAAGATAGGGTATAGGCAGAATGGAAGAGTTATCACAACTGCAGAAGTTTTTGCAAAAAAAATGAGTTAAAAACTTAGTTTTGAGTTTTCACTGAATGTATTTCGGTCAAACCGATTTCAGGTTTCGGTGCAACCGAAGTGCTCAACAGAAACCTACACACCACTTTCGGTCAGACCGAAATGGGTTTCGGTCCTACCGAAAACTTAGGGTTTCACTGAAACTTCTTTTCGGTCGTTCCGATTGGCACAACTCGGTTAAACCGAACTATGCAGTGCAATGGCCAGAGGCCAAATCGGTCATTCCGATTTTCAAAATCGGCTTCACCGAGATGCATTCCGTGGAAACCTAAACCTAAGAATTTTCCTCGAAACTAGACGATCTGAACTATTGTGTGGGGAACATATCAAACATGGATTGAATCATGGCAGCCTATCGTGCAAGAATCAGCAGTGGAGCACGAAAAGGGATCGGGACACACCCTAACTTGGTGGTGTCCCTCTACGGCGGCAACGGTGGAGATGATTACCGTTGACGGCGGCGGAGACCTGCGGCGAGGGCGCACAGGCGACGAAGGCGACGATCCGTAGACCAGGGCGGCGGCAGCAGGGGTCTTGGGGGTGAACGGTTTGAAGAAAGAAATCGCGCGCAGCCCCTCAGGTATATATAACCCCGTGCTGTCGGTGGGACCGAGTTGAAAAACTCGGTGTCACCGAGATGTATATCTGCTATGCAGTTACACATATCGGTCAGACCGAGAGTTTGAACTCGGTTTCACCGAGATGAAACCTAGATCAGTCTAAGCTTTTCGGTTGGACCGATATTGAGAAACCGGTCAGACCGAAATGGACTTAGAAGGTTTTGGAAGTCAGCCTTAGACGAATCGGTGGTTCCGAGTGCTCCTCACTCGGACTGTCCGAAAAAGACTTGTTCAAAGTTGTGATATGAGCATGAATAGAGTTTTGAGACAAGAAAGCATAGATAGCTAGGGAAAGGTGCTTAGGCATTCTTGTCCATCCATTTGGCCAGAAAGAGAAACCAAAACAATCAAAACCACAAATGGATGTCCTTGAATGAATAGAATCATGCATTCAACATGCTCACACAATAAGATAGCAACTGAAATATGTGTCAAACATGCACAACCAATCACTCTAGCTACTAGCACACAATTTGTCGATGACTAGGTCATCTATATATGAGTATATTGACTTAGGAGCCAAATGAGAACATTTGATCATAGGTCATACTCATCGTTTAAGCACAAGTGGGGTTACCACTTTTACATAAAGCATTTATGTGTTCACATCATTTGAAGATGCTTTAGCTCAATTTTTAGAGTAAAGCTCCCCCTAGATGTGAGAACCCCTTTTAAAGGGTCAAACTAACCTTGGGTTGTCGTAGAAGACTTCATGTAGATGTTGAAGATGTGGATGCTCAATGTTGATGTAGATCATCATGAGTTAGGAGCAATCCTTTGGATTAGGGCACTTTCAATACCTACATGGGTTAGTCCCACAAGGAACAAACAAGAATATCCATAGACATAGAGTGAAGTACACAAAAGATGATGTCCATGAAAACAATGATTACCTTGTCCCTTGACTTACCAACAAGAGGGTTTGTGACTCCATGAACAAGTGCATGATGTGGAAGTTGATTGCACAAGTTCTTGCCAAAATGAATATGAGTGTAGTTTGTTGGCGGAGTCACCCTCAAGAACCTACTAGTTCTTCTTCTTTGGGATCCACATCATCTTGATGGGAATCCTTGGTGTTGTAGTTGAGCTTGACGAAGTAGAACTTGATGTGTCCTTGGGAACCCACTTGACCATGGCTTGAGGTGCTTCAATGAATGCATCAATCTCTTCTTGAAGCTTGTCCTTGGCCTTTAGCTTGTGGTCTTGTGGTGGAAGGTCATCTTGAGCTTGTTCCACATTGGAAGAAGTAGGATCATACTTTTCCTTTTGTGAGACAAACTGTGGAGTAGGGTATTGACCTTCTTCCCACTCAACACCTTCGGCGTTGAACTTTCGCTCAAAACCAATCCCTTGATTCTTCCGGTGTCTTTCTTGTTTGCGAACAATCTCCTCAAAGTTCTTGCTTCCGGCAAGACTCTTGTAGACACCTTTCTCTATGATTTCCTTCAATAAGCTATTTTCTTGCTCAAGTGTAACTTGGCTTGAAACATTGTTAGTGGAATCAAGAGAACTACTAGAAGTAACAACATTTGATTTAACATTGTTATTGTTACTACTAGAGGAAGAATTTTTCTTATGCTTGTCATGCTTGGTCTTAATAGGTGGCAAGAAATTAGACAAGAGAAGTCGTTTGGCAAGATATGAAGAACTCTTCTTTCGAAGATCGTCATTGATCGCTTTTAGAAACTCATGTTCTTGCTCTAGGGTGAGCTTCTCGAAGCGTAGCTTCTCATGAGATCTTAGGAGCTCTCTATGATCTTCTTGAGTTGTTTCATGAGCTAACTTAAGAGTGTTTAGTTCTTTAGTTAGACGCTCAATCTCCTTCATAGCATTGTCATTCGACTCTTCTCGACTATAAAGACTACTAGCATTTTCATCATTACTAAGCTCACTAGATTTATCATGCAAGAGCTCATCTTCACCAAGCAAGTCATCCTCATCACTATCAAAGTCAATGAATTCAGGGTGTGTTACCTTGGGGCCTTTAGCCATGAAGCATCTTCCAATTCCCTCATTTGGTGAATCAAATAAGTCGTAGGAGTTGGAGTTGGAGGATACGAGTGCAAGTCCGGCAAAACCTTCATCTTGACTATAGTCGGAGTCGGAGTGATAGCTTCCATCGGATTGATTGTCAGAGTCGGAGCCGGAGACCCATTCACCAACATGAGCTTGATGTCTTCTTCTTGTGTAGCTTCTTGATGACTTGTCTTTCCTCTCCGAATCCTTGCTTCTCCGAGAGGGTCTTCGTTCATAACGATCATCTCTACTCCTTCTCTCTCTCCGAGGTGACTCATCTCTTGCTCTTCTTCTTGGAGATTCTTCTCTTCTCTTGTGGGGAGCCGTACACTCATTTGAGAAGTGTCTGGGTCTTCCACAATTGTAGCAGTTTCGATCATGACTAGAAGATCTCTTTTCATCATATGATCTAGACTTTGAGCTTCTTTCTTTGCCTCTATTCTTGTAGAACTTGTTGAAGTTCTTGACCATTAGGCTTATCTCTTCATTGGAAATTAGCTTGTCACTTGAGGTAGTAGGAGCATCACTTGTAGCTTTGTAAGCACCACTTGACTTGTTGTGAAGCTCTTCCTTATCCTTAAGTGTCATTTCATGAGCAACAATTCTTCCAATGACTTCAGTTGGCTTGAGAGCCTTGTAGTTTGGCATCATTTGGATCAAAGTGCACACGGTGTCATACTTTCCATCCAAAGCTCTGAGAATCTTCTTAATGATGAATCGGTCGGTCATTTCTTCGCTTCCTAAGCCAGCAATCTCATTTGTGATGAGAGCAAGCCTAGAGTACATTTCAGCGACTCCTTCACCATCCTTCATCTTGAACTTGTCAAGTTGACCTTGAAGAATATCTAGCTTTGATTCCTTCACAGATTCAGTACCTTCGTGCATTTCAACCAAAGTATCCCAAATCTCCTTAGCATTCTCAAGACGACTGATTTTGTTAAACTCTTCGGGACACAAAGCATTGAAGAGAATGTCACAAGCTTGAGCATTGTTTTGCAACATCTTCAACTCTTCGGGTGTAGCTTCGCGATCCGGAACTTTTCCTTCTTCAAAGAAATCACCTTGCATGCCAACACAAATAATGCCCCATGCGGCTGGGTTATGACCAAGAATATGCATTTTCATTTTATGCTTCCAACTAGCAAAATTTGTACCATCAAAGTAAGGACCTCTACGATAATTACCCTCACTAGACGCCATACTCTCCTAGGTTGTGAAACCAAGCTTATGGAGTCCAATGCAATGGAAACCAAGGCAATGGAGACCAAAGCTCTGATACCACTTGTAGGATCGAAAGTAGGTCTAGAGGGGGGGTGATTAGACTACTTGACAATATAAAAAATCTGCCTTTGGATCAAGCAATGTTTTTGGCAGTTTCACAAATAAGAACAATTCAAGTAACACCCTACACATGCAATTCTAGAGTATATGCAGCGGAAAGTAAATTGCACATGTAAAAGAGAGGTGGAGAAGATCAAACGCAGTTTGGTGACACGGAGATTTTTGTCGTGGTTCCGATAGGTGGTGCTATCGTACATCCACGTTGATGGAGACTTCAACCCACGGAGGGTAACGGCTACGCGAGTCCACGGAGGGCTCCACCCACGAAGGGTCCACGAAGAAGCAACCTTGTCTATTCCATCACGGCCTACGCCCACGGAGGACTAGCCTTACTCGGGGTAGATCTTCACGAAGTAGGCGATCTCCTTGCCCTTACAAACTTCTTGGTTCAACTCCACATCTCAAAGACGGAGGCTCCCAAGCGACACCTAACCAATCTAGGAGGCACCACCCCCCAAAAGGTAATAGACGGTGTTTATGATGATGAACTCCTTGCTCTTGTGCTTCAAATGATAATCTCCCCAACACTCAACTCTCCTCACTGATATGGCTGTGGTGGAAGAAAGATTTGAGTGGAAGGCAACTTGGGAAGGCTAGAAATCAAGTTTCATATGGTAGGAATGGAATGGCTTGATCTCAACACAAGGGTAGGTGGTTCACTTCTCAGAAAGTGTATGGTAGAAGTGGTGGTACTTTCTGATGGCTCTCCTCACGAATGAAGAGGGGGTGGAGGGGTATATATAGCCTCCACACAAAATCCAACCGTTACACACACATTTGACCAATCTCGGTGAGACCGAAGTGAAAACTCGGTCAGACCGAAAGTTCAAATATAGTGAACGTTGGGATTTTTGGTGGGACCGAAAATACCATCTCGGTGAGACCGAAAGTGCATCTGATATGAACGTTGGAGATTTCGGTGAGACCGAGAAAGAAAACTCGGTTGGACCGATTTGAGAAAGAGCAGGAACATGCCAGAATCGGTTTGACCGAAAATGAATTATCGGTGCGACCGATTTGAGTCAAGGCAGAACCTTGCCCATTTCGGTGAGGCCGATAATGCAAACTCGGATATTCCGAAATGATGTGAAGTGGTTACAGAAGGTTGGCAGTTCAGTTTCGGTGAGACCGATCTCAAACTCGGTAAGACCGATTTTTCTAGGGTTTGGAATATGGCAGAAGTGGTTCATCTCGGTGGGACTGAGTTGGAAGAATCGGTTTGTCCGAGATTACTTATGAGTGTGTTTGGTAGTGAAAGGTGCTGATAGTTGAAGGAGCTAAATCACTAAGCACTTGAGCAACCAGATCATCAACACAACCTCATCCCCTTTTAATAGTATTGGCTTTTCCTATGGACTCAATGTGATCTTTGATCACTAAACCAAAAATGGAGTCTTGAGCTTTTGCCAATGCTTGCCTTAGCACTTGAGGGGTCCACTTCTTCAGTCATCTTGCCATACCAATGTGATTGGGTTTCCTGAACATACTTGATAAAAGCATTAGTCCAACCACAAAGTATGTTGTCATTAATTACCAAAACCACCCGGAGAGCAAATGTGCTTTCAATCTCCCCCTTTTTGGTAATTGATGGCAACACACTAAAATTATACTTAAACAAAACATCAAAGCTTATTGAAAGAAAGACAGAATTATCATGAAAGCTTTGACAAGCATGTAGTACACAGGCTCCCCCTACAAGTGTGCAAGATTTTCATAGATTATGGTTTTGGACTACCACAAGCACACAAGAGAGATAAGCAAGATGTGCTACATGCAGCTTGGCTATATGCATCAGAGCAGAAGAAAAGGAATTGAGTGATAATGCATATGTGCATGGTGATTTCTTGCAAACAAGTATTTACAAGCAAGTCACCATCATGCACATTCTGCAAGATGCATATACTTACCTTGAGGTTCCTTGACATTGTACCTGAAGGGATAAACTTGAGAAAACAAGGTTAGATAACACAAGAGTATTCCTTCAACCAACTGCAAGAACATCAAGAGTACCAAGCCAGGGAGGACATGTATAAAGAGTGTCTCATATTTGAGCACAGGCTTGAATCAGCAAACATGTCTCCGAAGCTAAAAGATTTTCAATGAACTCTGAGAGATTTTGCTTTTCATAGGATATCAATTGTGAAGATTCCTCTAAGTCTTCTCCCCTTAAGCTAAAAGATTCCATGAGATACTGTAGGATCGAAAGTAGGTCTAGAGGGGGGGTGATTAGACTACTTGACAATATAAAAAATCTGCCTTTATATCATGCAAAGTTTTTGGCAGTTTCACAAACAAGATCAGTTCAAGTAACACCCTACACATGCAATTCTAGAGTTTATGCAGCGGAAAGTAAATTGCACATGTAAAAGAGAGGTGGAGAAGATCAAACGCAGTTTGGTGACACGGAGATTTTTGTCGTGGTTCCGATAGGTGGTGCTATCGTACATCCACGTTGATGGAGACTTCAACCCACGGAGGGTAACGGCTGCGCGAGTCCACGGAGGGCTCCACCCACGAAGGGTCCACGAAGAAGCAACCTTGTCTATTCCATCACGGCCTACGCCCACGGAGGACTAGCCTTACTCGGGGTAGATCTTCACGAAGTAGGCGATCTCCTTGCCCTTACAAACTTCTTGGTTCAACTCCACATCTCGAAGACGGAGGCTCCCAAGCGACACCTAACCAATCTAGGAGGCACCACCCCCCAAAAGGTAATAGACGGTGTTGATGATGATGAACTCCTTGCTCTTGTGCTTCAAGTGATAATCTCCCCAACACTCAACTCTCCTCACTGATGTGGCTGTGGTGGAAGAAAGATTTGAGCGGAAAGCAACTTGGGAAGGCTAGAGATCAAGTTTCATATGGTAGGAATGGAATGGCTTGATCTCAACACAAGGGTAGGTGGTTCACTTCTCAGAAAGTGTGTGGTAGAAGTGGTGGTACTTTCTGATGGCTCTCCTCACGAATGAGGAGGGGGTGGAGGGGTATATATAGCCTCCACACAAAATCCAACCGTTACACACATAATTGAGCCATCTCGGTGAGACCGATGTGAAAACTCGGTCAGACCGAAAGTTCAAATATAGTGAACGTTGGGATTTTCGGTGGGACCGAAAATACCATCTCGGTGTGTCCGAAGTGAGTCAAAGGTTAGGGTTTGCCATCTCGGTGTGACCGAAAACAACAACTCGGATATTCCGAAATGCTGTCATTTGGTTACAGAAGGTTGGCAGAATATTTTCGGTGAGACCGAGACTCAGAATCGGATGGACCGAGAAGTTAGGGTTTGGGGAAATAACTGAAGTGGTTCATCTCGGTGGGACTGAGTTTGCAGAATCGGTTTGTCCGAGATTACTTATGAGTGTGTTGTAAAGTGAAGAGTGCTGATAGTTGAGGGAGCTAGATCACCAAGCACTTGAGCAACAAGAACATTAACACAACCTCATCCCCTTTTAATAGTATTGGCTTTTCCTATGGACTCAATGTGATCTTTGATCACTAAACCAAAAATGGAGTCTTGAGCTTTTGCCAATGCTTGTCTTAGCATTTTGAGGGGTCCACTTCTTCAGACATTTCCATACCCATATCATCGAACTTTTCTGAAATGATTCTCAAGAGAATATTAGTTCAATGATATATATGTTGTTATTAATTACCAAAACCACCCGGGGATTAGTTGCACTTTCAGTCGAGGTGGTAGGCGCCGAAGGCGGGAGCAGAGAGCGGCTCCCCGTGGTAGGCGGCGAGCGTCGAGCGAGCGAGCGCGCGGGCCGGCGAGGGAGTAGTAGTACCCCACGTGCGGCGGCGGGTGTCCGACCCCGTTGTGGTCGGGCTGTGGGAGGGCGCCGTGGTGCCCGGGGTGCGGCATGGGGACGCCGAGGTCCTCCGCGTGCTCCTCGGGCAGTGGAAGGGGGAAGGCGAGGTGCTCGGGATGCAGCACGGGAGGGGGAGTTGGTGGGTCGAGAGGGGATGGGAGGGCGAGTGGATAAGGTGTGGGCGCCGGTGGGATCGTGGGATTAGTGGTTGGATCGTGCCCGTCCAGTTCGTTCGGCTCCTTCGTTGTTAGTTTTGTAGCTACGGGTAGGTGTCGGGTGTTATGAGAGTAAGAGGTTGGTGTTATGAGAATAAGGTCTTAAGGGGTGTTATGAGAACAGACCCACCCTATATATATATATGGTGGGTCTATTATGATAACACCCTTAAGAGTCTTATTCTGCACACAAAACCTCATTATTCTGCTAACAGTTCGGCACTGCAAGAAAACTCGAACCAAACTGCGCAGCCAATAAAAAAACAAACCACCCACCTACCACCACCATCTCAACCCACCCCCGCACTACTCCCCCGGTCAATCGTTGCTCCCCCACCTCCCGACCCAGCCACCACGCAACGCCGCCCGCCCCGGACAGAAACCACCCCACGCCGCCGGCCACCACCCCGCCTCGCCCGCCGCCGCCCCCTGCCCAACTCGCCGCCCCGTACCAGACGCGCCACCCCTACCTCCCCCCTTCCCACCTCCAAATCACCGTCGAACATCCCCACCGCGCCACCTCCTCCACCTGCCATCGAACCCTAGAAAATCCGGCCGTCCCTAGCGCCCCACTCCTCCAGCCTCTACCCCGATGCACCCAGCATTCCTTCGTGTGGGCCAGCGCGGCCACGTCCTAGATCCAACGCCGCCTGGGACCCGGCGGCACTTTCCCCGATGGACCAGGTAGCCGCCACCAGTCCTCGATCTAGATTGACCGTCGTCGCTAGTCCACTTCTTCTTCAGAGCGCAGGCCGGATCCGCCCCTCACCGGCCACGGCCACAGCCCTACCGCACAACGGTCGGAGTCCACGATACAGGCCCCACCACAGCGACGCCCAACCTCCATAGCTCACCCGAATCTGACAAGATCCACATCATGTCGATCCTCCACTGTCGGATACTAACTCCCTGTCGGCTATCTATCGTCTCCCCCACCGTGCCCCCATCTTCTTCTCCTTCTGCTCCGTTCGGGGCAAGGACGGGCTCTGCAGCTACTGGGATGAGGGATTCTGCGCCCACCGGCCTCCCCATGTGGGGTGCAGTTCGTTGGGTGACGGGAGTGCAGTTCGGCCGCATCTCCTGCTCCGCCTAGCGTCCTCGTCTCCTCTCGGGGCAGGGGCCACCCCGTCGCATGGACCCCCGCCAGCGATCGAGGTCAGCAGCCTTGGCCCGCTGTTGTTTGTTTTGGTCACCCTCAACCCCTTCCATCCCGGTTTGCAGTGCAGCTCATTCCATTCTCGGTGTTTTTTGTTCAAATGCAGGTCACTTTGCCCACATCATCGGTCCTTCAACAAGGGACCTGCAGTACTCTGGTGATGGCCGTGCAGTACTCTGGTGATGCCACAGCGGTGTTGTTGCACTAGGTGCTCCTAGTGCACTTCAAAGTTTGTTTGGTTTATTCAGATTTGCACGGCAGTGTGGTGCACTTCAACCTGGGGGTGTCCCTATGTAATTCATATTTTTGGCTCTTCAATTTTTGTATTGTTGTACTTGTAAGGTGCGGTTCCCTTCTATGTTTGAACACGGCGAACACATTAAAAAACGACCGGTCTGAACGGCTGCAGACCGGTCGTTCACCTCGCGGATGCTTGCAGTCCAGCCTTGCAGTTTGCGGACACGGCCATGGCATGAAGTTTGTTTAGAGCGGGCATGAGGTTCGGCCAGACCATTGGTGCAGTTCGCTTGTGATTTCTGAATGCATTTAATGTATTCGACTGACGTTATTTCTATGTGTTTTCTATGCGAAGAGAAAAGGATGCAGTACGCTTGCCTTGCCTCGATGTCACATAGCGTGTTTCAAAGCTTGGTGTCGTGGTGCATTTTGTCCTCCGATGTGGTTCACTTTTGAGAGTGACATGAAAAGTGCGAAAAATTTAGCGAAACAATAAGATATTAATGTGGTTCACTTTGATATATGTCGTGGTTCACTTGTCCCCGTCTTCGCGGTCCACTCTTTTTCATAAGGAAAGTTGAAAAGAAGAAAACGGAAACTCACAAAAACTCATCTGAGAAAAATTGTATGTTCGACAAAAGAAACCATAAAGTTCACTTGACTATTTGATGCAGTGCGGTTTTCTGTGTGATGCAGTACGCACGACGATTTGGGTGTCCCAAAAACAGAGTGTCCGCGTCTCGGTATTTTTAAAACCGCTCTTAAACCATAAGGAATTAGAGAGAGCGTTCTACATGAAAATTTTGCGTCTCGACAATATATTTCGGACAGTGTATCATTTGAATCATTCTGACAAGCAGTTTGAAAAAAATTCGCGAAAAACGTCTGCTGCCTCTAGTCGTCAGCTGCACGATTTTCAAAATTAAGTAAAAACCGTAAGGATTCTCAAAATCATTTCAACATATGAAAGTTGCACCTCGTTCGTAGCTTTTCAACGGCGTATTACATGCCTCGTTTCGACAAACGGTTCAAAAACTGGAGCCAAAATAGTACAAAAATTGCAAAAAAAATAAAAAAAAACATAATTCCACGATTTAGTAAGTTTAAAACTCCTCTTAAACCGTAACAAATTACAGAAAATAATACATATGTAAAAGATGTGTCTCGACGATATCTTTC
This sequence comes from Secale cereale, assembly GCA_902687465.1. NCBI lineage: Eukaryota > Viridiplantae > Streptophyta > Magnoliopsida > Poales > Poaceae > Secale > Secale cereale. The sequence goes on from LR738710.1 coordinate 501,887,741, forward strand.
GAACGATGTATCATTTGCTCCATTCTGACGAGCGGTTTAGAAAAAAAAGCGAAAAAACACTCGCTGTCACTATTCGTGGGTCGCACCATTTTCGAAACTGCTCTTAAACCGTGAAGAATCTCGAAAAGTGTTGAACATGGTGAAGTAGCGCATAATCCACAACTTTTCAACGGTATATTACACGCCTCATTCTGACATACAGTTTAAAAACTGGAGCAAAAACATTACCGAAAACTTCATCTCCCGTCATTGTTGTCAGATATCCCGTCGGCAACGTGTATGAAAACTGTTGTCACATATCCCGTCATTGTTTTCAGTTTTGATATCGCCACTTCATCTCCCGTCGGCAACGTGTATCAAAAATTATGTGTGACATTTTGAAATTTTAACCACTCATTCAAGTTGTCAGATATTGACACCATGCAAGGTTTCAATTTCTTCCGACGGGGTTTCAATTTTTTATAATTCAGAAAACATATCTAAATAAAGTACATACTTTTTCAACACCACACGGGAATATTTGGATGTAATTAAGTTAATGAAACAAAAGCAAATGAGCAACAACAAAATTTGGTAGCAGGAGACTGAAAACACACAAAAAACATAATTGTGCTTGTACACAAAAATCCTAAAAGCATACTAGCAGCGTTCTTCTAGTGTGGTGGATGCTGCTAGTGATTCTTTTAGCAAAGTTTGTATTGGAAATATGCACTTGAGGAAATAATATCGTATTTTTGTATTTATAATTAAAAGTTTATATTCTATGATATAACTGCTATGATACTGGAATGTGCGATTCGGTGCTAAACGACAAAATTACGTTCCTAGTCTTGCCTCTAAGACTGGCTGAAGTGTTGCTGGTTATCATCTTTTATGGATCTTAGGATATCATTAAGTGTACGACAGTTCAAAAACAACATTCACTGTATGACGTTAAAAGAATGATCATATTGAATCGACCCAAACTTGTTTGTTATACTTTGAGTTATTATCATATGTTTAAGTTTCTTAGAGCATGAGAGTATCATAGTCACTTCTTACGGTATAGTGAACTTTGAAGTTGCTCAAACGTTAGCTACATGGTGATCATAACAATAATTTACAGGTTCATCGGAGTTTGACAAGGGACTAGCTCGAGAATAGAATTTGCTCCTCTGGCGATGAAGATATATTCTTATGGCCCTCTCAATGTGAATATGTCACGAGGATGCCGAAATACGTCAATGTGAAAGAAAAAAATGATGTAACGGTAGAATGAGTATGTGTATCACTCAAGAGGATATCGATACATCTCACCTCGGGTTTTGTGAAGTATCACGAAGCAAAGGGAATAGCACATGTGTGACGCCCGGATAATTAAGCTACGGTAATCCTATGCTAATGATGCCACGTCACCTCGGTTACTGTTGATAAACTCGCATTGATTCGAAATTGATTCACATTCAATTTCAAAACCAAGGCAAATAATAAACGTTTTCAAACAATGAAACAAAAATGTTCGGGTCATGCCAGATAATGCATATATGATTGATACGTCCAAAACGTATCTATAATTTCTGCTTGCTCCATGCTTCTTATGTGTGATATTGCTATGATATTGATGCACTTCCATACACTTTTGATCATATTTGGACTAACCTATTAACTCAGTGCACCACAGTGCCAGTTCATGTTTTCTGCTGTTTTTCTATTTCAGGTTTCCCCCATATTAAAAGTGCCCCAAAAATTCCGGGAAAAATACAGGAAAAATCAGCGTACAGGAAGCTTCGCGAAGAACCAAAGCGGGGCCAGAGGGGAGCCAGGGGGGCCCAGGCGGCCACTTGGCGCGACCCCACCCCTGGCCGCGCCAGGGGGGGCGCCTGGGGCCCCTGCTCCGCCTCTGGTTGCCCCCCTTCGCATATATATTCCTCTCGTCCCGAAACCCTCGAGGACGGAACCCTTTTTCGCGATCTCGCCTCTGCTCCGCCGCCACAGCGCTTCCAAGATCGGGAGCATCAAGAGAACTCTTCCCGGCACCCTGCCGGAGGGGAGAACCACCACCGGGAGCTTCTCCACCACCATGGACGCTTCCCGGATGAGTCGTGAGTAGTCCACCTTGGACCATGGGTCCATGATCAGTAGCTATGTGATGTTCTCCTCCCCTCTTTGCTCTTCATGGTTTAGACCTCGTGAGCTGCCCTACATGATCGAGGCACATATGTAATCTTTCTGCTTTTGCTCTGCTGAGTTTGCTGGGATCTGATGGATTATGAGATTATGTTCAGATTGTGTTTGAGTAATATATTTGATTCACCTCTTTTATATCTTTGTTCTTGAGTAATTCTTGCATGTTCTCCGTTGTTGTTTATTGCTTTGGCCAAGTAGTAGGTAGTAACTCCAAGAGGGAGCGTTATGCTTGATTGTGGGTTCATGCCCCCTGATGACTAGCTTGAGTGACAGAAACATGAGTCTAGGGGATGTGTTGTTGCCACAAGGAGAAAAACAACGGTGCTTGTACTTGCGGGTGCAAGGATTGTTTACTTTACGCAAAGTTCTTTTAATGCAGTTGTCTGTTGCTTTGAGTTTACACTTTGGGTGGGATTCGCAACTTAATACCAGCGAGATGTTCTGGATAGATATCTCAAGGTGGATGATTAGTAGTAGATGCAGATCGATTTCAGTCTACTTGCCTTGGCATACCGCCCATGCTTTTGAGCCTCTACCTTTCTTTGCAGCATAGTTAGCATTGGTTTGCGCACATAATCCTGTCAATTGCCCAGCTGTAATTTGTTTACCTCGCTTTGCTGTTTTATCGTCTTTCGGGAGAGAGACATCACTAGTGAACATCATGGGACCCCGGTCCATATTACCACCGCTGATCACACCCTCTATTTACTTCCTGTTTTCATTTCCTAGTTGCAGTCATAGCTATCATTATTATCTCTTGTGTTTGATCCTTTGTAAACAACAAGGCGGGAGGGATTGACAACCTCTCTGTACTCGTTGGGAGCAAAGTTATCTGTATCTGTGTGCAGGTCTTGTCAACCGCTAAGTTTCTGGCGCCGTTGACACCTACTTGTCGACCCTCGGAGTCTCACGGGATTCGATCCTTGGTATCTTTGCCAAGAGAAATTTGCCGCTACGCTACATCTCAACCTTCCACTTGGGGTAACCAACGAGGGGCGAGAAGCCATCAAGCAAGTTTCTGGCGCCGTTGCCGGGGACTCCACTCTTCAAGATAGGGGAGTTGCACGCTATCTTTTATCTTTGCTTTTTAATCTTGTTAGTTTACCTTTCAGTTTTTGCTTTAGTGTCCCTTACCAAAAATCACAAAAATAGTTATCTTGCTTGCTGCTGCTATGGGTTCCACCGAGAACACCAAGTTGTGTGACTTCACTAGTCATAACAACAATGACTTTATCTGCACGCCTATTGCTACACCTACCACTTCAGCACCTTCTTATGAGATTAAATCTGCTTTACTGAACCTAGTTATGAAAGATCAATTCTCCGGTGCTGGAGATGATGCTGCTTTGCACTTAAATAATTTTGTTGAGCTCTGTGATATGCAAAAGTACACAGGAATAGATGGTGATATTGTTAAGCTTAAGCTTTTTCCTTTCTCCTTGAGAGGAGGAGCTAAAATCTGGTTTCAATCCTTGCCTAGGAATAGTATAGATTCTTGGGACAAGTGCAAGGATGCCTTTATTGGGAAGTACTATCCCCCTGCTAAAATTATCCAATTAAGGAGTAACATAATGAATTTTAAACAATTGGATAATGAACACGTTGCCCAAGCTTGGGAACGCATGAAATCTCTTGTCAAGAACTGCCCTACTCATGGTTTGACTACTTGGATGGTTATCCAAACTTTATATGCAGGCTTGAACTTTACCTCGCGGAACTTGTTAGATTCGGCCGCGGGAGGAACCTTTATGTCAACTACACTTGGTGCTGCCACGAAGCTTCTCGATGAGATGATGACCAATTATTCCCAATGGCACACCGAACGCGCTCCAACAGGTAGGAAGGTAAACTCTGTCGAGGAGATTTCCTCCCTAAATGAAAAAGTTGACTTGATCATGTCTCTACTTTCCAAGAAATCTTCTATTGATCCTCATGATGTTCCTTTAAATTCTTTGATTGCTCAAGATCAAGTAGATGTGAACTTTATCTCTAGAAACAATTTCAATAACAATGCTTATAGGAGTAATTTTGGTAGCAACCCTAGACCGTTCCCCTCTAATTCCTATGGGAACAACAATGCTTATCCTAGCACCAAGAACTCCACTTCTAAACTAGAGATTATGCTTAAAGACTTCATCACTACCCAAAAGGCCTTCAATAAGAGTGTAGAAGAAAAACTAGATAAACTAGATAATCTCTCTTCGAAGGTAGACAATTTAACCCATGAGGTAGAGTTGCTTAAAATTAGAACTTCTCCTCTTGAGGAGAGGAGGACCACTCCTATGAATGCTATTCAAGTGAAAATTAATGAAAACATTAGGATGATGGCTAAACTTAAAGAGAGATGGGCTAGAGAAAAGGAGGAAGAAGATAGAATTAAGAGCCTTCCTACTCACCACACTGTTGCTACTATCCAAGTTGTTGAGGATATCCAAACTCTTAGCACCCAATGCACTCCTAGTCCCATTGGACCTATTAATGGTGATGCTATGACCTCAACCGTAGAAGAAGAAACCCCTATGACCATAGAAGCTACCAAACAAGTGAGCCTAAAGGACACCACTACCACTTTACTTGATAGTAGTGACCTTGATTTTGATAATAGCACCCTTTCTGAAGTTATTGGTTTTCTTCACAAGATGTCTAGAGATCCCCACACTAGCACGCTTAATCTTGCCTTCACGGAGCATATCACTAATGCTCTTAGCAAAGCTAGGGAGGAGAAGCTTAGGGTAGAAGCCTCCATACCTAGAAAGCTAGAAGATAGTTGGGATCCTATGATTAAAATTAAGTTGAATAAGTTCTCTTGCTATGCTTTATGTGATGTTGGAGCTAGTACCTCCGTTATGCCCAAAAGAATGTATGATATGCTTGAATTGAAACCTTTTGATCCTTGTTCTTTTGGTGTTCGTCTTGTTGATTCTTCCGTAAAGAAACCTTTGGGGAAGATCGACGATGTTCTTATCATTGTCAATGACAATTATGTTCCCGTTGATTTTACTATTATGGATATTGAATGCGAACCTTCTTGTCCAATTATTTTGGGACGTCCTTTTCTTCGCACCGTTGGTGCTATCATTGACATGAAAGAGGGGAACATAAAATTCCAATTCCCTCTCAAGAAAGTAATGGAACACTTCCCTAGAAAGAAGATTAAGTTGCCTTTTGAGTCTGTTACACGGGCTAGCTATTCTCTTACTCTTGATAAAACTTGATCTTCTCTTTTTGCATCATGCCTAGCTTAAAGGCATAAAAGAAAGCGCTTTTGGGAGGCAGCCCACAATGAATTAGGTTTTATTTTGCTTTTGTTGTGTCTTGATGTTTGTTACTACAGTAGCATCATCATTGTATCTTTTCTTTACAGCTTTGTGCCAAGTTTAGCCTGCGATTGCAAGAAAGTTCAAAAGTTGTGACGTGCTGTCCAGAAAACAGATTCTGTCCTTGGACAAAAAAATTCGAATAAAATCACCAGATCATCTTTTTGATCTGAATTTTTTTGACAGAGTGCTCTATACAATTGGCTTTCGATCGTCTGTTCTGAGTTTTTTTTATTTGAGTTGCAGAAGTGCCCCGAAAAAATTATTTACTACCTGCTGGTCTGTTTTTCACAGATTCTGTCCTGTTTTGCTTTTTCTTCGTTTTGCAAACCTTGAGCTTGCTTTTTCTTTGCAAAAACCTTTTGGCATTCTTGAGAAACAGTAGCCCTTCAAGATTATCTTTATTTCCTGTAGGGAAAAATTATTTTATTGTGGGTACTAACCTCGCTAATCAGATTATGATGAGTTATGTATGAAGGGAGTTTTCAAGTGTGCGAGGGGAGATGATAAAAGAAGATTCAGGAGGGTCAAACGCTCAAGCTTGGGGATACCCCCGTGCACCCCCAAGAAATATTCAATAAGACTCAAGCGTCTAAGCTTGGGGATGCCCCCATGCATCCCCTTCTCCATCAACAATTATCAGTTCGTCTTTCATTCCACTATATTCTTATCACTTCATGCGTTATGTGCTATGCTTGGAGCGTCTTGCTCTTAGTTTCCTTTTTAGTTTTCTTTAGCTTTGCTTGCTGTTCATAACAAGTTAGAACCCAGCTTTCTTTGTGTGGGAGAGAAACACGCTCCACTTCAACCTAGAACACAACATAGGATTTTCATGCTTATCTTTGCTGTGTGTGTTCTTTGTCTTTCCATAGCTGCTGTCATGTTTAGCTCTTAGTTTTCATGCTTTTCTTTTTAAAGAGCTTTTGTTTAGTTGGTTGTTGAACTCTCTTGAGTTTTCATGCTTATCTTGTTAAGAGAGTTTGCCTGTTGCACTGAGTTGTGTGTCTTAACTTAAAGTAGGTAATTGAGGTTGCTATTTAATTTTAGTAGTAACTTGCAATAGTTTTGAGGTATTGCCATGAGTAATGTCTGAACTTTTGGTGTCAAGAGCTTTAGCCTATTAGTGATAGATGTCGTATTTTGGGCAATCCGTGTTTATTTTCGAAAACCTACAAAATAGTTGAGAACTTTAGCTACTAGATGGATCACTAATCTTTGGAGGGATCGAATATTAGAGTACACTCACGTACCATGAGTCGAGGATGCGCAAGGATAACCAAACCCCCATACACTCCTCCTCGGGGTACTTGTCTCTTTGTGAACCTCCTAATTAGATTGAGAGTTACCGATAATAAGTGCATGAGTTCTTCGGACTAATGTGAGTATTCGAAAGTTGACACTTCCACCTAGCCATATTTTTCTAGCCTCTTCGGTACCGTGCATTGCCCTTTCTCACCTCGAGAGTTGGCGCATACTTCGCTGGTGCATCCAAATCCTTGGCACGATACGCTCTGTCATCATAAGCCTCATTATATCCTTCCTCAAAACAGCCACCATACCTACCTATCAAGGCATTTCCATAGCCTTTCCGAGATACATTGCCATGCAACATCCATCTTCTCATGACTTGATCTTCATGTCATACATGCTTTTTGCTTGATCGATGAGCCACATGCTAGTTGGGCCTTGCCCTAATCATTGCTACATGACGCGCTAGTATCATTGCATATCCTGCTACACTGGCAGAGGCATACATTTGCATACATCATGATAGTTTCATTTTCTTTATGTTGAGTACTTTTGTAAAGTGTGAAAGATCTTCTATACTTCCTGTAATACATAGAGTGTTGCCCCTAAAGTGAGGAAAAGATCCCAAAGAGGACAAAATCAAAAGATCCCAAAGAGGACAAAATCAAAAGATCCCAAAGAAGACAAATGAGAGTTAAATAGAAAGAGCCATTGAGGCCACAAAAAAATAAAAAAAAAGAGAAAAAAGAGAAAAAAGAAATAAAAAGAGAGAAGGGGGCACACTACTATTCCTTTTGAGAGATCCACACTCGTACTCCATCTTATACCTTGTACTCCATAGAGATTATCATTCATGCATATAGCTATGTGGGGACCTTCACACTATAGAACTTGGCTTGTATATTCCAATGATGAGCCTCCTCAAAAGAGCTCTAGGTCTTCTTGAGCAAGCAAGTTGGATGCACCCCCACTAGTTCCATTGGAGAGCTTACCTTAGCTCATATGTGCATCCGTTTCATGGCAATCCCTACTCCTCACATCATATCTATCATTTGGCTATCTCTCGCCTATGATTGTCCTCATTGATGTGAGCCTTTCACACCTTTTTTGTCTTCCCCCTTCATCATTTTTCTCTCTTTGCCATCCTAAGTGTCAACTTTCTTGCTTACGCTCATCCATTGCATGAGTGCTCAAAATATCGAAAGGGAGTGGATCATTTTGACTTGTACCTGGCTGGTGGTCTGGGGATGAGTCAAGATAAGATTCCAAAGAAGACCAAATGTGAAACTTTAGTAGATTAAGTTCTCAACAATACAAAAACTATGTTTTACTCTCTCATATATCCCTATCCCCTTTCTTGCACGCAAACACCATTTGGAGACATTCGAGTCACGGAGAGCGAGAGCTCTTGCACCTTTATGTTCTTATGTTGCTTGTTACAATGCTAATATAGACTCTTGCTTATTATGACTTGAATTGAATTACATGCCATGATTGCTTTACTTAAAAGTTCTTATATGGTTGATAGCATGTCACCACAGAAATTATGCTTGTTATCATTTACCTACTCGAGGACGAGCAGGAATTAAGCTTGGGGATGTTGATACGTCCAAAACGTATCTATAATTTCTGCTTGCTCCATGATTCTTTTGTGTGATATTGCTATGATATTGATGCACTTCCATACACTTTTGATCATATTTGGACTAACCTATTAACTCAGTGCACCACAGTGCCAGTTCCTGTTTTCTGCTGTTTTTCTATTTTAGGTTTCCCCCATATTAAAAGTGCCCCAAAAATTCCGGGAAAAATACAGGAAAAATCAGCGTATAGGAAGCTTCGCGAAGAACCAAAGCGGGGCCAAAGGGGAGCCAGGGGGGCCAGGCGGCCACCTGGCGCGGCCCCACCCCTAGCCGCGCCAGGGGGGCGCCTGGGGCCCCTGCTCCGCCTCTGGTTTCCCCCCTTCGCATATATATTCCTCTCGTCCCGAAACCCTCGAGGACGGAACCCTTTTTCGCGATCTCGCCTCTGTTCCGCCGCCGCAGCGCTTCCAAGATCGGGAGCATCAGGAGAACTCTTCCCGGCACCCTGCCGGAGGGGAGAACCACCACCGGGAGCTTCTCCACCACCATGGACGCTTCCCGGATGAGTCGTGAGTAGTCCACCTTGGACCATGGATCCATGATCAGTAGCTATGTGATGTTCTCCTCCCCTCTTTGCTCTTCATGGTTTAGACCTCGTGAGCTGCCCTACCTGATCGAGGCACATATGTAATCTTTCTGCTGTTGCTGTGCTGAGTTTGCTGGGATCTGATGGATTATGAGATTATGTTCAGATTGTGTTTGAGTAATATATTTGATTCACCTCTTTTATATCTTTGTTCTTGAGTAATTCTTGCATGTTCTCCATTGCTGTTTATTGCTTTGGCCAAGTAGTAGGTAGTAACTCCAAGAGGGAGCGTTATGCTTGATTGTGGGTTCATGCCCCCTGATGACTAGCTTGAGTGACAGAAACATGAGTCTAGGGGATGTGCTGTTGCCACAAGGGGGAAAACAACGGTGCTTGTACTTGCGGGTGCAAGGATTGTTTACTTTACGCAAAGTTCTTTTAATGCAGTTGTCTGTTGCTTTGAGTTTACACTTTGGGTGGGATTCGCAACTTAATACCAGCGAGATGTTCTGGATAGATATCTCAAGGTGGATGATTAGTAGTAGATGCAGATGGATTTCGGTCTACTTGCCTTGGCGTACCGCCCATGCTTTTGAGCCTCTACCTTTCTTTGCAGCATAGTTAGCATTGGTTTGCGCACATAATCCTGTCAATTGCCCAGCTGTAATTTGTTTACCTCGCTTTGCTGTTTTATCGTCTTTTGGGAGAGAGACATCACTAGTGAACATCATGGGACCCCGGTCCATATTACCACCGCTGATCACACCCTCTATTTACTTCTTGTTTTTGTTTCCTAGTTGCAGTCATAGCTATCATTATTATCTCTTGTGTTTGATCCTTTGTAAACAACAAGGCCGGAGGGATTGATAACCTCTCTGTACTCGTTGGGAGCAAAGTTATATGTATCTGTGTGCAGGTCCTGTCAACCGCTAAGTTTCTGGCGCCGTTGACACCTACTTGTTGACCCTCGGAGTCTCACGGGATTCGATCCTTGGTATCTTTGCCAAGGGAAATTGCCGCTACGCTACATTTCAACCTTCCACTTGGGGTAACCAACGAGGGGCGAGAAGCCATCAGTGATTATGGTGGTGAAACCAAACTGTTATGAAATGCTTAACTACACTAAAGTGATTTAAATAGTAGCAAAACTAATTATTTAGATGCCTTTACTAATTAATAAAATATCAAACTAAATCATTTGCGGACTAGACTTTTTGGTTACAGTGGACTAAATTGAAATACCATGTTAGATGCTAAGTATGTATTTTACAAAAACTAAAATAATGCAAACAAAGATAAAACAGAATAAAAGAAAAGAAAAACAAACAGAAAAAACTGAAGGAGAAGAAAACCTGCCCTCCCCCCTGGACCAACTGGCCCAGCTATACCAGCGCATCCCATCAACTGGCCAAGGTGCCCCCGGTGTAGCCCACCTAACCCCCACTCATCCCTAACCTCTCTCTCTGCCCCGTGTATGTCACCACCGCACGCGATCCTCGCCGCTGCGACCACGTGATGCTTGCCACGGCGATGCTACAGGGCGTCGCAGAGGGGATAAGGCTCTCCCTACACCCCCGCAAACCCTAGCACCTCCTCTGCTCCCCCCCCACGTGTTGCTTCTTCCTCCTCCGCGTGGACCCGAGCGGTTGTTGCCATGGTTGACCTCGCCTACGCACCCACCATCGTACCTGCATCCGTCCACCTCATCCACGTGCTCGGTCGTCCCCTTCTCTATTGGCTTCAACCACCGGACCAAGCAGGGAGATTCTCATGCGTCGCCATCGGGTTCTTCTCCGCCGCTGTATCCCAACGGTGACCGCCGTCAACTCGACTGATTTGGTCCACCGCCGGCCTCCCTGACCTCGTCCCCGGCACCACTGTGAGATCCCGGTCCAACGTGGCCTCTTCCCCCTTTCCACCTTGTCCCGTAGTTTCTTTCCTAGCGAGCGCCGCCGCCACCGCCGCTCTGCCCTCATGATAGCCTTTGCTCCGGCTGGCGCTACTCCCTCCGTTCAACACGTCTCATCGCAACAGCCTCATAAAAACAAACTACGACCAAAATGGTCGCCTGCAGCACCTTCCCGACGAGGTCCCGCACCCGCTTGCTTTCGGCTGCCACCCTCGTCGTCATGTCGATGAACCAGGCTACCCTGGCACCCCTGCTACCTCCCCCTGATGCGCACGAGCTTCAGCTCTCGAACGCACCATCCTGTGGCTCGAACCGTCATTGGACGGTGAAATCTGAGGCCCTCCGCCACGCGGGATGTTTGCCAAGGGTCAACTCTGGCGAGGCCGACGTGGCCACGTCATTAACCACCTGTTTAGCCC